>BLXT01002363.1:445038-460435 GCA_019648995.1 Plakobranchus ocellatus | reverse complement strand
TCATCATCATCATCATCATCATCATCATCATCATCATCATCATCATCATCATCATCATCATCACCATCATCATCATCATCGTCAACATGATCATCATCATTTCTTCTTCTTCTTCATCGTCATCACCATCATCATCATTATCTTTATTGCTCTGTGAGCCAAATTTTCGTGAGTTACTTGGTTTCATGTTACACCAGTTGATTATTTCACCTTTTTTGAGAGCCAAATGCAACTTTTAAAAAGATATAGTGAGGGGGCCGACAGCGGCAGTGTAGGAAAGGAGATGAAGAGAGAGAGCTAGAGAGATGGCCAAAACCTTGTGGTAATGCACCCCGGTTCTTAATTGATGTCCAAAGATATTGCAGAAGAGTCAGAATGTGCTAACGTCATCTGATAAGCTGATAACTTGTCTGTATACAGATAAAAAAATGAGGGGCGAGATAAAGGACGGACTTTATGTAAATTTCATACCTTGTTAAAAATTAACAGTGCAGGTTATTTTAGGCCTGTTTAATGATAACATGTTTTAGAAAATTCATATTTTGATATTTTTTTACAATTTAACTGAGTGCCTACAGTGTTCCATTTTTTACCCCTTGTGCTTCAATAATTACATTAAGTTTTATTTTGTTGGAGTACATAAACAATCTCGGCGTTTAAAAAGACATTGAGGATTGGGATCTCGGCAAATGTCAAGTAGCATAAAGATATAGAAGGGAAGGGACATCTATATCACAAAGATATATGCAATGAGGGATATAATCAGGGATACAATCAGGGATACAATCAGGGATACCATCAGAGATACAATCAGGAATACAATCAGGAATATAATATGAAATACAATGAGCTATACGATACGGGATACAATGAAGGACACAATGAGAGACAACGAGGCATATAAGAAGGGATACAACGAAATATGCAATTGAAAATAAATGAGGGACTGAAACGGATGTAATGTGGGAATGATAATGATACAATGAGGTCAATAGTTATCCTAGCTGGGCAGAAAGCTGTTAAGACATGACGTCAGAAATGCTATTTCCTCTGAAGTTTTGGCAGCTCATGATAATGAAAATGTTGAAAAAGTATTTAGTTCTATGCATAATATGTTTTTATGCAGAAGCTCAAATGGAACTGGAAAAAGTATTCAGTCTTATTTTGTTTTATGTTTTTAACACACAACATTTTTACCTATTTCTTCTCGTTTGGTGATTATCACTTATACATTTTTTTTCTTCTGTTCGTCCCCTCTAATTAGGGCATAATATTTCTTTACCATTTTTGTAAAACTCTCTGACTCTTCATTACATGTTATCTGTGTTGGTGCTACTCACAGGTATATCCATCACCACTGGAGCTGTCAGAGGAAAGCCGTGCGCCAACATGCATCTTCTGTCTGTGTGATCGTTCAGTCTATACAGTTTGTCGGTCTACAAAAGTCTTCAGTCAAGAGATTTGTTCGCAGAAGACCGTCAGCGCACTCCATTTCATGTATTAAAATTTGTATTCCCTTCCAAACAAAGCGGTATGAAAAATAAATGCGTCGAATTAAGAGCATATACGTTGATAATACATATATTATTTGATTAACCGTCTACTCAACCTATTGCATTGATTACGCAAACCACCTTAGTTTTCGGAAGTAGACGCGGGTGACGTAGGTCTCCTAGTAAGTTATTGCACCAGTTGCAGTACTTTTGTGAATTAAGAATTTAGGAAATTATCAAAGTTTTCGAACTGAATGCGGTTTATGTGAAACAGATTACTATGATTAGCTGAATTGTCACAGTACTTAGGTTTATGGAGTTCAAGAGAAGCCGTATCCAGAAATGTCGAAGCTGTTCATTTTTCCTATCTCTCTTCTTATTGACTGTTTCTTCTCTCGCTCTATCTTGCACTTTTTCCTCCTCATAGTGTACTTATGACTTTTGCCTGTTCATTAATCTCTGTATATATTTTTATGATTTTCACTCTGTCTCTATCTTTCTCTACCCTCTCCGAGAGGTCAGTCCCTCTCATAAAAGAACTTGGTGCTTATAGAAATAAAATCCCAGGCTTTGTGCAGATTCCTTTTAAAGTTTTTCTTCGTACGCTTATCCACATTTTTTATGGATTTTTACCGGTTTTTTTTTTTTTTTTTTTTTTGGTTTGCTTAGGCAATTGATAGTGGCCTGTAAGAGAAAAATGAAGGAACAGAAACCTGAGATCACCGACAAATGGTGGACTTGGTATATCAATACTCAACCAATCAATCACTCCTTCATCTTTCATTGTATGAATTTTTAAATGCGCCATATTCGTTTCTTGTGTAGCTTCCACTGATACTTTTTGCAGTTATTGTATTTTTTAGATTCCATTGATTCTACAACCAGTTTTTTTTTACTCTTAAAATTTTTTTTTTCGTTCATTATTTTGTGATTTAAAAGAACCGCGTGTCTGTCGAAATATCTGGGACGATACTATGTGCTTTTCATCATTTGCTCTAGGGCAAATTGACTGAAGCTTCCGATATTCTATTAGAAGTATTGATTCTGCATTGCTTGACAAACTCGCCCTGACCATTTGTCACGGATGGCACAAGAGCAGACGGAGACACCCTATATCTGGAGCATCCGCATGAATGTCGCTAGCGCTCGCGCGATCTTGTAAGATTGGATTTTCCTTAAAGGCAAACGTCGCATCCCTGATTCTCTCTCTCTGCTTTTTCTCTTTTCGATGTGCTTGATGTCTATAGTATACCATCGCACCCTTTATATTGGCTTCACTGTGACAAACATAACGTAGCTTTTTCATTTGATTAGGGGTAAAGATAAAACATGGGTCGATTTTTTCTGAAGGAAAACGTAAACAATGGAGATAGTAGAACAAAACAGGAAACAAAAAGCAGTGAAGTGTAGAATCTGCATTTGGCTTTACCATCATTGTCAATATCTCTTGACTTCATGTCAGGGTAAAACACGCGAATGACAGACTTCCACTTTGTCTGTTTATCTCAGCTTTACTAAGTCTTCCTTCCAAGGTCCGTTTCTTATCTTCAAGTTGCCTTCCACAATCTCTTTCAAAGTGGCGTATTTTTTTAATGCTTCTCCTATCTTTAGTGATTTCCTTCTAAGGCAGTTCTTGAGATGTTGCTGCTTTGACTAATTTCTAAGAACTATAGATCGTTTGCATTTCCATTTGTTGATCTCTGTCTTTCGGCCTTGATAAATTATAGGATCATTTTGAAGAGTAAATGGCCAGTGTGCTTTTGACATTTTTTATGAGGCAAGTCTTTATGAAGCTTTGAAGTCATTTCGTCCATGTTTGTGTTGGACCCCAAGTCCTCCTACCTTAAACTTGGCATCTGAGTTGAGCATCCTAAATTATGTTAACATATCTGTCAAAATGTCTTTTGACTTCATTCTTATTCAACCACCACTCAATTTCCCTTTGATAAGCAAATCTCTTCACATCCAAATATTAACTCTCTAGTGTCATTGCCTCCGC
Source organism: Plakobranchus ocellatus (assembly GCA_019648995.1). Classification (NCBI taxonomy): domain Eukaryota; kingdom Metazoa; phylum Mollusca; class Gastropoda; family Plakobranchidae; genus Plakobranchus; species Plakobranchus ocellatus. The sequence continues at coordinate 456,943 of BLXT01002363.1, read as the reverse complement.
ATTTTCTGTCTTCATTATTTTTTTCCTAAGCCACATTAGGTACATCTTCAGGCCAATATATTTTGGATACCAAAATAAATGTGCCTGAGCATGGTTTTAAGGCTTTGCATCAAAGGTTTGTTGGCGTTGTTATAAAAAAGAATGACAGCTAGTCAACTTTAGAGAAAGAGGACCTGGCTGTTCATGCTTATGGCAAATTTTATACAACTCGACAATAAAATGTTAAATCTAAAAATCCAGATTTCAAGATCATCAGAACCTGTAACAATGTTCCTGATATTTCCATACTATTTCGAGAAGGCAATCTGTTTTGCATAATAAGTTAATTCAAAAACATTGTATTAAAAAGTAACCACTGTATAGGCTTAATATTTGACGATATTGAAATGGACATAAGCTTTAAAACAATTATAAGCATTTCAAGTCACTAAAGCGACAAGATATTTGACAGAGTCACAAACATGAATCACGTCCAGTATTATTCTTGGCTACACTATATTTATCCAGATAGTTCACGGGTTTCGAACTTTGGATCTAATTAATTGTAGCAATTGAAAAAAAGAGAGGAAAAAAAAACAAACAAAAAAACAAATTAGGAAAAGAAACTCTGATATAAGATTAGTGAATGTTGGAATCGGTATTTCAACGCTTAATCAATTATATCATCTCTGATACGTACTGGGTAGTTCGCAACAACCAGGTGACAAAACATTTTAAGTCCGCTGAGGAAAGAAATTACAGCAAAATTTACGTTTACAATTTTTCTTGTTCTCTAGAGGTTAAGCTCTCTTGAAAAATAAGTTGCTTGAAAGAACTTGGTTTCTTTAGAATATCTGGGGGAAATTTAATCCCTCCAAAGCATAATATTTAAAATGAGCTTTACTTTTTTTCTGAACATCTGATTTGTATTTGAGAGAGACGGGCGGCGAGTTAGAGGAAATTATGGACTGAAACCCAGAGATCACCATGCTGCAGCTAAATTCGCGAAATGATCGATTAATCAAACTGAGATTGTGTCCTTAGCCTCGAATGGCCTGGACTCTACCGCCGCTGGTTCCGGGGTCAAAGGTGGACTCGAGAGTAGGAGCAGCGTGCCACAGTGGCTTTTCGCTTTTTCGGTCTGTGGCTCTCGGAGCCTAACGCTATCTCGTTGAAGTGCAGTCTCTTTGAAAAATCGCGGCATTAGTGTGTCGAGGTTGAGAGCGAACTCAGCTTGAAACCTGTAAAGGCTCTATGGCGTTTGTCCGCTCTGCCATCAGCGCCGAGCCAGACGGAGACAAAAAAGACTGAGATCTGTAAAGAAGTAAATAAAATAGAGCGGGAATTTGGCTTCGATACGAGAACTTTGAATGTACACTTTTGTGTACTTACGGAGAGAAATTTACTGCCACACGTTGACGTGGTCGCTCTCACAGCGTTTCCACGCGACAGACTTGTCAACCTGCCGTACAATAGTAGGCCCCTATCACAAACATGCAAATGGGTTATAGAGCTGAAGCAAGAATCGATTGATGTGCGCACAACTCCTTCTTTAACTCCGAATGGCTCTGACAGCCTCGACAAGGATAAATAATTTTAGATAATCTCAAATGTTTAGAGGATGTGTCTTTTAAAAATGCAATTTTTGTTCACTGTCATCGAAAACAAAGTGTTTCCTTTTTCACACTGTAACCAAACACATACGTCTGCTAGTACTATCGCTTTGCAATATTAATTGATGGGGTCTTTCGTATGGTTCAAGTGCGTTGGTGCCTCGAGGTTAATGATCTTAGCCTGGAATCTGCAGAGATATTTTTATTTCATCCTGCTGTCGGCACCCTAGGGGTGGGGGGTAAAAATCCTGAGGTTACAAAAATGTGAGCAAGTCATACGAAACAAACAGCCTTCAAGCTGGATCTTAGATAGAGCATACAAGTATTATTAAGAGTACAAATGATATTGTGTTTAGGTGCAATTAAGGTCACTAGTCAATCGTAGCAAAAGAGACAAATATGACAGAGACAGACGTAGGTCTGTTTCACCTGAATCGCACAAGGGATGGCTCTTCACACACACACCACACACACACACACACACACACGCACGCACAGACACACATACACACACACACAAGAATTGTATTTTTTCTTGTGGGAGAGGGTATGTAGAGTTGATTGGGTGAAGGAAAATGGGGTGAGGGAGAGTAGGGATGTTGATTATGAGAGAGGAAAAGTTTGCTTTTTGTGAAAAAGTTTTCTTTTTTTTGGCCTTTTTTTTTTTAATTCTGAAGGCTGAAATCCTGAAATCCTACCCATGGTGCATGCAATGATTATGTTGTACTACGGACATTTAATATCACTGGAACGAAACGGATCAAGTCATCAGCTATTTTAAGAAACATTCAGTCAATCGATAAACCAATCATTCAATCCATCTATTTCAAAGGTGTAACATAAATATGATTTCCTTGTTTTGATATTTTCCAACGCATCTTCTGGGCTGGGTATACCTATAATCAATCAATCAATGCAACGAATTTTCAGCTGCGGAATGTTGCCAGTGCTGTGTTCACTGTATATTTTTGTTTCCTCCTCTCTTGCTCATTGTCTCTCATTTATTGATTCATTCATATATTCATTAGCTGACTTTGTTTTTAATCTCCCCAGTCGTCATTTGTGTGTGAATAACGTGATTGTATATTAATTATTATTCAACACTCTTTTTATTTGTTGGTGGAATTTTCTTCTTATTCGATTTTTCTTTCCTTTTGCTTCTTTGTTTATTTTTCTTTTTTTTTTTCCCTTGATCATGGTCTTTCGTCAATTGGTATTTCATTTTCATCTTTTCTCAGTGAAAACTGTCCTGTGCCCTGCCTTCTATTTGTTATTATCTATGTTGTTGCTACTCGCGGTATATCTATCCCCACTGGAGCTGTCAGAGGGAAGTCGGTGATAGTGTTTGTGGTAGTGTAGTGGTGGTTATAGTAGTGGCGAGGTGGTCGTAGTGGTGGTGATAAGAATGGTTATTGTAATTGTAATGGCACGGTATACAGTATTATTTGGCTTTAAAGTACAAAGCATCGACTAAAACAAATGAAAGGATTTACAACATAATGCCTCGGTTCTCATACGTTTAGTCATACTTTCCAGTTGAGTTTTTCAGTTCGAGCCTCGTCACTGGCGCCCTAGCCTGAAGGAGAGATTTCAACAACTGTATCAAAATTAACTTTATGCAAGACAATGCTGGTGATAAAAAAATTTGCTAGTAATTGTAGAAAACAAGTGGCAGGATAGATGGGTACGTCCATAAGTAAGTAGCATAGAATATAGGACTGTCTGTTTCTATGTACAAAGACTTGCTCCGAACTTCGTCTGGGCTGTTTAGCATCACGCTCTTAAATGTCCTCTAGACTCATAGAGGTAAAAACCAGCTTAACATGAAATATCATATCTTTTCATCTAGATCTAATTTTAGTAATGGATCTAGGACGGACGGTATCGGAAAAAAGCAGAGGAATGTCCATCCTGAAGTCTGTGCTGAATATTTGGAGAAAGAAAGAGAGAGAGAGAGAGAGAGAGAGAGAGAGAGAGAGGTAGTAAGAGAGATAGAGAGAGAGCGTCAGCTTGCAAGATATATAAGGTACTTTTTAATTATAGTTTTTTTTTATAATATCATTAAGTTTGAAAAATTGATCTTGGTAATTTTTTTTCGCATTGTTTAAAAAAGCTACGTACTTATAGACAATGTAAGAGGAAACAAGGTGATGCATAGGCCGGCTATCTTAATTCCAGTGTTTGAAGATTCAAAGAATTTCAAATACAGCAATCGGGTTTGGTTTGGGATCTACCACGGTTGAGATTGGCCATGTCGGAATATGCTAAAATGTATTACAAAAATTCTTTTCATCGTTAGCAAAGATTTCTTTATGAAATTCGACGAAGGCGTAAGTCAAAAATGCAAGAAGAGAGCATCGAAATCATTTCGCTTTATGAGGATGGGGAATTTTTTTTATTTTTTTTTCGCTTTTGCTCATTTTCGGAAGCTTTTCTGTAACACTCGGAGCAAACACAATACTACTAACTATTACTAGCCAAACCCACTGCTGATTTTTATTAGAGATATTATCAAGTGGCTTAACGCAGGAAGGGTGACACAAGCACTGACGGCAACGATGGATCGAGATGTGTGGAAGGACATGGTCGCCAACGCTACAAAGCAGGGCACTTGATGATGATGATGATTATCAAGAAAACAAAAGTTGCGCACTAAACATTCAATGCTGGTTTTTTTTTTGTCCTTTAATCAAAAGTTGCGCACCAAAAATTTAATGACTTGCGGCGTAAAAAGTTCCAAAACATTATTTTTTATTAAAATGTCTACCTGCAATATATCTTGTGTTGCCAGCTAAATAAAGTTTAAACGGGGTTATAAATTTGTAAATCCGTAAAACAACTTCGGGACTTTAAAATATGCCCATTCAAAATGGCATGATCTATAGTAAAATATCTTTATTTTTTGTGGATTTTATTGACGCCTCACAAAATTTGTATAGGTGTTATACGTTTGAGCTTAGCTCCATTGTAATATTAAGATTCTCAAGAAAATATAATAAATTTGTGTCTTATTGTGTCTTCTTTGTTATTCGTTATTTAATGTTATACGTATCTAATTTTATGTAACATTATGTTCATGTTTTATTTCAACAGAGTTAAATAAATTTCACTTGGAAAACAAGACACATGTGTTTTTTGTGTGTTTATCACTCAATTGGGGACTACGTAGCCAAGGTGGCTAGGTGCTCCCCAATGGGGGACTACCTAGACACCATGACTACGTAGTCCCCAATTGGGGTCTACCTAGCTTCTTCCTTTTTTTTTGCTTTGTTTTGTTTTGTTTCACAATAAACATAAAATTGTCATGGCTGCACTGAAATCGTGAAAGACTTAAGCTGATTATGTTTTTCCATTAGTATTTGAAAAAAAAAAAAAAAAAGGCCAACAAAGTCAAATGAAAAAATCAGTGAATGTTTTTGCACTTTCGCACGCTGTTTCACAATTGTTTGCCCAGAGTGACATTGAGTAAGCAGTTTAGAAGCAACAATACATTGGTAAGAAATGAATACATTAATTCACAATAGTCGATCTTGCGAAGGAATCAACTGCTTCAAAACAGCTGCCTGAATACGGGGTAAAATGCGTTTAATATAAATTCATATTCGTTTTTCATTGTCATAGATATCCCGATCAAGTTAAATGGTTGGTTGGATTTTAAATTTTCCCCGGTACTGCAATAACGCTCGATCGCATTAGCTCCCTTCAAATTTTGCACAACATTACGTAAACGCTTGGGAATAATACAGTCGTAAGTCTAAATTAAAACATTTACAGAAGCAGGAAACTGTTTATTTCGGTTTTTTATGGCCAAATTGAAATTTGAAATTGATCTGTGTGATCAAAAATGCAAAGTGGAACTAGATTGTTTGTGTTCTGTTTCTCCAATTCATTTTTTAATTGAATAGATTAAAATTTTCAAATTTTGTAATTAAATCTGGAAGTAAATCAGTCTTAACCCAACACACCACCACTAGACCAAAATTTTATCAGGAATAATACAGTCGTAATTCAACATACGACACTTTTAGGTAAAATATGTAAATTATAACAGCAAATTTCTGCTATTCAACAGCTGAAAGTCAAAGTTGCCTTTCACTAACTTTAGTAATTTTGCAGTATTCAAATTTGTATTGTATTTTTCTTTAATAACTATGTAATTACAATTAAAGTTGCAATGATTTCATTAACCTTATACTAAGTGAATCATCAAGGCAAAGTGAGCTAACTAAAAAGTTCATGGAAAGCGGATTTTTAAGCTGTGCAATGAACTTTGGAAGATTGTTGTTATAAAAAGAACCAAATCAGAATACTCGTTCTTGCGTAGAAGATAAGGTTTGTGTGACACATTCTCACCTTTAATTGAACCCACATCTGGCACTTAGTATGACACCCGTATTTTCTGCATCAAATTCGATTTCCGGAAGCATTCTGAGTGGTCATAGCACACTTTCACAGTGTTTGGTTCGTCTGCTGATAGCCGATATAATATGTTTTGCTTTCAGCCACCTTTTTTTTTTCCTTTTTTCGAATTAAGTTCAAAGTATTTTAAAACACTTGTTACTTTTTTTTTCAGTGTACGAATCTGATTTGCTGAGTTTTTCTACGTTATAGAGAGGACTTTCGCGTTTTGAAACTCGACAAAGTTGAGCCCATTGGGCTAGTGGGCACATTCTTACTGCCCTATTCAATTTGGAATGTATACTATCTCCCTCATTTTTGCAGTGGCATAAGACGTAAAATACGTGTTCAATGCCTTTGAAACAGAACTGATAGAGTGCAAATCATGGATAAAAAGTTTAGTTTTTTTGCCACCACAGCTATCCGAAAACAAAATTACTTCTTAAACTGATTGTTCTTTTAGGCGCTTCAAATAGTTGTAGACACATGAGGCGATTTCATTTGAGCCTCTCAAGGCCTCGACCAAATAATGACAGAGACCTTGTCCATCTCGATTATCATACACTGTGAGGCTAAAGCCATTAAGAATTCTTTTGTATAAAGGCATGATTCTCTACATGGATGGCAGGGAAAATTTTCTCTAGGTCGAAGACGGCTGCTGCCATTTTAGGCATTGAATTTAACTTTTTTTAAAAATAAATGTCTGGTTTTTTTTATATAAGCAATTCGCGTCTTTCAGTTGGACGTGTAGTTTGTATTCATCACTGACGACCTGTAAATTTTCTTGTGCAGCGCAGACATCGCATCGATCCTTCGTCCGTTTGTAAAAAAAATCAGTGTTGAATTCTTTATTGAACACATCACGGTAAGTTGTCTCTGATGCTGGGCTTTCGCAACCTGTTCTTGCGCGGCTGTCAACATACATATTTTACATTCTCTACAAGCTGAATGAGCTCTCCAAATATTCCTTTGTGCTGTCTCTTCTGGCATATTAGCTTTCCACTCTAGGAAAATTGTTAATATGTTTCTTGATGTCATTACTCTCAGACCATTTATTTACCTCTATTTGGATATTTACCTCTCTTTTCGGTATCACAGACCACCAAACACGTCTTTTTGTTTACAACAGTCCAAACAAGTCTTTCCCTGATATCAACGTTATCCAAAAACTTTTTTTGCGGACTATGACGTGTGTTTTTCCACTTGTAAGCTGTGAGTGTAGATGTAATTTCTCCTTGATGTGACATCAGCCTGAGAATTTTTTTTTGCGGGGGGGGGGCTTATTTTCAACAGCTTTACAGATGTATTCTCTTTGTTCTCTTTGTAGCGCAGTGCAGTGCATACCATCACCCAGAAGTTGTGAAACTTTTTGGATCTTTTTTTTTCTTCTTTTTTTGCCTGTTATGAGTGATTTTCTCTGTTGCATGCAATCAAAACTGCAACCAGGTTTATGTTCTCTTCTTTTCAAATGTCCAGATTTGGTTCGTTGTCCAGTGTTTCTCCTGCGCTTCCTTCCATTGACTTGCCTCTCTTCAACATTCTTTCTTCTCTTTCTATTTTTCCTTCTGTTGCCAGATTCAGGTGTAGGGCTGGGAGCAAAAGAATTACAAATGGATGTATTTGAAACTTTTAAACAAAATGCTCCCTCTTGCATTATTATTGTCCTCTAGGCACTGCATATCCTCACAATCAAAACAAGAGTAGTGATTCTGCAACACTTCCTGATAGTGCCCTTAAAATTCATCTGCATCATCATGGGAGTGAACCTCGTATTTTCTTTCAAAATTGCTCTGAGTATCCTCTGAGTGGAGTAAGACAGCGGGTGTTTCATGGCTATCAATGATTTGTAATGTATCTGTTTAAATGTCTTGTGGTTCAGAGATCATGGCATTGTCCGAATCAGAGCTAATTTTTAAGCACCTAATCTCTGCAAGAGTTGCTGTGAACTCATCAACTTCCTTGTTCCTGGTTCTGTTTTTTATATGAGCCAATGGCACTTCAAAATCGGAGTCCTCATCGCCTGTATCTATAGAAAGCTGTTCTGTTGTAAGCAGTTGAATTAGAGGCATTTCTTCTTCACGGGTTTCAAGGAAAAAAAACATGAAAACATTGACAACATAAGTCATTTTATTGACAATGGACTCTTTCAAATTCTCAACAAAAATACACACGCCATACATGCTGGAATGTTTTGTCACACATGAAAAAACCATCTGCTATACATACCAAAAACATCCCTACTGTAAGAGTCAAAACTCATATACAGCTGACTTTCCTCCAACTGTATATGATGAAAGCACATGGCCAAAAGTCAAAAGACAAGTATCATTGACATCTTTCAGAGCTTTTGGCAGATCCATATCTAGACAGTAAACCACTTCATGAGTGTTGAGCTTATATATCCACTTTGTAACCAACAATTGGCTCGCTCTTTATTTCTTTCTGCAGTCATCATTGCATCTCCGTGCCTCTTCAAATGAGCAGCATACTCACTCTTCTTTTATCTTTTCTTTTTCTTGGGGGTTTTGATGTTTAAATCTGTGACAGAAAGCATAGATGTCTTTGTCGGTTTTAACAAGGACAGGTTGAACTCCTCAGTAGACTTGGCAATATATGTACTCACTACTTGGCTGAATCTTCCTTTTGATTTTTCTCTTTAAAAAGATTATACATCTTTGATATGGATAGAGAGGAATCCAGTTATCTTTTTTTTTTTATATAAATTTCTTTGTATAATGACTGTCTGTTCAGGGAAATGAGTGTGTGTGCTCTCTGGTGAGTTCTTTTTTCTCCTTTGGTGTTTTATTTTATGCGCCTTGTAATCCTCGTTTGTCCTTCCCAACAAACACATCATTTTCACTCTTTTTTGAAAAAGCTCTGTCGACTGGGCTGTAACTTATATTCAGGGTGGGGAAAGACTTGGATACACGCTCTCTCATCCCTTCCTTTGCAACGTAGTATGACTTGGACCATGACCGTTTCCTTTTTGTCTTATTTTCATCTGCTTGAATACGGCTAACTGGTTTGATCTGGATATTTTTTCATGCTGAACCTTTCAATAGTCTGATACTCTTTGTTCAGCCTCATCCTTTGATCGTCAGTGAATTTAGTTGCACAATTATATCTGCATTTGCTGCAATCTACCTTTAATATCTATTATCCATCTTTTGCTTTTCCAGCTGAGGTAGTGCGCCCCATGCCCTTATTACGTAAGGATTTTCTCACAAATTTTTGTGCACCCTACTTCATTGCGTTACCGTTTTTGCTTACCTTTCTATTTATCGAATTCAGCGATAGGATCCATTTGCAGTGGATGATTGTTCATAAATTTCCGTATTTGCTTAAGCTTGACTTAGACCCACATCCATTTCTTGATCCGTGTTGTTATTGAGAGTGCTCATGAAGATCTGTACATGGAATTTTTCCATCTTTTTAGTTTCCTTGCTTTTCGATATCATCTGGATTCTTTACTATTCCACAAGTCAGATCTTGAAAGTTATCGTCAAAATCAGAAACAGAACCCGAATCCGAGAAGTGTGCCAGAGTCAAATACAGAGGAACCTCTGAAAGTATAAACATTTAAAGATGCCAATGAGTAAGCGCTAAAAATCATAGATATTAGCATACCTACCTCCAACCAGAATTTACTCGTTAAAAAAAAAAAAAAAAGAAATGTCAACGTATGTTCTAGTTTCTCTTAAAGAGCAATCATGCAGTTAAGAAAAGATAATTTTAGATATTGCATATTGACATTGGCCATGAGCATCTACCAGTTAACGCTTCATATGAAAATAGAGCTTTTCCTGATGCTGCTTTCTCTGGTGTTTGGCAATTTTCAGCTTGCCATTCACTTCCAAGATTAACAGGGTCCGTGGCAGATGAAGGGCACAAGTCTGAAGCAATTTACATTCCTTTTTTGGTTATGGTGTATTCTTTTTATTTTCATATTAGTCTATTAATATCAAAAGGGTGAAAAAGTGTAGAGAAAACTACATATAATAATGTATTTCCTGTAAATTTTCCACGACTTCATTCTAGTTTGTTTCATATTTTTTTTACCATTTCGTTTTTTTCGCTGGATATCATAGCAAAGTTTATAGATCTAGATCTACACTTAAATTGCAGTTATTTTTTTATTTCGACCTTAAAACGTGATTAAAAAAAAAAAACTACGCAAGCATAAAACACACCCGCTACTCATCTACATTAAATAACATGATTTCAAGGTCTAGGATAGCCATTCAAATGTGATAAATTTATCTTACCAGTTCAGAGGAGCACCGCGCTGCCCGCTTCAGCACCATTGTTTTTGCAGAGGATATGTAAACAATAGACAAAAAAGATAATATTCGAATACACGCAAAAGTTGCGCATCTATTTCCTGTTGGTAGGGAAATTACTTCGGGAGGAAAATGATTATCTCCAACATAGACACAATTTTTTTAACCTCAGTCCAAAACTTGTATGTGCAAGAACTGACTAAATCCACTTGACTTAGTCATTTCTAACACTGAATCATTTAGTGCAAGAATTAACTAAAGAGACATAGTCATTTCTTGCTTGAACCGTTCTGAAAAAAAAATTAGAGATAGTCAAAAAAGAAACACTAATATGGCTTAGATATTTACAAAGGTGAAAGAGCGGCTAAAAATACCCTACCCCTATCAATAACTCCCTTTCGACCAAAAGTGGATATAGTCACTTCTGACGCTCAGCCATCGATAAATTAATTAAGTGAATTTTTAGAAGAATCTAATTGTAGGTTTGCAATAATAACGCATATCTACCTGCAAAATTTTACAAAAATTGATAATCATTGAGCGGTGGCTCACTGGTAGGGCAGTTGGCTACCAAGTCAGAGGTCCGAGGTTCGAATCCCAGTCCGGGCCAAGTCTATTTTTCATTGCCCCTCTGTGTCCACCCAGCACTAAATGGGTAGCTAGATCTCTCAAGACACGGTGAAATAAAGGCGGCGAGGAAAGCAATGGCAAACTACCTCATAATGCCGCATGCCAAGAACAATGGGGACCCTATTCATGGTTCCCCGATGCTTGGACCGGGCGTGTGACTAACTTTACTTAGTGGTGAGCAGTGGCTCACTCTTAGGGCAATTGGCTTCCAGGTCAGAGGGCCGAGGTTCGAATACCAGACCGGGCCAAGTCAAATTTCATTACTCCCCTATGTCCACCCAGCACCAAAAATGGGTAGCTAGGTCTCTTAAGACCCGGCGAAAGTAAAGGCGGTGAGGAAAGCAATGGCAAACTACCTCATAATGCCGCATGCCAAGAACAATTGGGACCCTACACATGGTTCCCCGATGCTTGGACTAAGCGTGGGACCCACTTTACTTTCACATAATCAAAAGAGCAAATATCATTCAAATATTTATCCTACCTTTTCGTATGTAGCGATTTTGCCTCGGCAAAGTCCATTTGCTGACCAGATAAGCAACCGTTATTTGAGATGAAAATCTTAACCTTTCTTCAAAGCACTCACACTTGTTTCTCAGGAAAGCCTTGACTGAGAACAGATAGTAAAGAGAAGTCTTAGTTTATTCTGAATGCATCAATTTTGTCAGCGTTATTTATAAAGTTTTAAGAGATCGTAATATCTTCTTTTTTTTTTTCCTCATTCGACGTTTCCCAATAAGTAGAAACTCACAGGCATTATGAGAAAAAAAAAAGCAGATTTAATTGTGTAGTGATTGAAATAAGATTTTTATTGGCAAGACGTGGGCGTTCAATTAAGAAAACATTTCACAGTAGAGTTACATTCTGGGAAACTTTTAAGGTATACTATTAGGGTGTATATTGGGCTAGCATTTAAATTTGAATAGGATGAGCGTTAGAGTCTTGAGATATGTTAGTCTTGATTAATATTGTACAGTGTCTTTAATCGCATTTTTTTTTTTTTTT
>BLXT01002363.1:421857-435785 GCA_019648995.1 Plakobranchus ocellatus | reverse complement strand
TTTTTTTTTTTTTTTTTTTTTTTTTTCTGACCTTTTCTAAACCAAAAGACAATACAATTGGCGTCTGGGAAAAAAAATCAGGCGCTAAATTTGTAACTAGGATGCTCAATTTCAATTTAGAAATTGAGACTTGCAGTGCAAGAGTGAAGAAATTTAAATGAAATTAGTGCACACTTGTTGAGTTTTGGAGCACCGAAAATATATTTGTGAGGTTTTTTTTTTTTAAAGGAGGCAGAAACAATTATGACAAAAGGAAAAAGAAAATACACTGCATTGAATATTTAATTTCTTATACTTACTTTTAGTCCTTTCACTTGGTATTACAGAAAATTTCACTTTGACTGATCAAAAATTCGGGCTGACTAGGCCTCTTGTTCCAGTTTTTAAGCTGAGCAGTGCTTTGAGTATTACCTCCAATATCCAGCATCTACATTCACTTTGCAGTATTGCTGAACTTAGTTTTTGTCATGAAAGATCTGGGGCTTTAACAGTCACTAATCTTAATTTCTTAATCTTCAAAGTGTTATTGGTGGCCTCTGTAAACCAAAACAAAGAAAGTAAGGTAAAAAGCAGATGATTAAATTATGGATACTCTTCCATGTGTGAATTTGGAAAACTAACAAAATATATATTTTGATGAAATGTAGATATCTGCCATGCTCAAAGATTTAAATACTAGGCCTACTCAAACACATGGAGTTGGATACGAAAGTTTTAGAATCTCTGGATAACTATTAAAATTGATAGTAATTGGTATGTCATTTGTTATGATTTATTTGAGAGTAAAGAAAAAGGCTGAATGTTTTCAACACATTAAATTGCAAATGAGATTTCTTGTTTGTTTCAATCACCAGATCCAAAGCACGCTCTTGACTTTTTAGAGAAAATGAAAGACAAAGTAAAAGCAAGTGAAGAGGCTAAAGTGTTGTGCATGACATTGATGGGAATAATCTATTTACGCAACAAAGACTTCCCTCCTGTAAAGGTATTTTTAGTTGCCATATAATTTTCTCCTTTTTTCATAATTGTGATGTTCATTGCTGTTTGAGACATGTTTTTAGTGATTGGCAAGGGTTTTTAGGTAAATTCAACATGATATATTTTATATTCATAGTTTTCTTATCATCTGGATTTTTAATCATAAAATTTAATAAGCGCTGTTGAAAGAGTATCAAAAAAGCTTTTAGCTGGGACATTTAAAAATTTCTTGATTTCTTCAAAAAGTTACAAATCCTATCATGTTTGGTATTTGAATAACAAATTCCCTTTTCCTTACTCTTCCTCCTCCTTTTTTTAAATTACATTTTTGATTTACCTTTATGCAGGACTTGATTGAAAAATGTGAAACAATTCTGAATGACATAGATGGAGTTTCACCTGTTCATGGTAGATTCTATGAGCTAACAAGTAACTATCATAAACTGATGGGCAACCATGCACAGTACTATCAAGAGGCTCTAAGGTTTTTGGGTTGTACAGATTTAAAGGTAAGGCTCTTTGTACTGAGAATGGTGATATTGGATAGAGTTAGCTGAATTTGCCGCTGAGATATCAACAGTTTAAATAAAAAATGAAAGTCTGAAAGACTCACTGCTAAAAGTTAAATGCTCTTTTTCTCATTTTGCTATGCTAACACCTAACTCATTGAGACTGATCCAAAAATATATGTAATCCATAAAAATAAGTTGTTAATCCAACAGCATATTAAGCAGAATTCTTGAAAACAGTTGGGAATATTACAAAAAAAAAGTCTTTTTTATATTTCAATGATATTATCATCCCTATTCAAATGGATAGGTCACATATTTCATGATGTATCCATTTCTTACTCTTTTCTTTTATCTCCACCCACAATCATGAGTGCGTTTATGCTGGTTTAAAACAAGACTGCATGGTGCAGGGCCATACGATTTAATTTAAATTGATTTGAAGGTTTTCTTCTGATTTAATTTTTTTAATGGCGATTATTTTTTAAATTCATAAATGCATGTAGACTATGAGCTCTTTGCATGTATTTTAATTATGAATCTTTGAAATATTCTTAGGACATGCCAAGTGCAGAGCAGGCCGAACGAGCTTTCAATATTGGTTTGGCAGCAATAATCGGAGATCGGGTTTATAACTTTGGTGAGCTCCTGGCTCATGACATTCTAGGTTCCCTGCAGTCTACCAGCAATGCCTGGCTTGTGGAGCTGTTGTATGCTTTCAATAGTGGTAACATTGACAAATTCAATGCCTTGAAAGACAAGTGGTCTTCACAGGTAATACTAAAACCAATCCTTTCTTTTCTTTCTTTATTCTTCATTACTCTTTCTTGCTCAGGTAAATATTCAATTATGCGTTTAATTTCTAATTCTGTCTCTTGATTCATAAACAAAAGTGTGTTGGATATGGATGTGAAATAATATGGATATATCAAGCATAGCTAACATTTTGGATAATTCAAAGATCCGCATGATATACCAGCTTTAATTTACAGTTGTAAATGAAGAAACCTTATGTTGCCAAACTTATTCCAGCATGCTCTTGTTGCCCCACGGTTAAGTGATTGAACCATTTGGTTTTTGATTATTTTTGAGGAAAACAGCATTCACTTTTGTATTTGATTATGGTCGCCTTAGGTCATACAATTTATGACTTTTAAATTCATTAGATAGACAAACAATACAAAAGCAATTGAGTGGCCAAGCTTGGTGACTTTCTCAAAATAGTAGAGTTACACTGTCAAGAGTATTTAGAGTCATTGATTCCTATTAGCTTTTTTGTGTTTAAACCTTTGTTTGAAGTTGACATTTTTGTTGTTATTTTCAAGATGATAATTCAAAAATTAATTTTTTGCAAAAAATGTTTTGAAACATTTTCTTTTTTTACTTAGTAACTATTTACCTATTTGTTTTCTAAATAAAAAATCATCACAACCATTCGTTTATTGTTTTTTATTTGCACAGCCCGACTTGAAAGCTAATGAGGCAGTAATGAGAAGCAAAATTAATCTTCTTTGCTTGATGGAGGTATGATTTTTTGATAAGATATTTTATGCCATTTATTTACACCTGTTTTGGAGGGGGGAGGAAGAGGCAGCAAGTGAGAGTGCTTTTTTTTTATTATTATTGGAGAAAGTCATTTTTGTTCAGCATTTATATTTGATAATGCCTTGGTCATATTAGTGAAAAAAAATAATGAAACAATTTTTTTCACCCATGTTTGCCATGGCAACGGCCACCATCTTGAGTATCCACCAGCAAATTATGTCATTTTCAAAATCTATCTTCTCTTAAAATCATTTGAAATTTACTGACATATATTCTCCAGTATATTATCTAAAAAGTAATGGAAGTTTTTGGAAGCTTCTTTTTTTATATGTTTTTTTAAATAACTTTGACCGCATTTTTTGATGAAACAAGTCATATAAAAATAAAAAAAGTAAACATGTTGATAAAACCCTCTTTAATATTATAGGTAATGTCATAGGCCACAGCTATGCTAAATTTTAAAAAATCATAATCTTTAGAGGAGATTTTTTTTGTGATGAAAAAGCATGTAGTGAGAAAAACGCAATTGAAGTTTCTATAGAATTACATGAATGTTTTTTAAATCGTTGATTTAATTTCCAACTTGCATATTTTCTTTTGTTTTTTTACCATTGAATCAAAGGCAGGCAAGTCTAAATATGCCTGAAATAGAATGAAAGAACAATTGATAGAGTGCATTTTACGTCCAAACAGCAAAAGAAGTGCCAAAATCTTGAAATTTATATTTCAAATGGGTATTGATATTAGTCAGGCCCTCCTTCCCCTCTTCTCTCCCCCCCCCCCCCCCTCAACTTATAGGCCCATGAATCAAGGACATTTTATATCAGGTGTAAGTTACAAATATTTGTATTTTTACTCAAAAATCATGTTAAAACACATTAATATTTTTAGTAACTTTTTATGAAAATCACCTGAACTTTTAAAGATTTCATTGCACAAACAGAATTTCTTTTTGTTTTAAAAAAAAAAAGCTTTATCTGGTAAAGCATCCATTATGTCTCTTATTTCATCAGATGACGTTCCAGAGGCCAGCTACAGACAGGCAGTTAACATTTGATAACATAGCTGAAACAGCCAGAATACCAAAGAATGATGTAAGTATTTCGCTTTCAATAAATTTGAAATTTTGATAATGTTAAAATTGACATAAGCTGTGAAAATTTTGGCTTAGAAAAATGTTGCTTGCAAGTCATTTTTTTTAAGATGAAAATTAAGATTGCATGCGAAATTTTTAAAGTGCATGTTTTAAGGTAATCTTTCTTGCCTACCAACCTGCTTCACACCCTACCATCTCTTCATTATTCTCAATAACCCCTTAATGTACAATGAAACTAGGGAGGGGGAAAGGGGGAGGGGAACTAGAAATAATAATTAGAAACTGTCTGCAGTCTTTACCTTGAAATCATTAGGATTTTTCCATTACAGGTTGCTAAATTTAGTTCTTCGACCCTGAGATCTACAAATAAGCGACAGGGAACACAAAAACATCTCATTTAGGCTATTCAAAGTTAATTACTTACTATCAGTGGAATAAAGAGTTGATTTTTTTATTTGAATTCAAATGAAAGTGTTAAACTTTGTTTAATAAAAAGACAGTTGTAAAAGGCAAAAAAAGTAGGTATGTTTCATGTTTTGTACAGTAGTTGCTTTTGTATTATGAATAATGTGGATGATGTGCCTGAGATTTTTGCGTGTATACATTACAGGGATGATTATAAAATAAGTTAGTATGATGGCTCATTATTCAAAAGGTTCAATACTGATGACAACATTCAAGTCGCGATGCTTTTTACCTCTTTGTGCCTTGTGGGTATTCTCAAGAGAATTGAGGCCCATTTTAACTGATTGTAGACATAAAAAAAACAAATTTAAAATGGTTAGCATTTCTGGTCTGTAATTGAAACTGTTTCAATGATTAATAAATATCTACAAAATTTGAATTATTTCCCAGGTGGAGTTGTTGGTGATGAAAGCCCTCAGCCTTGGTTTGGTACGAGGCTCCATTGATGAAATAGATCAGAAGTGTCACATGACTTGGGTTCAGCCTCGTGTTCTGGATAGGCAACAGGTAAACATGTCTTGTTATTATTTTATATATTGATTGAGTTTCAACCATTTCATTCATGAATTTTTGAGGCTGTCTTTACACACTTTTTGGGTGTTTTATTAAATTTCCGGCTCAGATTAGGTAAAAAAAGTACTGGACTCTTGGGAATAAATGATAAGTTTAAGGATCTTGAAGATGCCCTATTGAAGGAATGAAAGTAATATAGTTAAAGAATGCAACAACAACTTAAAATGTTTTAAAATGATTTCGAACAGCACAGATTACACCTACAAATTTTTTGGCCCAAGGCATGACCACAAAATTATCAGCACTATGTATCAGTTGTAATTTACATTTCATTATTTTTTTCCTGATATAGCCTGCAGGGCAAAACATTTTTTTATAATTTTTTTTTTTGTGTTGTTCAAGATGCAAGTTTTCTTACGATATGTTGAAAAATGTTTTTGTTTTTTGTTCAAATTGTTTCATTTTAAAGCAGTTTTGTAAGATCATACACTTGTGTCCAAAGACCACTGTTTTTTTAAAACTTAATTTGGAAGACATTCTTTGATTTTGCAACTCTTTTATTTTTTTCGTATAACATATTTCTTAGCAGTATAAAAAATTTTTTTAGTTTAAACAGGGGTGCCAGTTTTCCGATTTAAACAGGATTTCCGACTTTTTGCCTTATTTTTGTAAGTTAAAAGTCAATTATACTTCAATCAAAGCTTTGAGAAAACTATGGATATAAGTTTCCTGCTTTTTTGTCAGAAGCCACTGACATCCCTGTATAAAGTGTTTAAAAAAAATTGGTACCATGATAATATTTTCATGATTTATTATAGAAACGCCTTTTATTATTACTTGCTTCAAATGAGCCATAATTTGCCAACTATTTTAATTAGGTTTTATGTCAGATTTTTAAAGTATGTACACAAAATGTATATTGGGGCAGGAAATAGTGTCAATATCCCGGTGCAATTGTGATACTTCTAAACAGAATTGGCCCATTAGCATTGTCTCTCTTGGAAGATGTCCTTCAGGCTGTATTGAACCCTTTTTATCATGATTTTTTATTTTGCTGCAAAAAAGTGTCGTTTGGTTGTGACATCACACATTTGTGAAAACATTTTTCTTTTAGCTTACAAGTGAAAATGAAAACTGCGTTATGGAAATTTTGATTTGCATAAAAAAAAAAAAACACAAACAACAAAAAAAAACTCACCCTTTTCTAAAACTGATTTTTTGCAACTGCTGACTCAGTAGAGTAGTTTTAAATTATTGGCTCTTCTTTAAGATATTATTTTGGTAATTAAGAGATCTAAGTGTATGTATTGAAATTTTTCAGATTGCCAGTATGCAAAAGCGCCTTGATGTCCTTGGTACTGACATTGGACATATGGAACGCTTATTGGAGACTCATGCACATGATATTCTTACTTAATTTGTAAATTTCATATTTTCATTTGTAAAATATATGAAATCACTCATGGTCCAACATATAAGTTTGGTAACAAAAGTTCACTTTTAAAACATAAATACAAAAAATAGCTTTGTCATTTTTTAGATAAGATATTATTTAATGTTGTCATGAATATTATGTTTGGTATCAAAGAAAATGGGTTCAACTTTTTTTTTTTCTGCATTCAATCATTGTTCACTGTCAAGTTAAATTAACTTGCGAAGAAAGAAGTCCTTTAAGTTTTCTGAGATTATGTGAATTTAAGAAGAAGAATAGAAAAAAGGCTTAGATTTATTTTGAACTTTTGATATGTATATTTCTGGCAGGATGTTCATGAAGTTTTTTTGTTTTTTGTTTTCATTTGTTAAATTTTGGTTTTTTTTTGCTACTGAAATATGAACATACATTAATTAAGTATGCCTAAAAAGCCATCAAAATAAAAGTACATGTTTGGAGCAATATTTTATGAGTTTTTGTTTTGTCTGAAAGATTTAAAGAGAATGGTGTTCTTTCTTTCTGTTTAAACTGCAAGCTGTTATTTGTGATAGTTTCTTATTTGTAAAGATGTTTTACTTATTGTAAAAATTCAAAGGGCCAAATTTATCATTTTCAAATAGTGCATTATGGAAATGAGCTAAGAGATAAAATCTTAATATTTTATTCTCTCAAGACATAAAATTCTAAATATAAGATATAATCCCAACCAAGGACGTTGCAAAAACAATGGCTTTAGAACTGCTTTAAGAAATTTGATGTTTTGGAGCAATCTTTGAAAAAAACTAAAGATCAGAGAAATTTTTGCTTTCATCAAAATTTTCTAAAAATGTAGAAATGGACATATCTTGGTGCATCATTCTTCCAGCCTTTCCTTATCTTTACTATCATAAAGATCAAAGAAAATGAATTAAGCAATTACCAAGTGTAATTCTGCAGCTTGACACTCTTTTTTGACTAATTTCAAGACATGTAATCAACTTCCTTGATCTGGCCAAATACAGATTGAGTGGTTTTAAGAATTAAAATGCAGGGCAAAGTTTTAAATAGCTAGTTTGCTGCATTTTTGATGGCTTATCCTTGCATTTTGCCATATGCTGGTTTTAATCAGTTTATCCAAACTTTTTCTGACCTATTCTTGGAGTAAAAAAAGGTTGTTTCTATGATTATAAGTCTGCAATATCATTTATCCTATTAAATCCAAAATGGCAAAGTGAGATAAAACCTCAGAGGAACTACCAGCATTTGTTATATTTTATACCTTACCTGTATATTTAGATAAAAATTTATTCTGTCTTGTGATAGCAAATAATGCTGACAAGAAAGGCATTATGCCTGGACTCTAATTTTGTCCAACAGTTGGATAAATAATTTCTTTAATATACTTATTTATATTCTCAGCCCACATTTTCAAATCACAAGTTAATTTATAAGTTTTATAATCCTTTTGTGTCCGTAAAAGACAAATTGATCAAATCAGCATGTTTTTCAGAGGTTGAATTTGATGCTATCACAGTATTATAGTCAAAAATTAGTTAATAGGACTCTGGATGCGTTTAAAATTGAATTATCCTTTGTAACAGATTTCAAAGACACATACACAGACTTTTTTTCACATGTCCTTTAAATTTCTGGCTATACTTATGAGGAGGACACACACACACAGACATATTGTTCGTTGCTTTTAATACAGCTTTAAGTTTTAAAATGTAATTGGAAGATACAAGGAGAAAAGCAATTTTTCCATTGTTTATCTGACATTTAGGATTTTTAAAAAGTTTTTTGGAGTCTTTTTTTTACTTTGTCCACAAAGCTAGCACAATGTATTTCTAGCTGTGTTTCAAAAATTCATTTCATGAAGACTGAATATTTTTTTTTGTGACAAATTGTATGCAACTAATAGAATCTAGTACTGCTCTAAGTCAACATATTACAAACGCAAAAAAAAAATGTGTGCATCTTGTTCTTGTACGTTTTGTTTTTGATTTTGTAAAGTGTATCTGTGCTCTCATTGGATTGCATTCCTGTATCAGTGCAGGCTTACAGCAGCATATTTTCATGCGCAAACCAATTTTTGTGCAATTTCAGCAACTTAAGTTGCCACAATATTTGTACATACTTGAGATATATCAATGGTATGTTAAATGTGTTACAATCCTCAGAATTTTTAAATTTGCCCATCCAATTTAAAAAGTATTTTATCATATACACTTGAGAATACCTTTTAAATTATATATCATAGCTATGATACTGTACAAGTGAGAATAATTCACATATATAGCTGTATTACTTTATGTCTTTTGTAATTCTATGTATGATCTTTATAATGTGGTTAATATTGTGATCATTCAGAGGATTGGCTCTTGAGCATTGAAACTTTCATGTTCAAAATTTATGTTTAACCCAACTTAATTGACAACTTCTATTTTGGCATTTTTCACAGGTTACATAATTTCTAAAACTTCTAGATAAAAACGCTAACACAAACTGATTTTCATGAAGAAAAAGGATATAATTACAGTCACAAAAGAAAAAAAAAGAATGCGATTGTACAGATATGCATTAGATATTCAAACATATAACACATGTAAACGCAGCGTACCTATTGAGCCAACAGGAAGAGACATGTATACAGTGTGTATGCCAAGAAGCTTACTAAATGAGCAATGAGCTTTTACAAACTTATAGCTGATAGTAAATATGCTGGCGGCACACAAAAAAAACTTTCTTTATTTGAAAGGATAAAATCAAAATTATACATGATAGTAATTTATGTATCTGATAGCTATGCCATGAATCTGAAAGTGGGCAGAATGTAAAGCAGTGTACAAAAAATGAAATACATGTAAGAAGTACATGATTACACAATATTTAAACATATTAAGCTTCACACTCGAACTTCAAAGTTAAATGACTGCAGGATAAAAGAGCATCTCTTTACTAAATTCACCGATGCAGCACCATGACATACAGTTGGTTATTGTGATATTGGTCTCAACACTGATGACAATGATCAAGCTTTTGGAATATTGTGACTAAAGTACAATGCATTAGATAATTTTTTATGTTCTTAATTTTTTTTCTTTTTTTAATCCACCTTCAAAGTGTAATTTAGTAAACGTTTTTAATATTGGGATGGTAAAGACTTTATCAGCAAAACCGCCAATGTGAGCAAAAATGGTATAAAAAAAAAAGAGAAGAAAAAAGGCAAGATTAGTTGAGTGCATAGATTTGCAACAACATCACAGAGCTGTCAATGAGTTTGTAGAATATTAGCATGCACCAGTCCCGCTTGAAAATCAAAAGGGAAAAAAACTATCAGTGTCCTTTTATTTCAGTTATACATACTTTTTTATGGTAATGAGTAAGAGTCAAAATTTCAAACCTTGGAAAAAAAAAAAGTGCAAACAAAACAACAAAAGCCAATGAACACAAAATTTTTTGATAATGTGTACTGTATCTGAGGAGGAGCAATAGCTCACTGGTAGGGCAGTCGGCTACCAAGTCAGAGGTCCAGGATTCAAATCCCAGTCCCAGCCTGTCAGTTTTTCAATGCTCCTCTGTGTCCACCCAGCACTAAATGGGTAGCTAGTACTCGTAAGACCTGGCAAAAGTAAAGGCGGCAAGGAAAGCAATGACAAACTACCTCATAATGCCGTATGCCAAGAACAATCAGGACCCTATTCTTGGTTGCCTGATGCTTAGGCTAAGCGTGGGACCCACTTTACTTACTTTGCTGTATCTATTTCCAAGCTTTGCAAAGATGTTTGAAAAGCAGCCACAATGAGTTGCAAATAATATTTTGATATTTTGATCAGTCTAAACCATTGATACATTCTGAGATTCCATATATTCTGTGAGCTTTGCAATGTTGAAACCTGGATGCAAATTTGCTAAAATTTTTAAGATTTTGTGCCAAAGCATAAAGTAATGGGTTTTAAATTGTTGAGCATTTTATAATAAGAGGACAGCAAAGTAAAAAAAAAATTATTTCTCTGAAGTCCAAGATATGGCATCCAGTTCATGAGGACAACTCTAAAGAGTCATTTTCCTTGATAATAAATTTGAATGACTCGGTAACCTAAATCTTCTTAAATCTTAGATATTCTACATGACAAAATTAGGGAAAAAAAAGAAACAGGAGACCATGCCACAGATGAAATAATGCCTTTAATGCAAAAATGGATTTTAGCACTGCTGAAATTTGACACAGATTCAAGGTTCACGGATGAAATGCTGCATCAATGCAAACATGGGTGTTAGCACTGGCGGTAAAAAAGATATTTCTTATGTTGAAAAACTGGTTAATAAGCAGGTTTTAAAATCTATTAGTATTAGAAGAAATCAAGTACGTTATGGTCCCATTATAAATTATGAACTGATTTCTCTTGACACATCACAATTTGACCAACACTTGGTTTGATTCTTTTTGAAACAAACAATTGATACTGCTATGCTTTATCATTTGAATGTTCACTATTTCGTTACGATTCATCAACAGTAAAACAGAGGTGATCCTTTTCTTATCTAATAAATCAAACAAACAGATGTCTTGCAGCCTGATGTCTCTAGACATAGTTGTGGCACATTTGAAGGTTTATGTAAACTAAATGGAAAAAGTATGGGAAATATTGATTGTTCAATATTTTTTTATGGCAAGGCAATCTATTGTAAGGCGATGAAATATATAAATATATGCCATAAAAATGTGACAAAGGGAATATTTTCGCAAATGCTTTTCTAATAAGCTGTATTTACAACATCATTAACGTATCATATCATCTGGAAAGTAATGTAAAGCCAAGCAGTAATTTTCTTGTAGCTCATTCCTGTTGTCAAATATTTTTTTAAAAGTATACCATCACTGGGTCTTATGCTAATGAGTACGAATATGTTTGAATTTATGCATAGCACAATCAATATGCTGTTTCAAATTGCCCATCATTTAGGTACTTGTGTACAAACGTGATGAAAATGATCTGATGACAGTGCTTTGGCACACTAGACATTTACACACAAAACAACATTGAATTTATTGTAAACTTTTTAAAATCCATACAAATTTCGAAGGAAATTTTTTCTTATCAATTGCCATTTCATTTTTTGTATCAGGTCATTAAAAATAGCTCTCTTTCACTTGAAATTTTATCTGTTCAAAAAAGAATGTTTTATCTATGAAAGTTCATATTAATAAGCAGTAGGTGACAATAGAGACAAACATTTTCAGAGACACTGGAGATTGTAGCAACCAGAGAGTTGAAAGGAAAAAAAATGTTCATTATTTTATTAATGTCTCTCAATTAAAAAGAATCTTTAAAAACTAAGACACACATTGTCTTGAAGAGAAAAACTGACGCGTGGGAGAAATGTAAAAAAAAAAAACTCACTTATTTTAAAACGCCCTTTTTCATTTTTGTAATATTCCTGTGCTGTATCCGTATTTCTCAATTAAAAAGGAGCTTTGAAGACTAAAAGGCACACAGTCTTTCAAAGATAAAACTGATAAGTGGGAAAATAAAAATCACTCATTTTTATCAGCAATTTTTCATTTAGTAATAATGTCCCTTTGTGTTGGGACAAAAATCATAAATGACTTTTTTTTTGTGGAAAAAAAAAAAAAAGAAAAAACGGTAGACTTGCTCCCAATGAAAAATCATTCAAAAGTTTGAATTATCATTTGCCAATTTTTAAAAACTATTCTTTCACTGCTGCTATATATTATTTTAGTGAAGTTGATTTGCTATACACTGGGCATTTGTGTGACCTTTACATTAAAATGCTATTTTAAAGAGAGCTAATTCTGAGCGCTTTTTTTTTTTATCAGAAGCTTTAAAAAATTACATATCTGCACTTTGTTCTTCTTTTCTGCTTCTCAAGTTGTCTGATCAATCACTAAAACAATTTCATAGTTGTTTTTTTTTCCATTCAGAAAAGATTGGAAAAAAAAAAACTCCATTGCAAATGTGTAAGCTGGAAAAAAGCAAAGGATTTATATTTTCATTTAAGGTTTGTCTATGGATATCTTAATTTGCAGATGCCCATGATTATTCAAATAAAAATCCATCACAAGCTCAATTCCAATGTTCATAAAGCGGCAAACACAGTCTTTCTCATGGATACATGCACACATTTGTACAATTTGAAACAAAAGTATAAATTTACAATATGAATGAGCTGGCTCAAAAAAAAATCATGCTATATGAATTTTGCATATTGTAAGAACAGTGCACAAAATGCATTTAAAAAGACTGTGCATTTTGATCTTGTACACTAGTAGCTTATGTAATGCATTTACAATTTGCCTACAATAAATTATTTTTATTAAAGTTACAAAAAAAAAANNCCCCCCCCCCCCCCAAAAAAAAAAAAAAAAAAGAAAAAACAAAACAAAACAAAACAAAAAAAAAATAAATAAAATAAAAAACATAGTGGGAGCTATAAGTACTATGAAGCAAATATTAAATTATAAGGTAAGTTATTAAAGAACAATAAAACTTTCCACAGTAGAATTGACAAAGATCACTGAACTTACTCAAAGTTGACCAACATAATTAAAGGGCGATGGTATCTTTTTTGAAAAATAATAGATTAAAAAATAACTTTGAATGACTGCAGAGGACTTTAAGTTTAATTAATGAATTAAAATACTGCAGCTGGAAAGTAAAAAAAAAAAACCATGATAATTTAACTGCAGAGTAAAACAATGCCAAAATTATTATTACTCTGAAGTGCTGTCAGTGAACCAAAATGTTTATTTTTGTAGAACAAGAATTTCAGATGAATGAAGAGGTGATCAAATAAAATGAATACTAAAGTTGACCAGAGGACATGATAGTATGCCAATACTGATGCTGGCGTGGCCAATGGTGATCGCTTTTTGGACTTCTTAAGTTACAACACAGTACAGGACTTTGGCTTGTTGTTGGCAGCTTCCTTCTCCAGGCGGACAATCTCTTGCACACCAGAAACCATTTCCTTCAATGCATCAATCTCTGTGATTCCTACACATCGTTTGTTGGAGATCTCAAACAATCCAGCATCTCCATCCTCGGAGGTCTCACCATTTAGGGCTGAAAAAAAAAAAGACCAGAGATTAAGTTAGTGTAATTTGTTTTTTATAAAAAATCACCTGAATTAAACAGTCACACACTGAATTTCATGTTGAACAAAGGAAAAGAATGTACATAAAAATAATAATAAACCATTTGCCTTTAATACAACTTCAATGATAAAAAAATGTAAAACTGAAGCTTCATTCTATTTTGGGGATGCATCTTTTGTACTGAAAGAAGGGATATATGACAATCGAAAATGAGGAATGGAGCTGCTGCTTTAGGAAAGACTGGCAGATGTTGATAAACAGAGAAAAGGTGGAGACAAATAGAAGACGAAG
>BLXT01002363.1:410580-421809 GCA_019648995.1 Plakobranchus ocellatus | reverse complement strand
GAGGGGGAAAGAGAGAAAGAGAGAGAGAGAGAGAGGGGAGGGGGGATGAAGTGGGGAAAAGGCACAATATTCCTTTATGGAAACATAAATTTGTGGCCATATTACACCCTATTGTAAAACTTTAAACTTCTTTGAAAAATTCTCAAGCTATTTTCCTTTTTTTCTAGTGTTTTTTGACAAAGGGTAAACTACAAAGAAGGGTGTACATTTCTGAAATGGCTCTGGTAATTCACATATGGATTTAGTTTTAAAGAGGAAAGAGGCTTAGCAATGAAGAGAGAGGGAGTAAAAAATAATGGAGTAGTGATGGTAAACTATTAAAATTGAGGAAAAATTTTTGTGCAATTATGCTTTTTTTTAGTTACCTTTGGCTTGAAGTTTATGATTTTCACACACAGCTTTGAAGTTTTTGCGAGCTGACAAATGCGGAATTTTGATGATCACTGAAGCTCTAAGTGCAGTACCTAAGTTGCCTGGGCAAATGGTTAGGTTACCCAAACGTTCCTCCCGTGAGAATGTCAATTTCTCTTCTAGGGATTTTACAGCCTGTGGGAAAAACAAAAAAGAATTTAAAAAATTATCAGCTTCTAAAAGACAATTGCCTTTTCACATGTTCTACTTTGGACAATAATTGGCTTTTTCCAAGATCAAGTCATCTGAGATTCTGCCTAGCAATAGAAACTTAATGAATCTAATTCACTCTGACATACACATTACTACTACAGTAGAATCATGGCTTGATAGGAGGCCTAAAATGGTAGGATCACTGCCTCTGCCCTCATATTTAGCTTAACAAAAAAGATTTCTAGAACAGCAGAGACCTTTTTTTTTAAATATAAGTTTGGAATGAATAATAACACCAGCTACAATAACCTTACGATTAAACTCATTTGCAGTATTAAAAAAAAGTGTTACAAATAGTTTATTTCTGTTAAACAATTATCCTTAACACGCATCTGAAAAAAAAACTTTGAATGTTGTTTTTTTTTTTTTTAAACTGTTGCCATGCTTTTTAGCTCACATCATGAACAAAAAAATATTTGATGGCTTCCTTTAATAGGCCTATCCTTTGTCTGTTCATATTTGACTAAAATTTCCATAATTTTCTCTTTATTTTTGACTGTTTAATGTGCAAAAAGAATAATTTGTAACTTTAGTTTAAAGGAGTGTATAATAATTTCTGGTCTATTTCTTAACCTGTTGTTCTCTTGCACATATTTTGTTATCTGCACCCTTGAAGAAGTATATTTAAAGATAAAATTGTGTGTTTTATACACCATATTTCTTTACACCACCTTCAATATTGTCTCTAAAATTAGTGAAATTACGTAGAGTCTTTCTGATAACAGAAAGCAATCTCACCTAAGCATTTTCACTCAGGTTGACATTATTCTGAAAAATATGCTACAAAATTTGCCACCAAAGAATATGGGATTTGATAATCTTACTTACCGTTACAAGCCTTTTGTACACTGCTACAATATCCCCATCAGTTTGAGTGGAGAAGATTGTCAGGTGATCCTCTGCATTCACCCACACAACAAAAGTTTTCTCCTCATTAACAAAAACTCCTCGACCAGCAGGCCAGTCGCTGTAACTTCCTGCAGCCTTAAGGAACCTGAGAAAGTAAACAATGAGAATCAATCAACAATAATTTTTTTGGAGGGGCATAGAAGCATTAAATTTTTTCATGCAGTTAATTATGTCAGTAGTGAATAGGAACACATAACAAAAAAATATCTTAAATATTTTTAAGCCCTCTCTTTCCTCTATCAAAAATTGTTTACATCTTTTTCAAACAATCTATGAAAAAGCAGGCAATTTCAAACTTGTTTTGTGTGACTATGAGACTGGATGCCATGGCATAGCACTGGCACATCTGAGCAAAAAATCTTTTGCTGAACTTTCTCGATTTGCACTCTTATGATGAATAAAAATATACATATTAGACATTTTTAATATGTGTGAGATCTTCCCTTTTAAACCTATTTAAATGTCACAGGAATGCTGAGCCTGAGGGTGCAGAGTAAATGCTGAGGTTAGCTACCTTTACTCTAGACATCTTGGGAACCTTGATTTCAAAAAGTTTGATTCATTGGGGGTGGTGATTTTTCATTTCAACAAATCAACACTGTCTATTCGAAAGTGAATATATTTTAAGATCATGTAAATCGAAAGTTAACCACTAAGCAATACTGGCAGTGCCCAGACCATTTATGATTTTTGAGATTTTAATTAAGAATAAAATATCCTTGTATCTCAAAGCAAAAGGCACCTAGCCACCTTATTTTTAAAAATTTTTTTACCCAAAGACAAATAGGGTCATTTGAAAAATAGAAAAGAAAAAAAAAAGCATGAAAGCTGAAATCATAGCAATTGATGCTTTGTATGAACTAGTGACTTCAGCCTGGGCAAGAGTAAAGAAGTCTCAATTTTTTTCTTCATTTTACATAATATTGACATTTCATTCACCTTAGTCTTTTTTTAACCGCAAAACAAAAAAAAAAAATTAAAAGTAAAGCTTTCTTTACTGTTAATTAAAAATTCTTTTAAGTCTATCGACAATTACTTTGATAAAGATAGCAAGAAATAAAAATCAGAAGCTTTCTTTGGAAAGATCTGTTCTTGATATCCAAACTGTTCAACCCTGTTGCCTCTTTCAAATCACTCACTTATCATTGTTACTGAAAAGCAGGAATTCTTTTTGAAGGTGTTCCTTAAGTTCTGTGCTTATTTCCTCCAGAGAATGATAGCTACCCTTGAGATCATTCTCTAGGCTGTTCAAGGCTTCAATTGCTTTTTGTTCAACTTGTGTCCTATCCTATATTCCAAAGGACAAGAAAGACATATGAAATACAATCATACAAGGGGAAAGCTGGGTGGAAGAAATTAAGACAGACAACTTATGCTTCTAGAATATACGTGAAAACAAAACTATTTTGACAGAAAACTCATGGTGGGAGAATAGAGACACAGAGAAAGAGCAGAAGGAGAGTGAGAGAGAGAGAGAGAGAGAGAGAGAGAGAGAGAGAGAGAGAGAGAGCACTGAAAAGAAAGAAAGAGAATTTGAAAGAAGCACTTATAAACACGAAGACAAAAATCAGACAACAGAATTATTCTAAAAGAGTGCAATTTAAAATGCGTAACTATTCTAAAAAATAGCATTGTAGATCCAACATCACAATCGGTTTCCTTCAGTAGAAATGAAATCAATCATTTTCAAACCCCCTTGAGAAGTGCTTTTTTTATACTAAAGATTGCCTAGAATTGTTTTTGCTCATTCAAAACACACAACTCACCTCCTGTTTTAGCACGGGTGAGAAGGCAAAGTCTTTATGTGATCTGGACACTGCTATACGAGTGGATACAATGGGTGATCCCTCAGCCTCAAATGCAGTAAAACCTAAGTTTTCCAAGTCACCGAAGTCTGCTGCTGGGTGGGTGATAGCGTCAGCTACCTTGATTTTATGATACTCTTTGATGACTGGGTCAAACAGTGGGGCAAATTCTGTGTATGATTCGGCATCGGCTGCGTAGATGCCAATGACGCTGTCTAAGTGTAAGGTACCTGAGAGATAGAGTGGATAGATAAGTACATGTACTTAAGAAACGTAAAATTTACAGTTCAATATGATGTAAAGAATTGTTTCAAAGCAGCAAACGGAATTTTTTTTGCCACAGCTCTTCCACTTTTAATATCTTCTGTTTGCAACACATCATCATCAAATTTTTCTCACTTAGCTTAATTACAACAAAAAAAAAACTATAAAAAAGGGTTTACAACATTTCTGAAATGGCTGTAATAATTCACATGTGGATTACAATATAAGCAAGCATCGTATAAATATAGGAAAAGGATTATGCAATAGTTTTTGCCAATAAAAAAAAGGCCTCAGATACAAATATTTCATTGCCATTCTTTCATCTCTTCTTCACATTATTATCATTACCAGCTAGAGCAGGTTAAAAAAATCAGTATAACAAAAAGAGACAAGCAAAGAAGCAGTGACGGTTATAAGAGAAACAACAACAAAAATAATAAAAACAATGAAAACAACAATTACAAGAAACAAAAACAAAAGAAGCAGTAATGGCAATGAAAGAAACAACAAAAAGCAAATGAAAAAAGAAAATGGCAAAAAAAAACCAAAAACAACAGGAACAATAAGAGGGGCAATGACACTAACAACAGAAACAACAACTGAAATAATAAGTGGGACTATAAGAAAAAGTACAGAAACACAACAGGAATAATGATAAGAACAACAGGGGCAGTGACAGCAATAAAGGAATATATCATGAGTAGTGATATCAACAACTTAAGCAATAATGCAACAACAGAAACAACAACAACAGGTGCAGTGATAGCACTAACTGAAACAACAGGAGCAATGATGGTAACAACAGGTGCAGTGATAGCACTAACTGAAACAACAACAGGAGCAATGATAGCAACGACAGGAACAACAAAAGTAAATTAAAACAGAACAAAACATGGGAAAAAAACAACAAAAAACAATATTTAGAGAATTTGCAGCTCAATGCGGAGAGCTTAGCATAAATCGTCTACCTGATATGATGCAGTCACCCAGTGTAGCCTCATGAGACGTCTTCTTATCCTTCAGCTTTTCAAACACGTCTTTATTGAGGTTCTTCTTCAGCAGAGACTTACATGCTTTTGCTTTACTCAGATGTTCAAACATTTCATCCACATTTTCTGGTCGCCTAGGGTAAAGAAAAGCAGGAATAAACCTAAATTCTCCCAAAAACAGAGTGAAGGCGATGATTAAAAAAATATTAAGAAAAAATCCAAAGACGAGGAAGGAATTCATTGGGTCCAATTGTTGGGTAGAAACATAAGAACAATCTAATCTCTAAAGAAGAAAAAGTAAATAAAACTGAAATAAGAGCATTTCAATTCACACATTATCAGATTATAATGTTATAATCAGGGCACTACAAGTTCAACACTGAATATGAGAAACAGTTTTGTGGCCGCGTAATGCAGTTAAGTGAATAAATCTCTAAAGAAAAGAAGATAAAACAAAATTTAAATGCAGAGGCTAACAGATTTGCAACATTACGATCAAGACACAGCAGTTATACACTGTCCAAGTAAAAAACTGTAATCACACATTAAACTAGGATCGAAGCTTAACTTTAATCTTTAAAAATGCATGTAACAAAGACTTGTGTTTAACATCACCAAAGCTAAAAGAATCAGAAATATGCATAAGCCACACCAACAAAAAAAAAGTTATTCTATGTTTTACCCAACAAAACTAGTATACAAAAGCTATCATTAACTTCTTAGACTGGCTTTACGTTTGAAGGCAAATATCCAAGCAAGAAGATGGGAGCATTATTATTATTAGTTGAGACATTGGAAGTTGAAAATTAACTGTAACAAATGTAGTAATCGTTACCAAGCCAGTTCTTTCTCCTGCTTGATGATTTCTTTGAGCCCCTGGTATACCTCAGAAATGACCTGAAACTCTGTAAGA
Source organism: Plakobranchus ocellatus (assembly GCA_019648995.1). Classification (NCBI taxonomy): domain Eukaryota; kingdom Metazoa; phylum Mollusca; class Gastropoda; family Plakobranchidae; genus Plakobranchus; species Plakobranchus ocellatus. Next base: position 416,305 of record BLXT01002363.1, on the reverse strand, counting down.
CCCATGCGACGCTTATTGGTGATGTGGTATGTGCCATCCTCGTCGTCAACACCTGATTAAAAAAAAAAAAATATATATATATACAAATTATGCGTGTGCGAGTATATATATATATATATATATATATATATATATATATATATATATATATATATATATATATATATNNTTTTTTTTTTTTTTTTTTTTTTTTTTTAAATTTTTTTTTTTTTACCATGCACGTATTTACAAAGAAAGATTAGATCAGCCTTCATCATGAGTTGATTTGAAGCATTACATATACACTCCATCTGCAAAACGATAAAACAGAAAAAAAACCAAACAAAAGAGGATCAAAAACTTTTTTAAAAGGTCAAAATTAATTTTTAAAAATTATAATGTAAATAAAAACAACCTATTCAACATGCTCTAATATATAAAATAACTTGTATTGATTTTGCAATAATTTTGCATTTACCTGGAAATAAATGTTGTTTATTATATGCGTACTCAAATATGACAAATATATATCAAATTAGATATCGAAGATTCGATCCTGACTAATCTTCTTTTTCTATAAAAGATTTTTCTCAGTTCATTCCCTTTAAAAAATAATTCACAAGTGAGACTCATTAGACCACCCTAATTTGAAAATCTCAGAAAGTATAGTGATATGCGCAGATTTGATACAATAGATTTGTGTTGCGTGCTCAAAGTCTACGGTGCGGATGGAGTTGCATAAAGACTAGTAAGGTCAAAAGGACATTAAATACAGACATCAGCTTCCAAAGTTTAAACTGAACTGAGATTTATTCCAAGGAGCAATATTGACTAAAAAAAAAGGCTACTTACCTCGTTAATCATCATGTTTGTTTATTTTAGCTACAAAGTAAACAGAAAAAAGCTTCTCTCCTAACCATTATGATGGGTAATTGTCTCTAATAGTACATTTCTATTACTGTCAGTAATATTATCAAGGGATTAGAAAGCTGCAAGCATAAGGTTGCAATGATTATTTGAATTACAAATATGCATCATTTCCATAGATTCGCTCACAAAACCTATCACAATTTAAATTTCCATTCTTTGTGTAGCTCAATTGATATATTGGCTTTAAATATTTTTCTAAATTAAATGGTTATCTCGCGGGAAAAAAAACAGCTTTGCAGAGTCGAAAATATTAATGTATGTTAGCTCATTAAAATAAACATAATATTGAATACTTAGCGTGCCTGTCTAATTACATGTATTATTTTGTTCCGATGACAGGTAAAAGCTGCTGGTTTCTTTTGAAAACCATGAAATTTCATTTAGTCTTCAACAGATTATTGTGGAATTTATTGTGGAATATAATCAGAGTCGAGTGCTCAAGGAATTTTTTTTGTGACTCCAAGCTATATGCTTTCATATAATAATTTTGTTTTGCTATTGGTATTAAATACTTTACTGATAATAAAACCATTCCTACCTGCAGCGTTTAGGTTTAGTTTATCAAACAACGGCTTGAGCTTGTCTGATTCAGCAAGATGTGGGATCTTGATGATTGCAGACACATGCATAGTTGTTCCTAAATTGGACGGGCAGAACGTCAGGTAACCCAGGCGGTCATCTTTGGCAAATGATAGCTTCTGCTCTAAACTTTTCACCGCCTGGAAATAGAGAAGTTCATGATCAGTTTACTTAATCATTCTTAAGCCATACTTCTAATTAAAGCTGCAAGCTTGAATTATGACAGCTGCGTAGCTGAAAGTCAATTTCCTCATGTCTGCGCCATCCCCTTGCCAACGAGTTACTTTTACGTGCAGTAAGATCCACTTCTATCTCGTGACACGGCATTAAAACACAATTTGACGAAAAATAAACAATAAGATCAGAACTCAATAGCTATGAAATTTTCCTATCATTACAAGTACAAAATCATCAACAGATGATTGAAAAATTCTAGAAGACAACATGCTCCCCTTTTCTTCCTCTTCCTATTCTTAATCTCCTCAGGCTGTAGACAGCTGTTAACAAATTCACCCTAGAACCTGCAGGGACCGTCTGTGATAAAGTTCAAACTCGTCACCGATGCTTGGCCAGTCAAGGGGCAAAAAAACCAGAAATCACCATGAACTAATCGATAGTTCACAGAAACAAACAATTTTTCCCTGTTCTTTTCCTTGTTCTCTTCTCCTTCTTCAATAGGGGAACACACTGTTTGGTCTGGGAGTCTGCAGCCAGTGTTGAAGAATCCCGTTGACGCAATGTTTATGCACACTACCTGAATTCTTCTTCTTCTTCTTCTTCCTCTTCTGGGGCGTTGGTCTCGCTCTAAAACCATTCGAATTTAAGTCTATTACCGACAATCTGGCCTAAAGAGGGTTCAAAACCTGAGATCACCTTGTACATGCTATGTGTACAAAAAGCAAATTAAATCTTCTTCTTCTTCTTCACTTTACGCCTTTTCCTCCTTCTCCTCTTCCACATTGTCGTCATCGTCAGCGTCCTCTTCCTCCTGTTTCCCTTTCTTCTTACTCTCACTATGTTCTGCTCCTGCTCCTTCCTAAACACTAGCAGGGGCGTCGGTGGCTCAGCGGTTAACTAGTCCGCCCTGAGATCACCTTGTTGTGGACTGGCTATATACAAAAATCCAAACTCTAAACACTAGCAACACTAACTTACATTTACAAGCCTTTTGTAAGCTGCTCCTATGTCGCCACCCTTCTGAGTTGAGAACAGTCTCAGATGATCCTCCTCATTCACCCACGCCACGAAATTTTTCTCCTCGTTCAAGAATATGCCTCTGCCTGCGGGCCAGTCAGCACAGCCTCCAGCGGACTTGAGATACCTGTTAAAGTATTAGCATGATATATTACCAAAGAAACGTTTGAGACTTGATAATGTCTTTAGAACTAATACATGTACTAGTGAAGATTTATAAACAAAGAGTTGGTCCTAAGTACTTTGTAGCTTATCCCGAACAGCTACTACCCTGACTTTAAATACATAACTTATAGTATCCTTCCTGACAGGTATTTTACTGACGAGTGGACTGAGGAAAGATTGTGTAAAACGTCTTTTGCAGAGATGTACCGTCGGTGGCAACAAGGATTCGAACCCACGAGTTCGCGGTCACGAATTCATCACTCATCGATTACACGGCTGAAGGACCCTTTTATTTCACGTTGATATGAAGCTATAATTTTAAAATGCAAAAGATGAAAAACACAATTAATAGAATACGCTGAGGCTTTTAATATGAAGAATAACCCAATAGGCCATGGTTTAACGTCCTTAAATTCCGAGAGAATCTTGTAAGACCACATCAGACAAACTGAAACAAATACGTAGGTTAATGCTACTACTTTTGGTTTGTAACTAATAATGCTAATAATGTAATGAATTTGACCATGGTGGTAAAGAATGAACTTTGAAATCATAAAAAAAACGATATACATTTAATAATACAAAAGAAATTAAAGATAAATTGCAGTCGTAACTCTTTTATGATGTAAGAAAAAATTTAAAACTATTCTCTGGGAAAGCAGATGAAGGAAACAAGAATTATTCACGACTTCTGTGAGATGCTTAGTCTACAAACACTTTGTAACTTATCTTGAAACCAAGTGCTGATTTCAGATTAGCGAACTGAGGATAAAGTTCATGTGCATTGATTTCTCTAAGCCACCGTCGGGTACGGCTGGATTCTAATACACGGCCAAATTATCTCGTTTCGGGCAGCGTAAATACTAAATCATTCTCAAAACAAGTTAGAAAAAGGATGAATTGCATCCCTGCATACTTATCGCTGTCGTCGAACATCAAATCCTCATCCGCTAAAGCCTTTTGGGTGTCAGAATCTAAGCTGGCCAGTTGATGATAAGTTCCTTTCAGGCTGTCTCCTAAACTGTTGAGGGCCTCCACAGCTTTTGTCTCCAGCTGCTCACGGGACTGGTGAATAAGAAGGAAAAATCGCATTGTGAATTACTTGAATACGTGCTGTTCACTTATGCTCATTGTAGATAGGGCTGGCCTCTTCAGAGATAACAAGATCGAGGATTTGTTTCCAATGTCATTATATACGGTCTAAAATTAAATTGAAAAAAGACTAGGTAGGTGATCGAAATAGCAGTACGCCTATTATTATATAACACTTTTTTTTCTTTTTTGTCGAGGACTTTTCACAAGAATAGCATTCTCTATGATCGAAATCACCCATTACAATAATCATTACTGCTCTATGAGAAAGGGTCAAACATTCTTTAATAGGATACGATGACAAGTCCAAATATGAATTTATGTTTTCGAAGAGAACTACGTTGATCACCATTTAAGCCTAAAGATATACCACAAAAAATCAAGGCAATGGTTTTTCTCCTACACCAAATAATTACTAGAATATGACCAAATTAGTTTTGTGTTTTCTTCAACATGTACGATTTTTAAATCTCAATCGAATAAAATCAGTCTTTAATATCTCGAATGTCGACACCCATCTGTCCTATCGTAAGCTTCAGTAAAGTAAGCAACCTACCTCTTTGTCGAGGAGAGGAGGAAAGCCAGAACCATCTTGTGATCTCCCAATACGTATTCTGCTACTGACAATAAATTTGCTATCGGGGTCCAGATCTTCAAGATTGGCCTTTTCAAGATTGCCAAAGTCTGTGTGCGGATGATGGATGGCCTTCTTTTCAGGGAGTTTGTGGTATTCTTTGATGATTGGATCCAGAAGGTCCGAGAACACTTTGTAACCCTCAGCATCAGAGGCATATACGCCGATACTGCTGTCAAGGTTTTCGCAGCCTGCGGAAGTAACAATAGGAAGAATTAAATTCAACTTTTAAAATATCTTCGTCGTTCACTATTAACAGCCATTTAGATCGATGAGCCTAACAAATCAATGCTGGTAATTTGTAATTTGGCATCATAGATCTAAGAAAAGAAAAATCATTTCTTGGAACGGAAAATTAGCTCTGTAAAGAGCAATTAGAGCCTGTTTGAAGACTGACATTGGGTGGTTTCTGTCAGAAAGATTTAGAGTCCACAGCGATTAGAGTCGACTGTGCTTTCTGTGGAGAGGGTAAGAGCAGTTCCAACCATGTCAGAAAAGTTATCTGCCGATGGAGTTATTTAGCATCCCAGCCACCATTACGACTATTCAAAAGCTACCCGACACCAATTATTAAACAAATTATATAGACATGTATAGGCCTAATATAAATAAATAGATCTATGTGAGGCAAATTTTATACATGTATAGAAAAAGTTCTCAAACATATTACTCTTCTGTCTTTAGTTTTAAAAAAAAGCTCTCCATTTAAACAATACAAATGGGCTTCCCAAGGCATTAAGACCCTGGAGATTTTTACCCATCCTCACAACATTGTGGTTGTCTACAGCCAACAAATTACATATTCTCACGGACAATGAAGCGAAAAGGTCAGATTATGCTACTTAGTCCAATGATATTCTTATTCTTAGCGTGTAACTTGAAACGAAATCGTCATGATGTCTTTTATGAGAAAGAGTTACTATTGTCCATACTAGTCTTTAATCCCGATCGTTTTCAAAAACAAAATAAAGACGCTTCTGGTTAAAAAAAAAAAAAGCACACTCTCCTGAAATCGTAATTTAAGCTGGGCAAAGTTTCAAAATACATACAAAGGAGACATTGCCAGGGAATAGAGATTAGACAAAGTATCAGTAAACCATTAGTGAAAAAAAAAAAGAAGCAACACCTATGACAAGAACAACAACAACAATC
>BLXT01002363.1:316485-335216 GCA_019648995.1 Plakobranchus ocellatus | reverse complement strand
TTACAATTTTTTCGATAATAATAATTTGTGCAGTATCACAGACATGACTCATCTAGCCCTCCCCCCTCCCTTTTTCTTATCAGTCAAGCCCATCGAACTAGAAACGGCTTTGGGAAATCATGGGTAGTAACCGGTGTATTAATATTAAGAGGTGAAAAAAGGGATTATTCCCCTGTAAACCTTTCTTTCTTTTTTCAATTATTTAAAACACTTTAAAGGGTAATAGTAAAGATATCAAGAAGCAATTTTTTTCAGGCCTTCATACAGGTCTGAAGACTTAATGAATATAGAGCGTGCTTACGTTTAAAGCATCAATCAACCAAAGCAAATTGACGTTTCAACACGCCAACCCTGTTAAACTAGTGCATGTTAGAGCTTTGAGTGGCACGAACAGGGATTCTCACCAACTATAAAAGACTAGTTGCTGTATAACCCGTTCTAGGAATGGTTGAGTGGAACCGCGACACTATGATTCAAAGGAAAGAAAGAGAGAAAGGGGGAGAGTAGAAGAGAGAGAGAGAGAGAGAGAGAGAGAGTAGGTATAGTACAAATAATCCTAATGTCGACATGAGATGCCGCTGTAAACATTTAGATCAAAAGGTACCCTAGAATCTAAATCTGAATAACATGTGCGCCGCATGAAATAAAATGAAATGCCGAGGTATTCCCTTATCTATCATTCAATTATTATGTATTTGTGTACTTTGAATGTTATTTTTTTGCAAAACTCCTGAACGAATTAAGTAATGAGTTCCTGCTAGTTTAGATCTAAATTCTCGTGGATCTAAAGCTATGATAAGGCCTTGATCTGTAGGCTCTAATCACGCTTATCTAGATTAGATCTAGACAAAGACGCCTTGATTCTAAGATAGAATCTGGATTTTCGCCTCTAATGCCGCCCTAAATGAAAGCCATTGAATAGTGTATCACTATCGCATTAAGGTTGACTGAAACTTTGGGCTTATATATTTGAAAGTCAGTAAGATGGCTGATCATAAAATTCTGACTTTAATTTTGAGGAAACAAAATAAAAATAAAAAAGTCGAAGGAAATAGAATTTGGACTTCTAGATACAATCATAGCACTCTTCCGCCACAGTTATCTTTCATACAAAATTTTAAGTCACTCTGTTCTGAGGTTAAGGAGTTTTACGTGACATTAAATTCAAAGTACACAAATATGTCATGGGATAGATAAGTAGTTGGGTGTACCAAAATTACGTAGCAAGAAATAACGTTTTAAAAATATTTGCAAGCACCCAAAACTTTTGCAAATCAAATAATAATAGTAATACATTGAATTAATTATTAATACATGAAATGATTAAAAAGAGGTCATACCGTAGTTTGTTTGTTTGTTTGTTTGTTTGTTTGTTTGTTTGCTTGTTTTTTGTTTTTTTTTTTTTTGCTCCTTCTAATGCGTTTCCCAAATTATGAATTCAGTGCCATAAAAAAGATGTGTTAGTTAAGCCGCAAATTCAAAAGAAAAAAATATTAATATGCAACTTTTTGGAAAATTAATTGATTATCAGTTTCCTCTTATTTCGTTCTCTTAATACTCTGTTAAAAAAATTATTAATATTTCAGCACGTATTGTAATGAATGTAAACAAAATTAATTTTGTAATACAGGACTGCTTTGAGCATAAGTGCAAGTTGATGTGTCTGTGTATGTTTAACTCGAAGATTTTTTTTTTAATTTGAAGCAGTATATTTAGTTGTTCTCTCGCAGTTCTAATTCCACTGTAAAAATAAAGTATGAGAAATGGCGTGACAAAAAAAAAACAAAAAAAAATCGGGCCTGCGTTAACGAGTGTAGTGAAACCCCGATCGAGATGTTTTGGTCTAGGAAAATGTGAAATAAATATCGGTGCTATTGTCCTAATTATCAACTTTTTTTCCATTCAATTATTGTCCATACCATTTTGAGAAAGATTTGCTATGTCTGACACAGCTTAAGGCCGAGCCCACACTGGAGGCAGCGGTTCACATGTTCAACAATGTATGTTTAGAAACACTCTAGTTTCTTTGGTGCGAGAGCACACCAAGTCGGCTGCGACTTCCATCTTGTCGAAGCGTCGGAGCTATCCTTTGAGTTTTGCAGCATGGTCTTACATCAGTGGAAAGTGTGCCATTACGTGACCACGCATCATTCTACTGACCGTTGCCGCGTGAACCACGAAGCCAGTCTTCTTACGCTAATTATCAGGCTAACATGTTGTCGGGTAGAGCTAGCACAGTAACTGCGACATCAGTCCGTCTCGTCGGCTAATACAAGTCGCTTCGCCTCCAGTATGGGCCTACGCTTAAATATATATTTGATCGTGTATGGCATATTTTTTTTTTGTAAGCGCAGTCATTATCAGCAAGGTCACGGTAATAATATTAATAGTAATTCTCAGATGTGAAAGTCCGCTCGAATAAACGGTTAGATCTAGCATTCATCGGTAAATTTTCAACTCCCCTTTTATTTATGTATCTATCTATTATTCATTTATTTATTTATTTAGTTGACGTAGGCTATTAGGAAAATGCAGAGATTTATTAGAGTCTCACAGTACGTAATTTTTATTACCATGGAATTTTCTTTCAAGTCTAGCAAAAATGTTCAACTCAGTTTTTTAAAAAGAAATAATTATCTTATCTAAATACCCCCCGAACATATCATGAATAAATTGATAAAGATAAGTAATCAAGTTTCCATAACCCAGAGTTGGAATTTTTGTGCGACGATTTCACGGCAGTGGAAAGAATTCATTTTTTTTAAAATTATTATTATATTTGATTTTAAAATGCTTTTTAAAAAACATATCTTTTGTTCTAAAGAACTTCTAATTTCTCAGTTACGAAATCAAGAGGGTCTCATAATGTTTGTATCCAACAGAGAAAAATCAGAAACACTATATACTTTCTTCTCGAATATTTTCATAAGAGAGAACACTCAAAGTATACTATTTTTGGAATATCACAGGGCGAAAAAAGAATAACTCCTCTTTCTGTTGACATGTGAGTGGAGACATCAAATAGAAATAAAGCTCAGGGGCCGCATAGAATTGCATCCAGCTGAGTGCTAAAGAAGTCATCAAGGAGTTTCCTGTGCCACTATGTCAGGTTTTTACTGAGTTCTTAAAAAGAGGTTTACTTTCTCAAGATTTGAAAAATGTCGAATCAACAACAGTTTTCAAGAAAGGCACAAAATAAGATGGTTGTAACTATAGACTAGTAAGTTTTGCCTGTATAGCAGATAAGATGCTGTAATCCGCTATTAAACATTTCAAACAAATAGCCAATTGATATAGTTTATTTTGACGTTAGGAGAGCATTATGATTCTTTCATTAAAACCAAGGCCATTATCGAGAGCTGGCTTATAATATAGAATTGTAGAGTGAAAGAGTAATTCGAAGTACTGTGCGGCTTACATTTCAAAAAAATATTCTTGGCTGCATCATTTATAAAAGATCACGTGAATAGTACAAAATATGTTGTTATAGCAAAGCCTTACTCTTATGCAGGCTATCCAGTTTTTTTAAAAAGAAAAATGAAGGGCATATACAACTTCCTTTTAAAACCGCCATATCACGCTAACACCTCATTCTTACTCTGAATCCCAGCTCTCATTTGCATTTTCCTCGTGAGAACTAAAATGCTCAATTGCCATAATTGGACAAGGAAACTAAGGTGGTGATAAGAGAAAAATATCCGTATATTTATTCTACAATTTGAAGAAAGATTTAACCTAGATGAAAATAACCCAGGAAAAACGGATACTGACGTTCAGACTCCGTATTGGCAACATAAGCTTCACTCATAAGTTCCTTTATGAGGACCAGCTTTTTATACTTGCGACAACCTTTATATTGTCGGCATATTTAGTTGGATTCCATTTTAATAGCGTGACTTATATGCACGCAAGCTGTTTGAATGGGTCAATCAATCGCATAATGTTAGTGTGCCTATAGGAACAAATCTACAAGAATAGTTGGGGTAATATATAGTAAATGTAATTTTTTAAAAGCACCCATAGATGTATTATTCATACATATTTTAAACAAAGCAACTATATGAATAAGGACAAAGTAACGAAGCGAAACCCAGGTACCGTCGATAGATGGTGGACTGGATATGCATCAACAATTAACAAGGAAACGAAATCTGATTGGTTCCTATTTTTAGCATTTAACGTTTATGCAATGCTCGTCGTTTCGAGAGATTTTTAGGGTGGGACACAACAGGTTGTTTGCTTGGTCATATACATTTTAACATTATTATTACATGACATTTTATTTTCTTGGATTACCTAAAAAATCAGAGTCATACATAGTCAGGACGAGAGAAAAAGAGAGCGAGAGAGAGAGAGAGAGAGAGGGGGGGGGGGGGNNNAGCTGTAGTATTATGTATAGCTGACGCTGTTTAAAGTTATTTAGAACTGCCTTCGATTTAGATCTAGAAATAGAGAGCCTGTTTACTTATTTCGCCATTGTCTATTAACTATATTGCTATTTTCTTTCCTCTTTATTTGCATATGAGACATAACGAGTGACGAATGAACGTGAGTCGTAACGTATCTAGTCTTGCTACGATACATTTTATTACATTCCATTTGAAGTTGAACTCTTCCCCTTTAATTATGATTCAGTGTCTTGTCTGGCGCCCAGATGTTGAAGCTGTCCAGGAACGTTCCACGCTGGCCTCGTTTGCTTCGCTTTGCCTCGATGCTTTGCCGTCATGACGTTCCATACACCCTTTTATTCATGAGGAGCCATGCACCATTGATGTCATTTGAAGCGTTTTTATTGCTTAAAATCAATTTATGAAATAAAATCGATTTCCCTCATATATTCAGTTTCCTCTAAGCAAAAATACAGCCTCTTTTTTATATTATTCTGTACTCTCTATCCAGCATTCGCAGCCATGTTGAAGAATGGCAGGGCAACATTTCTTAGAAAACGCAATCCTGTATGTAGACTCTGGGCAGGCCTATAGACCAGCTGCCACTTTTATTTTTTGTGGAGGTCATAATTGGAGAACATTTCCAAAATGTGATCTTGCCTGCTATTAATTCTTTTCTGTTTCTCATGATTTGGATAGTTCAAAATGTTATTTTAAATGAGTATATATATTTTTTTATGTACACTTTCCGTCACATGCCATTCTCAAAGGCGAACTACATAATCGTGTAATTAACGAACTCTTTACTAAAAAAGGTTACAAAGTAATAGAGTATTAGACTGTCATGGCGCTGTTTCCAAACAGGAAGGAATCTAAACATCAACAAATACCGTGATTTCTAACAATTCATCCTATGCAAGGATTTTCACACTTGGAACCAATATTTCTCTGGTGCAATCTTTTTGCCCCTTCCTATATTAGTTTTTTTTTTTTTTGTCAAAGAGTCACATCAAAGATAATAGATCTAGATCTAGATCTAGATCTAGATATTTACGTCTTTCTTTCTTGGCTTGTGGAGGTGGTTCCCTAGTGCGGAAGTCCCTCTGATATAGATCTAGATCTATATTAATTATTATGCTTTTCAGGCCTATCTAAAGGACATCGTCATTCCATTTAACTCCTAAATACCAGGCCTGTTGTCTAAGTGATTACCTGGTGCAAGAGGTCCTTGCTTCATCTAAGTTTCAATTTAGAAAGCTAGAAAATAAAATCCTGATCGGATTTGAAAAGTTTTCAAATATAACTCAGAATCATTTTGATAAGATATAGATCTACGGGATCATTGAAAAGAAAGTTTAGAAAGAGTAGTGCGGGCAAGCAAAATTTATAGATGCAAATCATTAAATGAGAGTAGACAAGGAGGTGGCATAAAAATTCGCTGAGGAAAGTACACTTAGCATGCTAAGTCTACTGAAACAAAAAAAAAAAAAAAAAGAGAATGGTAATTGCGGCCTACAAATAAGCCAGCAAGTATTGAAGAAAACATAGGGAAATTAGTGAGGGTGGCATTGTGGCTTGTATTTGGAGATGGGCTGGAAAATATGGTCTAATATATATATGATTGTGACTGAGGTATTCATAAAATTTTCTGTATACATGGACATAATGTTAAGCTTTTGGAAGGTAAGATGAGGTTGGTGCTGAAACTGATAGATGGTGCAGCCTTATATTCTAATCTTTCAAATTCGAGCTAGATTGAAATTTGGATTCAATGGATCCAATTTTGATTCTAGATTACAAACTTTGAAGAGATAAAAAAATTAAGACCAATATAGTGTAGTTTCAAGACATACTTTTCAGAGAAAAAGTGATTAAAATTTCTTATTTCAGTCATACCCATAAACAATCTCTAATCTGTAAATAAAGCAAAAAAAATTCGCTAATTTTTTTTTCTTCCAGCTTTATGAGCATGAATTTGACTGCATATGTCTCATTTAATGATTTGCATCTATAAATTTTGCCTGCCCGCACTACTCTTTCTAAACTTTTTCAGGAACAGACAAGTGTTTAAACTGACATTAACTGATTCAGTCCCCAAGGGAAAAACGACTCTCAAGCCAGCCCATTTTGGGAGCGCATTACAGAACAAGTGTTTCTGTTTTTATATCAAAACATGGCTCAAACAAATAAAATTCCCATAGTGTTGCATACCAATTTTTACAAAAACAAATGAAGAACACAACTACATGTATGTTGTGTATGTGAAATAATTTTCAGCAAGTCTTTTACCTGTTAAAAAAAATAAAAATGCAAAAAAAAAAAAATTACACCATTTTTTCCCCCTCAACTCAAACTCCAGCGCCTGGATGCACTCCAAGATACTTACCTTCCAAAAGCCTAACATTATGTCCATGTATACAGAAAATTTCAAAGAAATTGAGCACAAACTTTTTTTTAAAATGATTTTTCTATTATGAGCTACATCCTTCCTTGAAACCTAAGTCCAAAGCAGTATCTGTGGATGTAGATCTAGAGCTAGGTCTAAATGCTGCATTATCTGTGGGTTTAGATCTAAAACTAGTTCTAGATGCAGCATAATTTTGAAGAATTATATCTAGAGTTGCTATCGATAGAATCAGCGATACATCCTGTTCTGCATGTAGTCTCCTTCTCTTACATTAGAACTAGGTCTAGACCCAGGGGGCTCAGGCTGATTGATATCACCCCTACTGTCCTTCATACTATCACTACTATAGTTGTGTAACTGATCAACACTAGCCTCAGAACCATTTGAGTTATAACCATCACCAGAATCATCTACCAATACCATTTGGCTAAAAAAAAAAATCTGATGCCTTCTCTGCAATCATTCTACGATGGTATGGGTTTGATTCAACCATGTTGTTTACTTTGGCAATGGTTAAAAAAAAGAGCATGAACATGCAAAGCACTCTAAATTATCTAGTATCAACAATACGACATGAAAATGAAAATCAAAAGGAAGTGTATAGTGTTCCCAACTGCCTCTTACTGAATAAACATAGTTTCGCACTTTTGCTTTCTATATATTTGCATAGAAATGCCGAGCCAATGACAGTGGCTTAAGGGACTGAAATGAAGGCAGCCGCGCCGCTGACAGCAGCTTAAGGGACTGAATCAGTAAACAATTTCAGTACAAAATTGTTGTGACCAGTAAGACATCATCATTTCATCAATTCTATTATTAGAAAAAAATGCAATTTTATAACTCTTTATTTTGATATTTTTTCCAACAGATTCACTCCTTTCACTGAAATCCAGTTATAAAACTATGTACCGTGCATTCGTCAAAGGAGAGAGTGCAAAACAGGTAGGCCAGTGAGGTGAAATTTGAAAAGAGCCTTTTAGTTAATGCGTCAGTTTTTTTGCCAAAAAGAAAAAAATAATAGATGATTAATTGTTGAGCAATTGCCAAAAGGTGGACCCCAAAATTGTGTCACATTTTTTCCTGCATTTTGAAAAAAAGATTCTCCAGTTACAAAAGGGAAAAGCTCAATTGAGGATCAGTGAAGTAATATTCATGCAGATTTGGATAGCAGGAGTAGATCCATGTAAAAAAAAAGATATGTGTTTCTTCACTTGGTTGTGAATAAGCTTAATTTTTTGATGGGTGACAACTTTTTGGCGATTTTGTCATCATAGTTATGTTCGAAACTTATTTGGTTAATTTAGACAGCCCACGTTTTGGCGAACTCTCGGTTAAGAAAAAGACCTTATAGAAAGTAAAAAGCCTTCTTGAATAGTCATGTCACATTTACTTTTTATTAGAATCCAATTATTGGGTATTAAATATTTTTTTCAAAATTTGATGTCTTACTGATACTAATAGTCTTTACGTTTAAAAAAAAAAAAAAAAATCTGCCCGAAAACCAGTTCCAATGAGTCTTAAGTCCTGTTTTGAAAATTTTGAACTCTTGATATACACCTATATAAAATCCTAGAACGAAAAAATTTTAATCAAGAATTTTTAAAAAGAAAAAAAATTAACCAACAATAAACTAATTTTTTAAAAACCCACAGAAGGTGGATCAAGAAGCAAATTCAATACCAAGTGTTTAATAAACCAATACATATGCACACAGCTCATTCAGTTAATAACTTCAATTCTAGGGAAAATCAAATCAAATGTTAATATTAAGTTTTAGAAGCTTTTTCTTGAAAAATTGCAAATGGCACATACTATGGAAAGAGCTGGTAAAGGTCAGAGAAGAGTAATATTGATTTTCGTGGTAAATATTTACAAGTGTTGTTCTTGACACTACTAAAAAATAAATGACATTTAGTAGAAGTTCAGATTTTGCCTTCATTGAAAATTCATTAAAAGATCAACATCATCTATTTGTCATAAGTATATTGTATCACACAAGCAATCAGACAAATGCAAAATATTTATTTGTAGCAATAACATAAAGGATATCATTCCTTTTTTTTTCTTTCATACCTCTTGTGAGCTGTTTTTATAGAATCCCCCAAGTGTTACTATATTTGTGTTTTTTTATGTTCCCCTTTTTTTCCAGCCAGAACCAAAATCTGAGTTTGAATCAGAGTTAAACAAGCCTAAAGATAAAGAGGGAAATGAACCGTTTTATGAAGCAGTCAAAACATTGTGGGGAGCAGTTGAAATACAGTGTGCTGACATAAAAGGCCAAAATAAAAATACTGAAGATAGCAATATTTATGCAGACCTTGGTTGGATTGTCATCCGTGTCTTTGTATCTTCAACATTCAATGACTTTTTCAATGAAAGAGAAGTTTTGGTGAAAAAGGTGAAGCTAACATTTTTTTAATATTTCATGCTTTACATTTACTAGTACTGTTATGAGGTTGGAACGTGTTATAAATTATTGTAAAAATATTATCTTAGTCATTTGTAAACTTCTGTGATAAAAGGAATTGATCCTGAACACATTTATGAAAATCAAGCTTAAAGATTTGAATATTAAAAATGAGGATATTGAAAGATAGCTCTAGAAAATTGATTCTATCCCAAAAATAGCCTTATAATTTGTCTAAAATAAGGTTTTGTGATGAGTGAAAAGGATAGCTTGATAAAAGGAAATATATAGCGTAAAAGAATAGATTCACAAAGTACGCATTAAGGTTTTTGAAATTCAGCTGGATAGTTTTTATGATTGGCATCTTTGATTTTTGTTGTATGTTTATCATGAAACTTGTAGAGAACTTGAGGTAAAGATTTGCTCTGAAAGATATGTTTTACTCTTTATAATTTTCAATTTTGTAAATAGGTATTCCCTGAATTGCGGGAGTGGTGTAGTGAACATGGAATGAAATATGTTGAGTGTGATTTAAGATGGGGTATCCCCAGAGATACACCCACTGGTGATACTATTCTTGTCTGTCTGGATGAAATTCAAAGATGCAGAGATGAGAACAAGGATTTGCCTTTTTTTCTTTGCCTGATTGGTGAAAGGTACACGTTTTTAATTTTTTATTCTTCCTTGAGCAGCTTTTCATTCATATTCCCCATTCACTTCGAAGTATCTGAGATTTTATCATCAGCTGAGAAATTTTGAAGTATCCAATTTTTCATAAATATATACAGACTGGTATCATAATACATTTTGCGTAGAGGCCTGATGTATTCTTTTTATAGGAATATCTTTACTTTTTAAAAATTCAATCTAAAAACAGAAATTCTCAAATACTTAATTTTAAAGCTCTAAGATTTTGTTATGAATACGAATGTTTATAGATATGGTTGGATACCCAAGCAAGAGGAAGTACCTGATGAAGCTAGAGAAAAGTATGGGTGGATTGACGAGTTTTCCATCACTTTCAATGAGATATTGACTGGTGCATTTAGGTGAGAACAAATAATCTGGCCAAAAAAAAAGTTTATAAAATTTTTTGCAGTTAAATGTTGATGCTGTTTTAGAAAATTGAATTATATTCTAAGCTTTCATAGTCTTTTGCAACATTTTAATCATAAGAAAAAGAATCAAAACATATCTTTTTAAAGAAAAAAAAACATTGCCTTTGCTTTATTTAATTGCTTTTTATAATTTGCATCATTTAAAACATTATTTTAACATCATTTGATTTATTTTTTGGTCTTATGTGATATATGTATTTTATCTTTGCCTATTTTGCTTTTTTCTTTCAAGGGACCAAAATCCAAATGCTGCTTTTTTCTTTCGTGATGAGTCTATATGCAAGTCTATTCCTGAGTCATTTTTAGAAAGATTTGTTGAGGCAGAGGCATTGCCAAGGCAGCACTTGAAAGTAAAGATTGCTTGTGTTAGATGCTTTTTTTTGTTATGATTTTTAAAATATTAACCTTAAATTAAAGCATCTTTTTCAGTTAATTTGCATAGCCATAAATTTTGTAAGTGAGAATACTTCAGTGTGAGATTTTAGAGATATAATTCATACCTATATACACACAGTAATAATGATGCAGTCACCATCACACTTTTGTGTGATTTATTAATTTGCTTGTTTTTTTGTGGTCTTACGGATTATGGCAATGCTTTCACAAACTTTCTTGCTGTTTTCTTTATTTTCCAAGGATCTTACTCTCTGTAGTGTAAATAGTAATGGATTTTTTTTTGTTTCTCTGTTAGTAAAAATTGTTATATTTTTTAGAGCTGTAACGTCAAACAATGAATGAAAAACAGGAATGATTAATATCTAATTCTAAAATGGCATTAAAATCCCCTAGATATTATGGTGAGCAGATTATAAAGGGTGAATATGGACAAATATTATTTTTTTTTTCCTTTGAATCTGAACAAGCTAACTCATAATTGATTTTTCTATTTCATTTTTAAACTTGTAAAATAACAGTGTTTAAAACAAAATCGGTATGTCCGTAAGGTGACATATCAAATGAAAGCTTGTTTTTCTTTGTTGGCTGTCAAACATAAATGGATTTAAATTAGCAGGCATGAAACACAAGCTTACCTTTTCATCAATCTGTACCAGCCAGATTTATACTTTCTTTTCAATGCAAGCACACACAAAATAAAATTTTATTATAACAGATGTATTTTGAGATGACCAGAGGATAGTTATACAAAATTTTACAATTTAAGTTGCAACATCAAGGTTATTTTGAGAAATCAGGTGGAGTTGTTAAAATTACAGAAGCAATTTTTGTTTGTGAGTATGAAATATCTATCGGCTTTTTTACAGGTGATGAAACAAAAAATTTCGGAGAGATTTCCTGATCAAGTGTACACATACAGTTGCAAATTCAAAGAAGTGTCTTCACGCACAGGAAGAGAGCAGGTTTAATTTAGAGTCAATATTTCTTTAAGTTAAAAGAAAAAATCCCATAATATAGAAACTTATGCTTTTTCCTGATGAATATGAAAAATTTGAAAAAAAAATTGTCTTTTTTTTTTAACCTAAAACTTACTTTTGTCTGCAAAAATGTGATCTTATAGTTTTGAGAAACTTGTACTTTTTTATTTGCAGAACATGATTTTTTTTTCTATTTAAAATGTTTATTTTGTGTCTATTGCATGTCATGAGTTCTTTAAAACACATTTGTATATTTTTTTACCATAGATCTAGTTATCCATGAAAAAAATTTTTTTTTGGATGGCTTATTTTCGTGAAGTTTTTTTTTTTGTTCACTAGAGTTAAGATGGCTGCTGTTTTTTTTTTTTTTTTCAGGTTGAGTTCTCAGAACTAGATGACTTTGCGGAAAAAGTTTCTACATTCTTCAAGAGTGCTATAGAAAGAACTTATCCAAGAGTCAATGAAAAATCAGATCTCGCTGAGGATAGTGCAAAATTAGGTGAAACTTTTTGTTTTAAGTAGGACAGTGTTTGTGTTTTCCCATGAAGCAAATACAGCAAAAGCAAATCCTAAAATGTTTTTAATGAAAACTATGGATGGCTGATGTTTGATCGAGTTTTGATTCTTTTTTCTAAGTGGAAAAGATTTTTCATCGTGTAATTTTAAAAACTTACACAGGGATCTTTCCACTTTTGTATAAGAAGAGTACAAGTTTTAGTTTTATCCATATATTTACAAAATTTTCAAAGCTCGTCGACTCAAATTTCAAAACCCTATTCTTGCAAATTATTTCATACATCAAATTTTGAATGTTGCAATTACTTGGGCCTAGCATCATGTTCTTTTTAAATCTTCAGTTTCATTGAATGAAAATTTTCTCAAAAAGCACTTAAAATTGTCTAGGCAGATAGTTCAAGGGACATAGTCACTGGAGTCTGAGAGACAATGACCTAAGTCAAGTTTACTTGCTCATTGTAACCCCGTCATTTCACAGGTGTAGTAAAGTTCTAGCTAAATCTGATGTAATCTTTCATCTGCTGTACATAATTTATCAATGTGTAATAGATTTACATAATTGCATTGTCATCAGCTTCCCCTTTGTAAGTTTGAATGCTCCCTTCCCTTCTCCTACCTTCTGTAGCCTTTACTTGGGATTTCTTTGTGTAGCAGTAGGAGTGTTAGTGACAGCAGCAGCAGGAGCAGTAACAGCACTACTGATGGTACTAAAAGCAGTGGTGATAGTGGTGGTGGCAGGAGTAGTAATGCCTGCATCAGGACTAATGCCAAAATCTAGCAGATAGCAGCAGCAGTACCAGGAAAAGTAGTAATAGTGGAATTATGGCGAAGGAAAGATGCAGTAATATGAGGAGGAGGATATACAGTATTACAGCCAGACTAACAGTGCTGTAGAGGTGTTAGTCGAGGAGGATTAGTACTGCAAGTAGTGGAATAGTAGTCGCTGAACTTGCAGTGTTGATAGTGCAGTTATAGAAGGTGCAGTAGTAATGCTTGTAGTAGAATAGCTATTAGTGATAGCGACAGTACTGGCGGTAGGGCAGAGGTGTTGCTTGTTACAATAGAACTCTTTTAACTTTTTTAGTTGAGCAGCATATCAGTGTTAGGCTCCACATGGAGACGAAGTTAATTACATCTATAACTGACATTTTTTTTTCGCCTCGTAACAGAGGCACAGGATGTAAATCTATAAAGTAATATCAAATGACAAAAGAGAAGCCTTTGTGTTTGTAAGCATATAAAACTGGTTTGTTTGCTGTTTGATAATCAAGCTTTGATTTGAAACAGTTTTTTTTTGTCTGAGATATCTATACGTTTGATTTCTAGATATGCTACGGCTCTCATACAAAACTTTTTTTCCTTGACAGGGTACATGTAGTGTCACTGCAAAAAGTTTCTCAGCAGGAATAGTTACTGAATTATCAAGACAGCAGTCACAATTATAAAAATTTAATATACTGAATATCCCTCGTAAAGTATTCGCAGGAAAAAATTTTTATACTATCTGATACTGTCTCCTAGTTCCCAAACTAGACCATTAAATACTTTGACCAGACAGATATAAATCTACAAAATTCCAATTGTTTTAAGTGAGCTTAGTAAGGTCTGCAAAATCTTAACTGCTCTTATGCAGAAAAGAAAAAGAACAACTCACAAACACACACACAAACAAATAATTCATTTTGATAGTACAAACACATTCATGTTAGGTGGATAGAAGGAGGTTTATCTCTTTACTTTAGGACAAGCCAACTGAATGTATGAATGTAGGGCCACTTTCATAGGAATGTGGTCATAGTTATGTTCAAAAGTTTTTTGTTTGACTTATACAGTAATAAGGTATTTGAAGTGGAGATCATTTAAATGAAGTGCTGCCTCTCATGCTATTGTACTAAAAAAAGCTTGACATTTATGCGTGGATGAGTTTAAATATAATGATTGAAGAAAATCTTTGCTTCATAATAATGATGCCAACCCACTATTGTGAATATGGCATTTGTTTTTTTTTCACTTTATCTTCAACACACCTGATATCATCTCTAAACTTTAAAACAAAAAACAGCATTATTGTAATCAGTTGTTTTTGTTTTAGGTAATTTTGTTTTGTTTGATTGCAGAGGAAACTGTACAGAGATTGTTCATCATAGACAAAGCTAAAAACTTGATGGGACGACAGGCTGAGATAGATATACTGAAACGCTTTGCTCATCAAGGAACAGTAGCTGATATGGAAATTACAAGTTGGTACAAAGTCTCCTTGTATTCCTTACTTTGAATGATATATGTCATTAATATTTTAGGCTCTTTTGAAATTAAATTCACAAAAAATGTAAACAAACCTGACTGATAAGACCAGTTCAGTTAAATTTTCAATAAATTGCTTGATTGCCATAGTTTCAATCATTTTGCATATTAGAGCTCATTAGTCACCATATTGTTGGTACTCTGACAAAGTTTTTGAAATGTAGATAATATATCATTACAATAGCAAGGATCCACAGGAGCTTTGGAACTTTTATTACTTTAGAGCTAAAAACCAGTTTGTAAGATGCCTAAATAATTTGTAAAGTAAAGTTATACTTCTTAGTCTTATAATTGTGGAAGATCTCATATTACAATGTTTTCTATATAATTCACTCTGCAGTGTCATCATAAAACGTTTTGTAGCTTGGAGAAGCATTTTAAATACAATAATCATTATAATTCTAATTTTCTTCCCAAAATTCTTTCATTAATAATGAAAGGAGTTTGGTATTATATAATATCATGTGATATTTGTCGGTATATTGTAAGATTTAAAAAGTATATGCACATCTCCATGTCTCTCCACCTCACCTTTTTCTCCCATGCCCTTTCTTTTCATATTTCAGGGGGTTCTGATAATAAGATGAGTAAGTACAGTATTATCATCAGCGGGGTAAGAATCTTGTGTTTATCAAAATCCAGTTCAGCTAGTTAAACAAAACTGCAAAATTGTATGAGATTGTGGTAAATGCAAACTGTTTCAATAAATGTTCCTGATGAACAGTTAAAAAAATATAAGCGAATTATCAGTGCAGTCTTATTATCATACAAGTATCAAATAGCACCTTTTATAAACTCAATCATGTTGTAATGATGAAGTGTCGGACTTGCGATCACAAAGTCACAAGTTTAAATCCTTTATACGAATTTTCCTTAGTTCCCCTCCCCCTCCCCAGTCTGTCAAATGGATACCTAACTTGAAAGGCTAGATCTGATTCCATAAAAATAACGGCCTTTTTTTCATTCAATTAAAATTATAATTTTGTCATGCAGACAAAGCTTTGTGAATTTTCCAATTATAAGAAACTAACTGTTGGTCTAGTTTGTCCATAACTATATAAGAGAGTCCAGTTTTAAACATTTGCCTCCCTCCACATAAGTTTCCCGTAAAAAGTTTAGGGGACGTAAAATCAACTTAGAACATTTGCCTCAGTTACAGACAATTTATTTTTTTTCCTTTCAGGAAAAGCTGAAAACTGGGACCTTCATGACGATGATAACAAAATTTGTGTTGTCCAAGGCATCAGTGGCTTAGGTAAAACAGCTCTTCTGTGCCACATAATTAAAGACTGTTTAACAGTAAGTGGCTTTTTTTTTTAGTCTCTTTTGTCTTTGAATTTTTTTTTGGGTTAGAAGCCTCTTGGTGTGGAAAAGATATGCAATATCTTGAGTTCGGTTTGTTGAGTTAGATATCAGAATTAACAGTTTTGACAGTAAAGCAATTTCTCACTTTCTTAATGTCTCAGCTTGGAATGAAATAAGTAGACACTTTTCATCATTACAAACCTGTTCAATAGCTTTGTTTGTAATCAGCAAACCATACTCATATGGAGAGGCTGCAAGACAAAATGCTACTATTTGTCTACCTCTTGAAGTTACACCATGGATAATGAGACTTACTATCTTAAACCAAGATCAGAGATCAAGAACTTGGATGGAAATGCAGAGAGGAAGTCAATTGCTTGTGATCCTGTGTTGTTTTGATGCATTGAATTAAACTCAAAGGTTTTAAAAGCATCTGCTAAGAAGTCAGGGGGACACATTGTGTATAACCTGTCACGGGACCATGAAAGTGGACTGTCCTTTTTTGCTGATTTGGCAAAGATACCAGTGGTAGATAAAGGGAGGGGTTGTGGTGACACAATATTCCCCTTGTACTGAGCAAAGCAGCTTTAGAAATTCATCTACAATTCTTTTCAACCCTTGGCAAAGAATAAGCACAGCTTTAGGCATAAAGTGCATAGTTTATCAGAGAGAAGCACCGCATTGCTTTTAGCAACAGTTTATTTTGCAAGTATCTTTAGTGTTTCCACAAAATAAGAAAATTTGGGCAAAAATGGCTTTAGAAATGTAGATGACATGCATTGTGAGGACCACTACGAATCAATTTCAAGTCGAATTCTGGACCCTTTGAGTTATATACTTAAGAATAATGTATAGGCTTATAGTGTTCTCTTTTGCACAGAAAATGAAGTATGACTCTATCCCATTTCTGTCAAAAGATAGTTATATGAATTTGAAGATTGTGTTTTTATTACCTTTTTCAATCATAAAAATTTTAAGAGGCCCTGATTTGCTCTGGTTGCTTCATATTGGTGACATATATACTTCAAAACATTTTCTGGAAGCAAAATGGCACTACTACTCAGTTTCTTACCTCTATGCTAGGATATTTTTTTTTCTAATCCATTGTCATTTTTTTTTTTTTCAAGGAGAATGCTAACATCTTCTACCACATGGTTGGAAGTACTCCCTCAAGTATTAGAGTGGAAACCTTACTGGAACGGCTCGTACAAGTTTTGGCCCCAGAAATTCTAAGTGAAAAAGGTAAGAATATAACAATGTGTTGTTCTACAAATCTCTTTCTCACACTTTTTCATTTTTGTGGAGTTCATCTTACTTTGTTCACAGTGAAAAAATGAAAAAAGAGTTTGCATCATTTGGTGCTGATCACTCCCATGTTTTTAAAATTTCAAATGTCCAAAGTAGAAAAGAAAGCTAGTTTCTCCTTAGAGTGGTTTTGTAGGACCATGCCTTTTGCCTTAGTACAAATTAAATTTTTTTTTTTTCAAGCATTGCAAATGATTGTATCTTGACAATTTGGAAATCCTACAAATATCCTGTTAGTTTCCACTTTCAGTGCAAGATCATTTCTAAATCAACTCTTTGTACTTGAGTACTTTTACTATTTTAGATTTGTTTTTTCTGCATTTGATGTTTGAGTGATGCAGACCAAAAGATGATAGATAAAAGTTTAGACAGGCAGATAAATAGATAAGATAGAAAGAGGGTCAGATCAATTAAAGTTTAAGAAATAAATATTGAAGACAAATGAGATAAGAAAAACCATAGAAAAGATAATATTCATTCAAATTTTATACACAGTTAAACATTCAGTGCTGGTGAAGGTCAAGAGAATGAATAAAACTTACAAACATTAAGCCATCTACAGATTTGTCATAGTTGCGAGAAAAAAAAAATCACTTTTTGGTAGGGTCAATAATCAGATGAGCCATGGCTTTCTATGCTAAAGATTTATTAGTAGCATACCAGACATGGCATTCCTTGTTTGACCTAGTTTTCAAGATTATTAATGGTTTGTAATAAGCAGAACATTGGCTATTTCCTGTACATTCAAACTATTGGAAACCGGAAATATATATATCTATATATGTATATATTTTTTGCAGACAAAAATGATGGGCAATCTTATGGCATTTTCAATCTGCAGAAACAGCTGCGTAAAGCTCTTGGTGCATTCAGAGAATCACCTGACAAGACTTTAATTATTTGCATTGATGCTTTAGACCAGGTTAGTTGTGAAAAAGAGAGAAACAATCATTGGATATTCTTGATGTTTTATGCATTTGAGTTTCAAATGATGTTAATGAATAGGATTGGATACAAGTGCTGTAGGTCACCTCACTGATATAATAAAGCAAAACAAAAACACATTTAAAAAGAGATCAGGGTAATATCTAAAAAGAGACCTACAAGTTCATTGTTTTCTTGATACCCATTGATCTAATTGTTTGGTGTAATAGTTGAGAAGAAGGTTTTTCAAATGGAGGCAAAGAGTCCTTGACTATTTACAGCTAGACTAGCTTTATATACAAGGAATGTTTTTTTTAGCAAGAGTGGTTGTTCTTTCCTGGAGCACCATTCCAACCGTCCAATCTGAGTTGGATCTAGATTAGAATCTTGAAATGCCAAGTAAAATTTCATGTTGTTAACGTACTAAGGGACTGACGTTTTAGTTTTAAATATTATGATTGAATCAAGTTTTTTCCTTCCTTAATTACATTATTAGATCGGAAGAGCTATACGCTTTTCAGTGGGATCTGTATTACTGCACTGTGTACAAAATCTTAAGTCTAGTATCATTCAAATTCACCACCTCTGATTCCATTGATCTGCCTCTCATTAGCTAGGAGGTTATTTGCTCAGATTGAAAAAACTCTGATTTTTTTTTTTTTTTTTTTTTAATTTAATGAACTT
>BLXT01002363.1:288273-316477 GCA_019648995.1 Plakobranchus ocellatus | reverse complement strand
TTTTTTTTTTTTTTTTTAATTTAATGAACTTATTTGCTCTTGAGCCTTTTTATTTTCTACAAGTTACAATTTCTTTGTGCTCTCTTTGGTTTTTTTTTTTGCTCTGATTTTAAGCTGGAAAATAAAGACACTCTGGACCATCTCTCCTGGCTGCCACCCACATTTCCCAGAAATATTCGCTGTATTGTCAGCACAAGTGAACATCTTCCAACAACCTCCAGGCTCTATGAATATCCCCTCCTGAAGTTTAATCTGTCACCATTAACTAAAGAGGACCTGCAACAGATCATGACCAGATATTTGGGAAATTTTAGTAAGGTGCAAAACTATTCCTTATTCATAGATAATGAAAATTGCACGAGATGAATCAAACAGTGAAATCATTCTGAGAATAAATACTCTTTAAAGGTGACTTATTTTGTAATGACGGAACTAGTTTTATTACGTTCTTGATATCTAAAAGCCAGCTTAAAAGTAATCCTGCAATTGGGAATATTGGTTGAAAAATAAAGTTGGAGACAGTCACTACAATTTACTGAAAAATTTGTTCAGTCTCCAGAGCATGACCTGTTCATGATTGAATAATTGTTGGTATACCGATTTATCGGTGATCCCAGGGTTTACATTCATTCATTTTTTCTCACAAACCACTGTATTAGCATTAGAAAACTTCAACCAGACTTTGTACAAAGCTTCAGATTGACCTCTGGGAAAAGAATGCATGTCATTTACATTGTAGTATTTATTGCCGCTGACTTGGAAGTCTGGGCATTAAAGTAAAATATACTCCCGACAGTGTAGAGGCCTTCACAAGCACTCAGAGCGTACATATCAGCGTCTCATTGTTTTTTGTCTGCTCTGCCTCCCCTTTTGCTTTCACCTATTTTTGGCTAACAAATGAAGATGAACATATACTTTTGATTAATTGTGATTTTGGTAAATTTGTAAGATTTTATTGTTCAAAAAAGTACATTTTTTAAAAAGCATTTTTAAAAATTCCAGCTCTTGATTACTAAACTAGTGCCTGCCCTGAGAGATCCTTAAAAGCTTGGTATCAGCTAGTGGTGAAAGAAGTCACATTTTCAGCTAAATCTAAAGCTGAAATTGGCTTTTTAGCTTTTATTGGAAAATTTTTTTCTGCATTTGGCAATCCTTTAGTTTTTTCTCCTTAACTTTTTTTTAGGAATTATCTGAGCGTCATGTGATATAAAAATTTTAAGGATTGAGAGATGCTGGAAAGGAAATCATATTCATAAAATAATTGCAAGTTCTTAACAGTTTTGAGGCTTTAAAAAATTCTATGCTAACCCCCTCAATACCAAAATTCCACAGTCTGTTTAACCACTTGACTGCTGAGATAAAATTTTTATGTTTATCCATAAAAATTTGTAGATCTTACTTAAAGCAGTTTGTCTGCTTATTCTGTTTTATAACCGTAAGTCATAAGTTTATAAAGTTAAACATTTTCTGAACAAGGAGATATTCAGTTATGCAAAAGGTGAGGTTTTGAGAGCATATTACAAACTCAATGAATATTTGAGGATATGATTTTTGAGGTGAAGAGGGTTAACGCCTCCCAAATATTGTTGAAAAAAAAATTTCTTCATCCAAACAGAGCCCAAACCCATTTTTTTTTTAGATTAATACAATCCCAAATAGAGCCTCAAGTCTTTGGCTGTACACAGTTTACTGGTTCTAAAGGCATAATTTAACAAAACACATGGACATCAAAACGCCTTATATTATCTGTCAGGATCTTAATCAGAAATTTTCTTCCTCACTGGTTTCAGCCCAATTTTCCTCCAAATTGCTCATTATGTGGCTAGTTTTGAGTCAAAATGATTGGGAAAACAAAAGCATGATGTAGTAGTCACCATTTGCAATCGTGAAAAGCATGATTAAAAGGTTTTTTAGGACTAAAGACTAAAACAAAACAAAAAAGGTAATCAAGTTATTTAGCAACACAAGTGAATAGATTGAAACATGTTTTGAAAGAGGGCAAATTTGAAATTTAGGTAGGAGGAGTTGGGTAATACATGCTCACTCTCAGTAATGAAAAACACTTTCTTTTTTACCTTTTTTGTATCTGAATTCATTTTCCAATGTCCAAAGAGGGTTGTTATGTGATAAAAGTTATAAGTGGAGTTTGTTTGATAAGAAGTGCTTGAAAAAAAAAAAAAATTTCTGGTTATCAGTATATTCAGCATATTAGGATTTAAATTTGCAAGTTAAGCTGTAATTCAGCAATACAGAGTTTCATTATAGTTTTATATAGAATGTGTATGTATGTGTGTCAATTTTTTTATTTTGTTCAGAAACTAGAGCCTGGTCAGGTTGAAAAGATTATCAAAGACACTGGAGCAGACAGTCCACTCTGGGTTATGTTAATGGCAGAGGAGCTCCGC
Organism: Plakobranchus ocellatus; assembly: GCA_019648995.1. Taxonomy (NCBI): domain Eukaryota; kingdom Metazoa; phylum Mollusca; class Gastropoda; family Plakobranchidae; genus Plakobranchus; species Plakobranchus ocellatus. The sequence goes on along the minus strand of BLXT01002363.1, from coordinate 314,072 downwards.
ATCTTTGGAGACTTTCGTCTGATGGCTGACAAGATAAATAATTTGCCCTGCTCTTTAAATGAGTTTTTGGTGCAAGTTCTAGATCGTGTAATTCAAGAAGATGAGCGTGGGGTGATAAAAAAGGTAGCTGAGCTCATTTTGTGATTATCTGTGAATTATTATTATTTTTGTTATTTCAATAAATTTATGGGAAAAAAAAAGAAGGCTATAAATTTTCATAAAATGGATGCAAATCAGCTGTTTTAAAGCCTCATGTATTTTAAAATCTCTCTGTGCTATGAAGGGTTGAGTATGTTAATGTCGGCAAGAAAAGTCCCAGTTACAAAAATGGATTTTTCTTTATGTGTTTGACAATGCTTAGAAAGCAAACAGTTTGTTCAAGTGTGTCAGAGCATGATAATTGGGTTTTATGCCTTGGATATTTTTAGTTTCATTTTACGTGCTCGTTTTTTTTTGTTAATATTTTTTTTTTTTGTGGTCAAAGGCAAAGCTATGACTTAGTTATGAGTATGAAAAAGGAAAATACAAGAAAAGCTAAAAGAGGTTGAAATGACAGAGAATAGATTTTATCATCTATGCTAAAGCTTAAAAGACAACACAGTTTTTGGATGCAATTTAATATTGATATTATCCTTTTTGAGAGAGGGGAAGGAGAATAGTAACCCTCAATGACATTTTTGTGTGTTATTTAAGAAGGCGTTTTCCTATTTACCGAGGAACTCACCATGTCTGACGAAAAATCGCAAGAAATGTTTTTGACACCTGATTGTCAAAGTCATACTCACATCTTGGGTTTTGGAGCTTAGATTTCAACACATTGTGTCTTATATTTTCCATGAACTTGATAGTTCTAAACAGTATGCGTACTGGAATTTTAACTTTTATTGTAGCCTTTTTTTTTTTAAATAAATATATGAAAACTCTGTTGAGCAAGCGCTGAATTTCCTAGAAAATGATAATTATTGAAATTCAATATTTGCAACCTCTCCGCATTGATGAAAGTGTGCTTGATTCCAAATTTCATGAAGAAGTTAGAATATGAAGAAGAGATTTTTTTTTTATATCAGCCAATTGAGGAAATATTTTTTTCAAGTGTTTTTTTTTCTTGAAAGATGACAATTTCTAACTATTTAATGTCAAGTAACAAGTAGAAAATTTCTCAAATTTAAAAAATAGTAGTGGGAACAACTTGCTCGCATGTATTTTCAAATATTTGTAATTTAAAGCATTAAAAAGCAATTGATATCATTTTTTTTGCTTCACAATAATATCAATAAAACTGAAATTTCTAAAGTTTCGAGAGGAATTGAAAATGACACTTGTTCCCTCTTTATTAAGGAAATGAAGACAAAAATTGGGAAATCTGTTCTTTAAATTAGTACCTCAAAGCCAGATACCATACCCCACCCATGCCTTAATTTAATAAAAGCAAAGCTAATATATAATTCAATTCACCAATGCTTTATAAATTTCTGCCACAAGAGGATCAAAATTGTCTCACAAAGTAAGTATATAGAGTCTGAAAAGTTTACATCACACTCTATCACAAATGGCTTTACGGTATACAATTATAAGTCTAGCTGAACACAGCTTTTAAAATAGACTAAAGAACAGACGTTATTCCAGATCTTGCTGAAAATTACACGGAACAATCTCTCTGTAAGTCTACAAATTCACAAGCTCCAGTGGTCTATTTCTGAGCAATCTCCAACAATCTCTCTTACTTTAAAAGTTTCTGTCATGATGTTTAAAGGTTTCAGTTTATGATATGATACTTATATTGAGAAATGTTCCTGTTCAATGAATTCGTTATGATAAAAAATTCCTATTCAATGAATCGATTATTTAGCATGTGTGTGGTTTCAGCCTTTTTTTACCACAAAATGTTTCTTTTTTATTTACACATAATTGCAATTGCTGTAATTATGTTTGAGGAGCAAAATATGTGTAGATCTGACAATTACATGTATGAATTGTCAATAAATCAGACACCCCCCCCGAAAAAAGAGCCAGTTTTATATCAGTGGCCTGATTTCCAGCTGCTTAGTGAATGATTTATTGCATTGTTTGCCCTCTCTTGCCAAAGGTCCTGTGTTTGGTGGCTTGCTCCAGATTTGGCAGTCTGCCCAGCCGATACTTTCTACATTTGTGCGGTGATATGAAGGCACAGGAAGAGTTGCCTCTAATGTACTTGGCTCAGGCCAGGCGGACACTCAAGCCTTATTTAAGAGTGACCATGGTCTTAAATGACTCTGTTGCATTCTCGCATCAAGCTGTACTTCAAGTGAGATAATTACACATTTGTTAACTCACTGTTTCTTTATACTGACATATCTGTTTATCTATATTTTGAAAGATAATCTGTACAAGTTGTCTCTTTTGCAATGGCTTGCTTCAGAGAGCTAGGTATCCATAAGATAATCGTAGGGAAAAATGCTCAATTTTTTTTTTAACCTATTCATATTTATGTAAATTTTTATCTAGTTTTTAATTTTTGTAGACAATGACAAAGGTACTCAAACTGTTTGGTGATTGACTGAATTGAAGCCCTTAATGGGCTTGGTGTCCTGGCAGTTAGTCAATCAGCTATTCATTTTAGATTTTTCTCTCTTGTATTCCTCTCATTTCCGGGTTTGCTTTCTATTTGCCTTGCTTGGTCTTATAATTCCTTTAACCACATTGAACTTGAGACTATTTTAAATGCTAACAAAATGGCTTTGAAGACCTACTGATTTTATTAGAACTCTTAGTTTAATATTCTTGTAATGCAGATTTACAGTCAGTTTTTGTTGTTTTTTTTTGTTTTTTTTTAAATCAAAGTGGTCTGAATTTCCTGCAACTTTGCAGTATGGGAATAAATTCATCATTTCAATAACAATAATGAAAGAAGTCTATACTTTGCTCAGCTTACATATTGTAGGGTCCAGCGACTGAGTCCCTTTTGGGGATTCAGGTCCCAGTCTCTTCATTTCTAATTCTAATTTTTCTTCTAGGCTCCTTTGGCAAAATGAATGCCGCAAAATATCGCCTATGTGTTCATTACCACACATTTTGCAAGTTCTGTTAAGCTTGATTGATAAGGTGCCCTTTGAAATCACTTTGGCTTACATTTAGAAATAATTATCTAGATCAACACAACTGGCAAACCTCAAAATGGAATAGAAATCATTAGCTTGGATAGTAATGTCAACAAAGAATAATTTGCGCGAGAAAATAATATAGGCCCCTAAACTCTCCTCAAAGACACTGAAATTCTGAGCCTGTACATTAGTTTCATATTGTCATCTGAGTTACATCATCACAAGAAAAAGCTGTCATTCTGAATTTGTAAATCTAATCCTTCTCTCGTTATGAACTTTGTGATCATAAACATGTCAGTGTCACAGTCATCACAGGGTACAGATTCTCCAACCTCTTGTTGGGAGAAGCTAATGGAACAAAAAGATGATTACCCCTAGTTGACAGCTGTCCTTATTACATATACTGGCAAGTGGTTTCAATTATAAGAAGTTAGTCTTCTTGGCCCTTTTATGAACTTTGTAGTGTGTGGACCAAAATTACTATAAAAAAATAGAATATTATTTACGTTCAGGTTGCGTTAAACTTTATTTTGGAAACGTTCAGTGGCAATCATACCTCATTGTCTGCCCAGCAAAGGATGAGTCGCAAAATGATTACGCCACAGAAATTTCCCCTGACAGGGATGATGGGGCTAAGAGGCGAAAGTACCAGTATGGGTGAGCAGACGTGCCCTGCCTTCTTGTCTGATAAATAGGACAAGACAGTGCTTTCCTTGATCACAGCCCAGCTCGTGCCTCTCGCTTTTTGCTTGTTAATTACAGGTCTCTGTAAAGGAACTTGGTTGGGCGAGCTACAACTACATTAAGCCAACAGCAGGCAGCCGCGTTCTTTGGCATAGTATTACTCAACGTCTATAATCTCTATGTTTGGATTAAGGACTTGCATGTTTAGATCTAGTTGGATGTGATTGTGCCTTTTTATTTAAGCCTGGTAATGTCCTTTCTTCTCCCAGCTGAACTCAAGGTAATAAATTTGGTACTTGCTCAGACCAAGGGTTTTTTTTTATTAAGATTAAAGAGAGAAATGAAATGGGAGCCCATACATCTTTCAGTGAACTGAAGGTCTCCATATGTCCGGGTTCATTCAATAGGATGTCCTTCAATATGCTCATGAAATATTTTTTTGTAGGATATGATTTTCTTTAGATTCCTTAAAACTTTCTCAGACATCTGCTTTTAAAACAGATACATCTATCAACATGACTTGAGAAGCATTTAACTATTGCTGTGCCATTCAAGTCACATTCATTGTCCCAGATAATATTTTTTTCTCAGTAAGCATTCAAATTTTTAGCTTATATTTGATAAGAATAATAATGATATTTTTTGTTGTAGAAGATTTCACATCTTTTATCCCTGAAAGTACAAAAGTAAAACATATTGCTGAATATTTAGCACTACTATTCTCTTGCCTTTAGTCACAATTATTTTCTCTCTTTCTCATGATAATCTTACTGCTCGATTTTGCTTATCACTATGGATTAATTTAAGATTCTCAGCAGAATTGTAATGAGAAAAAGAGAGAAGCTTATGTTCCTTTTTGTTTTCTCATTTTTCATTAGATGTGACTTTTAATGTTATTTCAGGCAGTAAATAAATTTCTCCTTAGCACAGAAGCGTCTCGCAGAGAGTGGTATATTTTGCTTGCTGACTTCTACCAAACGCTGTGCACAAATCCAAGAGAAAAAGTTTGGTATCTTCCATATTATTTACAAAGGGCTAACTTAAAAAAAAGGTAGGTCAGATGCTAAAGCTACTTCTAGAAAATTTTAGATCCGTATTTTATTGATAATGCTTTGTACAAGGTTTTATTCCTAAGTAAAGATCTTGTGTCAATAATATGTATGTCACTTAAACTGCATTGATACAACTTGCCACATACACACATACTTTTTTGGACAATCCAGTTAACTATTTGACTGCTGCAAGACTGAATTCATCCACTTTTTAAAATATCAATGGTGTCAAAATTTTTTATTCGGCATGGTGTCTTGTTGCGAATAAGTACCTTTTGAAAATGACAACATAAAAAAATGAATACAAAACAGCATTAAGGAAAGATGGTTCATAAAATACAAAGATTTTTGGGGGTTGAAATATTTCTTCTGAGCATCTGAGCAATATTTTTTTCTTCAAGTTTAACTTATCAGTCACATGGTCAGAGAATACTAAGCAGTGATTGAATGTGGTGACTTTCTATGGGTTACTCAGAATACTACGACCAGCAAAACAGACTCAAAATATGAAAGTATCTCTTTCAGGATATGAGAATCATAATGTCATACAGTTTTCATTTCTCCTGGTTAAAGTCAGCCAAAGCAGCACATACATGAAAAATATTATAATATAAATTTTTGTATTCTATATATTACTGAAAGCAGCTTTGACACCACTGTGGATGAAAATGATATAGATAAAAACTTCATAGAGATGACATCATTGGCAACAGCTACTTCTAAATTTCAGGAAAATTGGTACATAAATTTTAGAGGCGGAGTTTTTTGTTTTTTTGGGGGTTTTTTATTTTTTATTTTTTTATTCTGTATTGTTTTGTTTTTCTCGGAGAAAAAACATGTAGTGAGAAAAATGCATTTGATTTTTCTTTAGTAATAATAGAATTTGAATATGTCAACAAATTGTCAATATTATCTAAAAATATAACATTTTCTTTTGATTTTACCATCAGATCGAATGTAGGCATGTCCAATCATGCCTGAAATCGAAGAAATTAGAAGAAACAAGTTTGGTTTTGGTTCATAAGTAATCGAAAGATAAAAAGTAATCCATACTATCTTAGTATTCACAAAAATCAGCATTGATATATAAAGTTGCGTTTTTTTTTTTTCAAAAATTTCCTCAGAGAGTCAATGAAATCTATTTTTTCCTCTCTAAAGAGCAAAAGATATTACAAAATCTTGAAATCAATGCTTCAGGTGGATATAGCCTAGAAATCAAAAATAAAAGAATTGTTTGAAAAAGCAGAAGAATGACATCCTTTCAAGCACAAACAAAAAGAAATCATCAAATAAAATAAAAATTGGTAGGACGCTGGTATTATTTGTTTTTTATGGTACACTTGCACTTTAAGTATCCAATCAATCATGGCCTAGATTTAAACTTCATCTAATATTTATCAATACATATTTTTTAAACCTTGTTGGGAATAAAGGAAATAAGAGATGGGGAAAAAAGGTAGAGATAGCAAAACCATTTCTTTCAGTTTCCTTTATAAGGATAGTTATAGTGCCGTCTTTATTTGTGTTTATTATGGGAAATATTTCTAAAGAGTGTATTCATTCAAGTGAAATCTTCAAAAAATAAATGGCTACGTTTGCAAACTGTGCAGTAATGAAACTGGCTGTAGCAGGCTCTTTTATTATAGTTGTTACTTATTTTCTGGACACTTGAAAAATGCAAGGTTTGCTTACCATTTTACTTGTAAATATTTCTAGCAAAATTTAGGAGGGTATTTAAAAATAGATAAATAAATAAAAGGAAATGAAACAAAAAATAAAAATAAGAGGTTTAAAAAGTTTCAGTTTGGCTTACAACTACAGCTTAGTTTTAAGATTCTGACAGATTTGATATTGAGTTATATTAAAAAGAGAAGTATATGTTTCCTTTTCTTTTTATATTAAAAATGCACCTGATTTGTTGTTCTTTATTTATTTCAGGCTAGTAGACTTCATTACGAAAGATAAAGATTCATTACACATAATGCCATCATGGCAAAGAAGTGATTTACTGAAGGTATTTCTGCAACTGTTATATGTCAGTGTTTATCATTGTATTTAAAGCTAGCTATGACTGTGCATCTCTTTCTCCTTTATCGTTCTACTTCTTCCCTTCTCTGTCTCCCTCATGTTAATGTCACTGAGAGAGTTATCATATCTCTCAAATTTTGTATGGGCTCTCTTTTTTACATCAATTTTTCATCAAAGGGCTGTGTAACCCCATAAAGACAGAAAATCTAATTCACAAAAGTTTTGATCACGCTTATTGAGAGAAAAAAAAAACCCTTACTTTGTAGTTGAAAAGGCTATTATTGATTTAAAGAAGTAGGGCTTCTCTTGATCTTAAAGTCCCAGATTCTTTTAATGCTCATGTCACAGAATCTCATTTAAGTCTTACCCTGGCCATAAGAATGGTAGACTTCTTTACAAGCAAGTATTAGAGAAAGAAAGACTCATTAGGTACATTGAGGTGATAAGCCCAGTAACACACTTAGCAAAACACTCAATTTATTTACTTTATCTTCCACTTGCCCCCTCTTTTCATCAACATTCTGTAATTATTCCTTTTCCAATCTAACTTTCTATCTCTAGACTTAACAATTCATTCTCAACTGTGAAATTTTTGGAGAGTTTTAATTTTTTACAATATTGTCCATTCGACACCGAATTGTGTGATACTGACGTATTATTTGCATTTTCTTTCATATAATTTCCAACTTCTTGTTTCTTTGGCTCGTTTCTTTCTCAATTTAGAGTGCTCGATGCCAGGGCCTGGCAGATGCTGTCATGCCCAACACTGCCCCAGTGCTGATTTGCCACAGTTGTGCAACCTTTAAGCGTTTTCATCCCGCCTGTACATGGCCAACAAAAGACTGCTGCATGCTTTGTAGCAATTACTGTGGTGGGGGGCTGAGGTCTAATCTAGCTCGAGCTTGTATGATGCATGCAGGAGGAAGAGGCCCTAATTTGTACAAATGTCTAATGTGTAATTTAGTGGTACAAGAAAAAACCAACCGTTCCCAAGGACCGAGAGCACCAATACCAGCTGTACTTTGCAACCATTGTAGTTTTGGAATCCATGGCAGGCAATGTGCACATTTTGCTGTCTGAAAAAGTAAATTCTTGCAAGACTTTTGATTTGGAAACAAAAAGCTTTAATGTACTTTTTCTTAGGAATATTTTCGTGGCAGTGTGTGTATGAAATTGCCCTCAATACTGCCGTAGCAAATTAAAGAACAATATCGTCCTCAGACTTAACACTGACAATACTGCTCTTTAATTTGCTACGGCAGAGTCAGTGCAGATTGTTATGTCATGAATACAATTATTCTGAATGTGCAATTTCTTTTATTTTTACTCATTCATAATAATGAACACAAAATATTGATGTCAAGAATGTACTTAATATCCATATATAAAGTTTCTCAAATGTTAATATAAGGATTTATAACCATTTAAGATCACCTATCGGGGCCAAACTTATTTTTAACAGGCACAATCTGTTTCAAAATGATCATTGAATTTAATAATTTTATAATATGGTAAGAAGCAAGGTTTGAAATGGCATAGATCAATAAATATCTATTAGTCTGAATTTGAAATCTCTTTCCGTCCCATTGACAAGCATTTAGACATGTTGTCAAAGCGCAAGTGCCTCACATACCTGCCTGGAACCTTTCAATTTGTAGGTGAACCCCTCACTCTTGCTCTTGTACCACAATCCATAATCCTGCCTGATTTGCAAAATTAACTCGGAACAAAAATATTGTCCACAGAAAACCCCAATAACACTAACCTATCCCAAAATGTTAAAAATTTTAGAACTAACTTTTTAGTCTTACAGCTTTGTTACAAATGTCTCACATGATCATTTAGCGTTAACAAGCCACCATCAGAATGGCTCAATTTTCTTATTGTCCTAATTCTAATCTAGTAACGGTCAACTGACAAATTTTTAAAAAAATAAAGTACCCAGTCTATTTTTTTGAAAGATTTAGGCTCCTTAAACTAGGGCTTTTTTGGGAAGTGTGTTGAAATTTACTGAAATTAGCTTTCAGTCCAATTCTGCTACAGGACCAATTTGTTGAGTTGTTATTACAGCCTACATTTCTACATTCATTTTTTTCTTCTGGATTTTATTTATTTAAAAAAAAAAGAAACCTACAGATTCAACATCCTTCATAATCTTACCCATTGCATTGATATGAATGAGGTGAATGTCAGATATAAAATTTTCTAGAAAAATGAATTTGAAATTGTTTTCTATTTTCTTAGAAAGCTTTTTCCAAACCGAAAAAAAATCCCATATCTTGGCTCAAAATCAAGATTGCAAGGAGGGTAAAAAAAATGTACTCCATCAATAAATTTTGCAATTTGTAATTATTTTACTCCATGAAAAGCTGGAACCATGTTGTGTAGCATAGTGTAGAATTTGACAAAATGTTGATGTGACTTTTATATTTTAAGTTTTATTTTACAACCTCACTCATGTATTCAATGATTGTTTTTGGTTGCATAAAAATGCCACTAAAACTTTTCCAGCAGTATTCCAGTTTACAGAGTCCAACTTCGATGCGTACAACTTGTTTTTGTAAATGTTTTATGAAGCTGTAAGTTAAATTTACAATTTTTTTTTTTTTAAGCTTTCATTTGTTTCACTTTTTTGCTCTCATCACTGGTCAATTCATGTGAATTGAATGTTAGATCTAAAACTTTTTATAAAAATGTATTTGAAGTTATTCTTTTTCCATATATAGAGTGCTTTTTCTTAACAGTTAAAAATCCCATGTCTAAGCTCAGAATCAACACAGGGGCTGTTCATATATAATCTTACACCTTTTGGGGGGCTTTTTGACACTTTTCTTACTTTTGCTAGTGGACACTGGCACATACTAGTTGCTTTTTTGAACAACTGTCAATAATCGATAACCAGAGAATCGATTTTGTTGGATCCTAATGGCCTGGAGCTCTCAGTAATCATTGAGTATGCAAGTTGTTAAATAGGATGACGAAAGAATTTCAATACATTTCCAAAGCAATGCGTAATTGTTGCAGTCTTAAAGCATTATTTTTGGCTTGCTACTTTGTGACAAAGTGAACATTCAACATTCGATTATCTTGTGGACTAAAGGAGGGCTATAAATAAATTACTGTAGTTGGACTTAATATTTCTTTTATCAATTTAAAGGTCAAACTGCTTTTGTGAACCTCTCATGACAACAACAATAATAATAATAAAATGACATTTGATATCGTACAAATCCATAGTGCAATTACTGCTCTGTGCACTTTACATACATATTTATGAAAAAACATTTATATTCACATACATGTACATTTGCAATTCTATATTTATACAGAGTAATTAAGTAAATCATTCAAACTAGCAAAAATGGAAAATCAACATTCTTATATGAATATAGGGGATATAATACCGTTACACTTAGTCATTTATTGACTGTATCTTAAGAATAGTTACCTCCTCCTTGCATGTCATTTTTATGTTGACATTATTTTTTTTTTCCTTTTTTATTTTTTCACCTCACAAAAATGTGACGTTACATTTAATTTGTTCAAAAACACCCCTCCCATTTGTAAGATTATATTTGAACATCCCCATAGCTCTGTACAGGTTTTCACCTTTGTGAAGCTTAAATTCACAAAAGAAGTTAGTGGTTGGCATCGTGTTTACAAAAAAAAAAATTAAAAATTAAAGAATTTGCTCTCCCCCACTGTTGCTATTCTACATACAAAGATTGCTAGTATATTGACCAGGTTTATTATATGGCGAAATAGGATTTATGCAAACTTATGTGATTATTTGCTTGAGAAATAAATGTGTCCCTGGAAACATTTTTCCCACTATTCAAGGAGCTTAAATTAGTTATGAAGAAAAAGACAAAGAAAAAAAAAAACTTTTTTTTTTTTTTTTTTTTTTTTAGTGTTAATAATAGAATAGGATCAACAACTGTTTAAATTTTGGGATGCTAGGTTTTTCTCCTTTTTTTTCCAGCTTGGATTATTATTTTTTAGTCTCAGCACTTATTTTCCACTTTTTTTTCTTGTTAATTTGCATACTAGCTCAGCACCTAAAATGCGAGTCTGATCTTTTAATTCAACTTATGAAGTTCCTATCGGTAAATTTTTGTATCGGTTTTTTTTTAGTGACAAGAGACATCAAATTAGCTGAAAATTCCCCATTTTTATCTCTTAATTCCCCACACCTGGATGACAAGGTAGGCAGGTTTTGTCAACTTAAAGCTTTTGAAATGATATCATATCCTCCCACTCCATGTAATGCACATTTATAATGGTTCCAATTTATTGACATGTTATAGCAATTTTATACATTGCTTAAACAAGTGACAAGTTACCGTGAACCATAACATAATGTGATTGAATTGAAACGCTAAGATATTCACACTTGATTGTGGATTGGATATTTAAAAAATCAATAATCAATTTCAAAGCAAAGAATATAAAAAAAAAAAGGATGTGTTTTTGTCAACAACTTAAGAAACTTTTGAAACTATTTTGTCAATTCAGCTTTCATATTTTAAATATTTTTTACAGCCTCAATCTCATATATATCCACATGATTGCTTTTAGTTGCATAAAAATGCAAGTAAAACTTTTTTTACACTTTACACTTGTATTCCACTTTAAAAGAGAGTCAGACTTTGATACTTACAACTTGTTTATAAACATTTTAAGGAAATTTTTATTTTTTAATGGGAACTTTCATTTGTTTTCCATTTTTTAATGCATGTGTGATAGATAGGCTGCATGTACTGTTTATCATAAAAAAATTAAAATGCCACAATTACTTTTTTCAAATGCACATGTGATAGTTTTTCTGCATGTACTATATAGTTTATCACGTGATATTAAAATTTTGCTTTATAACAAATAGATCATGTAAAATTTTTAATATGTAAGGTGCTCAAGGTGCTTAAATCTTTTACCATAACTATAATCATCATTTATCAACACTGTCTATAATTATTTTGTAACAAATGTTAATTTTTTTAAGAGGGTTTAAAATTTATTTTTTTTCCCAGTGAAACATAATTGAATTTTGAATATATCTTTTCTTCTCTTTTGCATTTTTGTGCTCTGATTAAGGACATATGCAAATATTTGCCCTTGATAGGTGATCAAATGGGCCTCATATTCCTTTTAGTAAAACTGCCTGTCTTTTTTATAAATAAATATAGTACTGGCACTAATATTTTGGAGCACAATGCTAGTCAACACACGCGAAATAACCACAGGCAGGGTTGCCAATGTGATATTTCTTTTAAAAAGAGCCTATGTTATTCATTAGGATGAAAGAGATCTATAGAAGTGGCAAACATTTTTTTATAAAAACAAAAAAAAAACAAAAAATAATCATAAAAATTGTAAGTTAAGAAAAGTATGAAATGTAAAGTGCCTGGTCATTGTTAGCCAGGGACTTCGAGTCCTTTTATTTATCTTTTGGACACTGGACTATTTCAATTCAACATTCTGAGAACTGAGAACTTAACTTAACTTCTTTTTTTTTTAATGTAGTAGCATTGATTTTACCCTCCTAGGAAGTGAAGAGGGACTGGAAGGTGTGTGTGTGTGTGGAACTCCATGATTGAATGGAATTCAGCCCCAGGGCTCTCTGCCCATCACAAAGTCCAACAGAGTCTGATTGCTTAGACCTGTAGAGCTGCAGCATTGCTAGTATAAACTATAATGCTACTCTTGTGTTATGCTTCTGGTTGAGGTTTTGGGACATCTGGGATTGACTTGGACTTTCTGATTTGCTTATTATCATCCACTTAAATTTTAAAAGTAAAAAGCCAAAAAAGTAATGTTTTTAGCCTTCTAAAACCTTTTTTTTTTTAACAATTCTTTGTCTTTCCTTTTATTAAACTGGATTTTGGAAACCAAAAAAAGAAACTGCTGCTTTAGTAAAATTGACACTTTTATTTTCCAAAATCTAGTTTCCTGCCCACTGTAATATAGGAACTCCAAAAAGAAATGCCAGCATTGGTCGTGGTTTGTAGGGTAGAGAAGGGGAGCTAGATTACATGCATGTTTCTGTCTGTCGTAAAAAGCTAGCCTATTGTTCTTGTTGTGTATCACTTTATTAGATAGAGGCTCCTGTTTTGCAGCATGAATTGACAAATTTTGCATCAGCAAGAGAAGCAGGACTGATCCCAATTATTTTGTCACCTGTGTTAAAATTTACCTTCATTTAAACTAGAGGGTTTCTATCAAGAACTGCATATACAATGTATTGCACTGTATGTTAACAATAATGACACTACTTTGCACCAGCAGTAACAGGGTCTATCCTCTACAGGTAATTTTTATGCCCCATCAATTGAGCTCTTTCACCCATTTCATCAAAAGGCCATATTTCTAAGCATTCCACTCGTTTGCCTTTCGCCACAATGCTTTCTTCTCAACAAAACATGCTGCCCTCTGTGGCTTTGTTTTGTAAGTCCTGTCAAATCTTGACCTACAGTTGCCTAGATCCAAGTCATAAGTTGCTTTGCCAGTTGAAAAGTCTACTCTCCTCATTTCCATGTGACAAACAAAACACAAAATAAACTATGTAATATTGGTTTGCCATTGTAAAAAAAAATTAGTCAGAGTAGTCAGCCTACTTTAAAAGCACCAGCAAAGGATACAATATCCCACGTCTATTGCTATTCTCATTGCTATGGCTTTAAGTATATTCTCTATTTGTGAGCATGTTATTGTTACATTTTACAATTCATAGTAATGGTTTAAGAATATAGAGAACAAGATTGTCAACTTACAAAGTCAAACTATAGTTAAAATTTCCAGTCCGTGTTTAATGTTCAAGTTAAATTGGATGTACAAAGACATGCCATGAAGCTTTTCTAGTTTTTTTATGTTTTTTTTTTTTTAAGGAGCTAGCAAAATATCCATAAAGTGTGAAAAAAATTTAAAGAAAACGAAAAACAACATTAACCCATTTGACATTCCATGATATTTGTCTATTCAGCACTATTTTCCATTTTTTGGCATTTCTCCTATGTACATTTTTGTTTATACTAACTTAATTAATGAATCATGTTTTTCTTGACAATTCATTTTGAACTTATTTTCATGTGGTCTACCATCGCTAAACAATCATAACACTGAAATTTTGAAAGTAAATAAGACACGAGCCAGCAATGAAAGATTATGTAAATAGGCTTAATACTTATACCTTTTCATGTATTGATACCTTCCATGACTAAAATAGTCTTTTTCACCTTTATATATTTAATTTGAAAAGACACAATTTTATTTGAAAAGAAAAAATTAAAATCATAAATATAATTTTAAACTTTTTGAAATGAACTTTTATAAAAGTATGAATGTTTTATTTAATGCATTAATTTTAATGTCTTCAACCCACCAGGGATCTTATTTGCTCGTATTGCTAACATATTAAAAATACAAATGTTTCAATCTGTATTTGCTGTCTGTTGAAAGTAAAATTTACATGTAAAATTTGAACTAAATTGTTTCTGATAAGGCAACATGATCTATATTTTAACTCTCATGGTGTTAAGGAGGTCACAAAAAATGATGATTCCCAGTGTAACGTTGGCACAGATTGCTGGTGACAAAAATGTGACAGTGGTAGAGAAACGCATGCAAAATATAACAGGTATATGAAATTTACATATTTCATGCGGAATAGGCACAAACCATTAGTCACACTATAGATTTTCAGAAAGCTGAGACTCTGTTTCATTTCATGTATAAAAGGCATTGTTTTCAAGTTTGATGAATTTTATCTTTGTTTTCCATCTGTTTAAACCATATAACAGAGGTGCCAAATTTCTAGTTTTGGCAGGATTTCCATCTTTTCCAAAACTTATGTAGAAAAATCCTGTTTTTTTCAGAAAGTTCCGTCCAGCTGACCTCTAGTCTGAAATTTCACTAGAAATTAAAGAAAGGAAGCATTGTCAATCAAACTACTCAATATAACTGTTCTGTTTTGAAACAAGATGGCTATCTTTTTATTTCCTGGACCATGAACTATATCAATAATTATAATGAACAAGTATAATTGACTCTTAAAATAATATGATAACTTTGTTGTAAGTTGTAACTATAACTCATAGTTAAGTTCAATTCCAATCCTACTTAAGCACTTTCATTTTTTAATTGTGATACATGAAATAAAGTAATTTGATGTCTCCTAGTCCTACGATATCATGAAAACATTACCATGCAAAAGGATATTTCTCATTCTTTTCCTAACTGTAATGTAAATGGGCTATAAAAAAACAAAAACAAAAAAATTCAAAAGATAGACCAATACAAAGAAATTTAAAAAAAAAAAAAATTCTGATGCAGCCAATGGCTGTGCGACACCCTTAAAAACACAGAGGGAAATATTTACAAAACTTCTATATATTAAAAATATCTCTAAATGTGATTTCCAGTTAATCTAAATTTTTGGAGTAGCTGAATTTTTGGTTGCTCTGATGAACTGGTAACAACTATGTATGCAACATACAATTTGTTGGCCTCAAGACAATTGCATTATACCAATAGTTGAGTTCACATATAATTCTAGGAAGTAGGAAAAAAAAATTGTTTGAATCTGATATTTTTTGTTACCTCATTCAAAATTGGGCTATTTTTTTTTTTTAATTCCTATGAGTTATCTAATTAATTGATTGACGTGAAATTTGGCCACAAAAATATGAAAAACAGACCTTTACGACAAACGATGCCTCAAATGCTTTATTTTAAATGATTTTTTTGAGTTTTGACAATTTTTATGCCAGACTTCCAGTTCATAAAAATAAAATGTCTTTTAAAAAATCAAATTGTGTCTTGTTTTTTTATGTATGACTGAATGAATAAAAGAGGTAGGTTTTGCACAGTGGCAAACATATTATTATTTATAACTCACAAAAAAAAATAATCTATAATGTAAATCTATCTTCATAATCTTCCTCTTCACTAAAATTAGACTATTCTCTACATCACTGCTAGCCGTAGCCACAAGATCTATTCTTTCTGAACAGCCTCTGAACTTATTATGAGGCGTAGATCTAGTTCTGGACTGATTACCTACAGGTGAATTCTTTTTCTTGCTTTTGGTTGTGGGAATTGATTTAAATTTAGAGCTACATCCTCTAGATGCTTGAAGCTCAGGTTCAGATCCTGAGCTCTCTGAGTCTACAACTATCCATGACTTTTTGGACATTGGTGTCTGCTCAGATCTTTTTCAGTCGTAAAGATCTTCTGAATCACTTTGATTTTAAACAGGTTTCTTTCATTCATTTTGATCGTTTTAAGCATGAGTATATTAATTTCAATTTGTCAAAACCATCAAACATTCTTCAAAATCTATTATCTACTAGACCTAGAGTGAAGATGAATTGCAGAAATGATCTCTGGAAACAAATTATAAAAAAAAAAATCCAGCACTGTAGCAGCTCTTTTCCCCTCACCTCTACAAAAGAGTGAAGCTAAGATGTTTTTCTTGAGGAGAGGATATTCACTGAGGCAGTAGACAAAACAGCAGCTGTGAAAAAAAAATTATAAAGGTGAGCCTGAGCACTGCACAGAATTGGCTTCTAGAGAAAATCACTGATCTCATGTAATGCTCGAAAAAATTAAATGAGTTAAAGACAACAGAAAACTGGGAAATGGAAATGAATGAAGAAAATTGCAGTTTGTTAAGAATTTTTTTTTTAATTGCAGCAAAACATTATCAAAGACAATCTTAATTTTACAGAATGAGAAATTTAATTCTCAAAAGAAATTCACAAATTAAAAGAAAAAAAATTTTATGAGATCTTGAATTACTTAATAATTGCAATTTGTGTCATGACTGTGCCTGCAAGTGGCCAAGATAATTTCTTTTCAAATATCAAACAGGCAAATACCCCAAGATATTGTTATGTCTTGTTTTTTTTTTAATGGCATTTTTCATATGTAGTTTTCAAACTTTTACTATATGCTTTTTTTTTTTTTTTGTCAATAAAAGAATGTAATGCATCAACATTAATTGAACAAGAATCAATTTCGATTATCATATTCTTTTTGAAATGAAGAGCATTTCAACTTGAAATATCTATTGTTCAAATTATCAAAATAAATAAAACAAACGCCTGGGGTTGCTTTAAAATACTAATGGTACACATAGCTTTGAAAAAGGCTCAGAATGCCTGAAGTGAAAGAGAAACAGAAGTTTTCCTAATTTCCTCTAAGATTCTTTTCTTTTTGATAAAACACCATAAAACATAACATTATCAAAATAAAGACATCTCTGAAACTTACTTTCAGAGTCCAAAATTTGTTTGTTAAAGACAAAAGCAATCATTAGATACAAAACTATCTTAAGGCAAAGTAAAGGAGCGGGCAGGATTTTTACCGAGATAGGAATTTGAAAGCGCTGATTTGACTTATCTAAAATTAGCCTGAGTAAGCTGCAAAAATCTTACCTAGCCACAGTGATATTATTGGGGCCATAATGCTCCCTAAACTCCCCTTCCCCCTCCCAATAAAAAAAAAAGTAATAAAATAAAACAACAGAAATAAAAAAAGAAAAAAAATGAAAATCTGAATTCTGCTCCACACTACTCTTTGGAGATGTCTAAAAAAAATATAACAACATAAAGGGCTTTACAGTTGCATGAATGAAGCATTTTCTGATAAAACAGCATCACAAAGCTGGAATGCAGATGAAAAAGAAAAAAAATATTTACACTGGTTACTGTGCTCTGGATGACATGGAAGTATTTAGAAATGCTAGTTGATTGGTAAAGTTCTATAAATTGTTCATATTTATGTCTTGGCATTTTTAATAATAATGAGTATAATAAATGCTTTAAAAATTTCATTTACTGCATATCAAACAATTTGACTTCTGAAAATATTCATAAGCACAGATAATTTTCAAAAATGCTCTAGCACAAATATGAAATATTTTAAAAGTATTTATTCAGCTTGGCTTTGTGCCAACACACACACTCTACAAAACTTTCATCTCATGCAAGGCAGTCTTTTCTTTTCTTCTTTTTTTTTTATCTGCAACAAATGATAATCTTTAAAAAAAAAAACCATCATATCTATGAATTAAATGAATATATTCAAGCTTGGAAAAGACCTCTTACAGGTTATCTCTAGTCTAAATTGCTATGCCCCACCTTAATCCTTAAAGGGTGAGTGGCATTACAGAATTATCTTTCATGGCAATTAAAGAAGAAATCTTGCACAACGACACGGAAAATAAAAACAAAAAAAAATGTTAAGTTGCATCTCTGTTTTGAAAGATAGCTACAGTTTGGCAGATGGGCATATCACATTTTCATTTGCTGATTATAAAGCGTGTCAGATGAAAATGCTGGTGCTCTTTTTTCTCATCCTTCAACAATTTGCAGTTTTCTTTTAACTTTGCCAAGATATTACAACCATTCATTTTTAAAATTTAAGGGCAAGTTTATTTTATTAGATATGAATGTGTAGCATATTACACATTTACTGAATTAGTTCAATCAAATACTCTCCAAAGATCTCACAGTGCAAGGATCAAGCATGATTTTTTTTTTTCTAGCCTACTTAGTTGTCCCAAAACAAAATTTATTTTAATGATCACCTATAACAACTTTAGGTGTAGATGTCAATACTGTTAAATATTTTTTAAGAGCAATAGAGTCTACTTAAACATAAACTGGGCAAACACATGTATTATTAAATTGAAAAGAGGAATATAAATAAAAAGTGTCTGATCTGTTTGATCCCATTTTACGACTTGGACTTCTTTGCATCAATATAGAAAGTGTGCACACTCAAACAAAATATACAAATCATCATTGCTTCAAAGATTTAATGAAAATAATATCATATTTCTTTTTTTCCTCTCAATGACTAGAGGCAAAATTTGCAATATGAAAGACTTAGCTGATCTTCAGAAGTAAAAAAAAAATTGCTTCAAAAGACACGAGCAAAAATATAAAAAGGCAAGTATTACATAGGTCGAAGGTCTTAACCGACTTCACTTAGATTGATCATGCATGCACTTAGTGAAGTATAATAATGAGTTCAAATAAGATGGCTTTCATCTACATCATCAGTAACAAAATATGAAGATTTATTAGACTTAGTTCATCACATTGGTTATAAAAGTCATGCGGCAGTACAGCAATGGATTCTCAAGACAGATGAGCTAAAGCAGTGTTTGCTTTTAAAGTTAAGTCTTTCTGTCGGTGTAAGTTTAGGCTCTACATCCTGCCTGATGAAGGCAAGAAGCCTAAAATCAATAGAAAAGTGACAGGTTAATTCATATTAATGTTCTGAAAAGAATTTTATAAAGTTGAGCTCGGGGTTTAGACAAAGCAAAATATTACAATGGCTTTCCTGTTCGATTTGAGTGATTTGCAATAGTTTTTTGTTCACTCAAAAAGCTATGATATAATGCTTTTTGTGCAAGTAAAATTTAAAAAGAGAAAGTCTAAGAATTAAACCATGATTTTTAATGTTGTCAAAAATAATTCTGAATAATTTTTTTTAAAAAAGCAGATCTATTTTCAGTGCTCATTAGCCATTTACATTGCAACTTAGAACATATCTGATAAATCATACATAAAAAAATCTTTATTCGGCAACAAACAATTTATTCAAGTGCCATTCTGTAAAAGACTAAGATTATTCTCCAAACATTCGAAAGACTAAAGAAATATACAACATGGCAAGATTTTCAAGTTAAACTCAAGTGTTATAGCAAAAATTACTTACACCTGGAGCAAAAATAAGGAAGCGAATAAGAAGGAGACATAAGGATATGCTATTTGTATTCATCAGATAAATACAGACCTTGCAAGATAAAATTTGTGTAATTTATGAAACATAGCAAACAAAACCCTGATTTTCACTGATCAATGAACCATGTTAAAAAGAAACAAAAAAAAAAAAAGCAAACTACAAAATTTCAAGGCACATCACCAGTAAAAAGCGCAATGTAAAATGCATTTTTTTAAATGGAGAAAGCATAATCTTTTCTGACATTCAGTTTAACTTGTGTTTTCTCAATAATTATTAGAAATAAGTATGTTCTCAGTCATCTTACATTTTATATCATAGATAGATATATATATATGCATTAGGATTACCACAAAAAGTTTACTATTTTTTTTGTAGTAAATTCTCAAGAAAAAGCTGATGAAAAATCTTAAGCTTTGCAATTTGGGAAATAAGGAGTGCTCAATATTCAAACATAACTATTGTCCCATTAGCGTTAAGCTTTTTTTTTTAATTAACTATAATAGTTTTTGACTCCTGCATGCAGATCAATTGTAGAATTAATGAATCATTATCTAATAGTGAGCCGAATATGGCATGTAACTGTATCTGGCCTTATCCTCCCAAATGCAACTGGTTCAGCTGGTATTTATCAGAAAAGTCATCCAGCTCGAGGCATCTGCATCCAGGTGCCTTTTCCCTCCCAAATGCAGCTGGTTTTACCAGTCTTCATCATCAGACGAATCATCCACATCTAGAGTCTGGCAACTTTCATCAAACAAATTTTTGGCATACTTTATCTGTTGAGCCACCTGAGGATTTAAATTACATTGGATATTGAGATATACATTGGTATACTATCAAGGCAAATCCAACTGATAAAGGTAAATAATTGTGACCCACCCAAAAAAATAAGTAGTTCATCAGCTGTCGGATAGAGAGATGTGGAGGAACTAGCCGACCAGAGTTATAATATCAAAACAAATTTACTTGTGTTTATCAAAAGTTTCATCATTTCCAAA
Organism: Plakobranchus ocellatus; assembly: GCA_019648995.1. Taxonomy (NCBI): domain Eukaryota; kingdom Metazoa; phylum Mollusca; class Gastropoda; family Plakobranchidae; genus Plakobranchus; species Plakobranchus ocellatus. The sequence goes on along the minus strand of BLXT01002363.1, from coordinate 293,477 downwards.
CATTTTGAAATCAATACAGCATTGGAACTATGGTTATAAATTTAAAAGTAAAAGCAAAACCTACTTGTTGAAGACTTTTTAACATTGAAAATTGCTAATGAAAGGCTAATCTTTAATTGCGGATTTCACATAACTTCAGAATTTTTAAGCTGCCTGGTTTGATAAGTTTTACCACGCACAACTTTTCTTAGAAATATGCTAAAGCGAAAATTCTTTCACCATTGAAACGGAATTGAAATGACTGTTCAAAAGTAACATCTTTTATATGAGATATACTTATAAAAGGCTCATTTTGTATGGTCAATTGACGATTGTGTGTGACTGCACTCAATATTTTTTTTCTTAAAATTATTGCACAATAGTGAATGAAGAATTAAAAATGTCTTTGTATATATGGTGGGTCATTTCTGCAAGGAGAAACTTCTTTCTTGGAAATAATAATACTGGTAACAATAAAATGAAAAATAATAATTAAAATCTACTTAAACCGACAATGAAAATATGTCAGCATTGTGTGTCGTGATGTTGCAATATTAAAATAAAATCCTGATACCAGAATAACCTTTATTGAGAAACATGAAATAATGCAATGTATTTGACAAAACTGCAAGATAGCCTGATCACTGCTAGATGACCTAAGTTTTTAGGCCATATTAAGCAAAGGCATCAGTTCAGGGCTTAAAATTAAACCTGCAACAGAAAGGTGGCTGTAGACTAAGGTGGGTTTGCAAGTCCTTGCTCTACCAATACCCTGTAAACTGATACAACAAACTATTCATTGTTAAATAACATTACATAAAGCTTGCTTGCCTTTTTAGAAATGTTCAGCCTGTCACATCGGACCCTGGGTTTGTTGAGGCTGGTGCTAGAGGCATCAGGACTCACACTTGTTTTTCGTGTAAGTTCAACGTAGAACTTGCCATCTAGAAAATAAACAAGTCAAAGCAATAAATTCAAAAAGGTTTTGGTAACGATTAAGGTTGATATGAGGAGCATTTTTCATTGAGAATTATTAATTTAGCTATAAAAGTGTTGATACCTATTTAAATGGAGGCACCAGCCTTTTCTAATGATAGGAAGCACATATTTGTATGGCTGAATGAATAAATAAATCTTTTAATTAAACAAAAATTAAAATCTGGAAATCATCTTCCTTTGCTTGCCACTTTCAGCTTTTACTTTTGATGATTGGTCCCACAACATAGAAGTTTCATTTAAAAGATTAAAGCTAAATAGTTATAACTTTATGCTCTCTAAATTCCACAGTCTATGATTTTAAGTACATTTCTTACCTTTATTTATCTACACTGAGCATTAATTTTTACTTAGAGCTTTGCTGGCTGCAGTAAGAACAATAATCATAGGTCTTCAATCATAGTTTTAAAAAAAAAAGTTTTTAGTTCCAAAAGGATGCCAATCTGCAAAAAGCTTTGAAAGAATAATTTTCATTTTGCTCCATTTTTTTTTTTTTAAGCTAAAACGATTTGAATTAAGAAATTTTTTTTTCAGATACATCCTGATACTACAACAACCAAATGAAAATTTTACAACTTCAACAAATCATTAATTTTTCTTCCATGATCTACAGTAAATAGTTATCTGTCTTCAAAAGATATAAAATAAAGGCAACTTTTGAGAGCTGTTGTGTTTTAAAATATATTTTATACATACCCTGTACACAATTAAAAGTTGGTAAATGCTACTTCTACACAAATATCGTTTGCAGACTACAAATTCTGTGCTTTTTATTCACTGGAGAAATATATATTTTTATTAAGACACTTTTTTTACTCATTCTGTACATCATCCTCAGAGCAAACATACCAGCTGTGATTGCAGAGCAATGAAGAATGTCGCTGTGACTGATGTTGAGGACTATGTTATCTGTGCGGGCACGCCTTGCATTGAGGAAAAACACTTGGCGGTTGGTGATGAGAACATGCATGTTGCCATCCCCACTTGAGTCTACTGTCAATTGCTCCATGGCTATAAGACTGGGAAGTCAACAATTGGTGGGATTAAATATATGTGAGCCAGTCCTAGATTTTTATGTTCTTAAGCTTTGCAGTCTTTAACATAAAAGTTCACCTGCCTTCATTTTTCTTTCCCAATTTTTTCATTAAAATAATAATTATTTCTTTTTGGGGCATGTTGTCTCATTTTGGCACCTAAGCATTTTAAAAGAATACCCTGCTATATTGATACAAATAAGAAAAAAAAAATTTTTCAATTGTAAAAGATGATCACCATATTTATAAAAACTATTTTTTTTTCTCTTTGCTCTTAATTGCTTTGTTTCCAAACCCATCCATCATTTTTTTTTGCTCCAAATCCTTTTTTACCTTAGGGTGTTTTTATATTTTTTAAGGTTTTTCTCAAAAGTTTATTCTCTTTTCTTTGTCCCTCCTCCTTTTTTTTATCTGTATCATTCTGATTCTGTTTGCTTGTCAACTGATCTCTCTCTAAAACAAAGGACTGAAAAAGTGTTAGTAATTCCAATGCCTCCCTTCCTAATACTCACTGCTCTGTAAAATCACTGCCGTTGAGCTCATGCAACACAGTAAGTGCTTCAGATGCTGCTTGAGAATAGGGGGGTAGCAGACCACCTGGGCCCTGGGTGCAACGGGGCAAGCGCAGGCGCCCTGGGTCGCGATTTGAGGTGCGAGTACTGCTGTCACGCAAGGCATTGGCTACCCCTGAGGTCAGGTCTAAAACACCAGACACAGGTTTGGTCACTGTGCCAATCACACCTTTCCCCATTCCCTTAATGAAACCCTGCAATTTTGAGAGTGCATGAGAACAGAAATCATTTGACAAATTGGAAATTTACTAGTTAACCATAGATTCATCAATATTAGTATTTCAAAATAAACAGAGGGAAAGAGAGAGAGGTATGGAGAGATCTCTATCAAAAATATTTTACACAAAAACCTTTTCAAAAATAATTTTGGTGTAGATTTATGAGAAAGATTTAATCTCATTCATTTGGATGCAGTATAGTGATAGCAATCTTTTCTGTAAATTAATAAAAAAAAATCATGGCAATGCATTCAAACATTTTAACAAATCAACATAATGGGAAAGTCATCATTGATTACATACAGCGCACATTGAAATTGCGAGTGATCTAACTAGGTAATGAAACAGTGAGAGAACTATAGTTGACTGCAAATCAAGGTCAGGGGCTTACAATGGTGTTCAACAATTGCTACCAAGAGAAACTTACCCCCAACCCTTCTTGCTGAGCACCTGAGATGCTTTGAGAGAAAAGGCTGGTGACTCCACCCACTAGTCCGTGACCCAGGCCTTTAAAGCCTGCCATCAAGTGGTCACTGCTGCTGCCCGAGGTCACATTACGCAGCTCCTCACGCTTGAGATTATGATCCTCGTCAAGCCCCACAGTACTGATACCATCAGAGATGGAGCTCACCACCTATAATGAATAGTTCAAGAAATTTAATAGATCTGCAACAACATAAAACTATTATTTTAAAAAAGTATAACAATCATAAAAAGTTTATGTCTTTAGAAAATACTATGCATCAATAATGAACAAGATAGGGCTACAATAAATGCCATGGAAAAACTTCATAGACATTAATTTACTCAAATAAATTTTTATCTAACTTTGCCAAATATGGAGCAGACATATTTTGCAGTTTATTAGCCTTCTTAGATGATCTCAAGCAGTTTGTATTGCCCATAAGGAAAGATTTCAAAAAGATACTTGACTGATAAAATATGAATTGTTAGTTACAATTGCAGGCAACTCCTAAACAAATAAAAATAGTGACAACAATAAATCTCCTTCACCTTTGCAGTAGAGTTGGAGACTCCATGAGTTACATTCTTCAGCAATCCTCCAACATTGCCATCCTTGACAAAGCCAGCAATGCCCTCTGTGATGTCATGCACCAGACCAAGAGGGTTTCCTAAAAAGTCTACAGAGCCCAGAATCTTGGCAGCCTGGCCACGCAGTTCCTGAAGATGTTGCATGAAAGTTAAGCTCAAAGTGTGTCTGTGAGAAATTTAAGTCTAAATCTAGACTCTGAACTGCTAATCTTTTGATCTAGCCTTATTTAATGGCAATATTCGGTCGAATTCTAAATCAGACTCGGCTAGGCCTACTTCAGTTTAAGAGTGCTATAATTATTTTTAACTTTGTTTATCTTTTTAGATCTTTGGATTGATAGAAAGTTTGGGAAGGTGCAAAAACATTGTTTGCAGGATGTTGTTAGATTGCAACCTAGAAATGTTTGACACTTTGAAACTTTCTTGTCATTTCTGGCATAAAAATTAGAGAAATAGAAAGGATGTTGAATTAAACGACATACTTGTTCACTTACAATTTTCAAACGCAGTTCCTGAACATATTGGATGAAAGTTAAGCTCAAAGTGTCTCTGTCAGAAATTTGAGTCTAAATCTAGACTCTGAACTGCTAATCTTTTGTTCTAGCCTTATTCAAAAGTAATATTCGGTCAAATTCTAGATCAGACTCGGCTAGGCCTACTTCAGTTTAACAGTGCTATTATTATTTTTAACTTTGTTTATCTTTTTAGATCTTTGGATTAATAGAAAGTTTGGGAAGGTGCAAAAACATTGTCAGACCTGCCAACCCCAAATTGTTCTCACAGGAATATTCACCTCTACTCACAGGAATTTATAAAGTCTCACAGGAATATGCCAGTATACAATTAAATGCACATGGATAAACCGTATTACACCTTAATTATATATTCGACCATAGACATTCCATACCGTTTAAATATAATATCAGAGGACAATTAATGCATTTTCGACTCTAAAGATGCAAGAAAGTATCCCCCTACTCACTGCCATTAGTCAAATAATGTTACCATTTATCAAACCTTAAAGACCTGTAGGCTTAGGGCCTGGATGATGAATTTTTTTAAAGGTGCACTACAGTGTATAAAATTCTAAATCTAGCTAATTCAATAAAGGGTTACATGAAAAAAAAAAAAAAGAAAGAAAATCTATGTCAGACAGGTCCACAAATATCAGGCTTAACATTGCGACCCATTGTATATTAAATAAAAGAAAACATTGAATTTTTTTTTCTCTATTTGAAAGTACAGAGATCCCCGCAAGTTATGTTGGCCTACAATGTAATCATGTCTGTGTAGGCTAAGGCCTTGACTAAAGCCTAAATTAGATCTCGAGGACCATTATCAAATTTTGATTA
>BLXT01002363.1:261255-272896 GCA_019648995.1 Plakobranchus ocellatus | reverse complement strand
TTGGACACATAACAACAAGAGAACTATTATGGGCTAAGAAAAGATCCTGAGCATCGAAAGAAAAAAGTTTGAATATGAGCAATTGTTTTACTCCCATGAAGTTTCAAAGAAAGCTTTGATTGCCCTGAAATACTATATATATATTAAAAATATCTATGGCAAAAAATGTCTTAAATTCATTGCAAAATCAGCTTTAGCCTCACTTAAAATAATATTTTGAATTACAGCGTCACATTGTATAATTACCGATTACAAAGTCTTACTCAGCAAGGGTCAGATCAGCAGTCAAGCTCTAAACGTAGCATCAGTGGAGACTAGAAACAACATTTTTGTAAGGTTTTTTTTCTCCTTCACAAATGAATATCATATAAGTAACCGAATCCAAGAAAGATCAACAATTTGCTACCCTGAAACACCTGGCTCCATTAGATGTACAAAGAACTTGAAAGAATTAAGAACAGGGCACCTTTTATAAGTGATCAAAAAAAGGGGTCCAAGACTGTAATAGAGAAATTTGAACAAAGAAGAGGATCCACCTCACAAAATATCAAATATCTGAAGACAACAGAAATTACAAAACTACTGCTTTTGACAAATGAATACAATTTTTATCTAAGCAAGATCACACTATAAATCAAGAGCACAAATAACTAAGTCCACACTGCAACAAAGAGTATGAAAAATAAACTGGACCAGTTGAGTGATGGCAAAGTTTTGCTTCACAAACTAAAATCCACAAAGCAACTGAAAAATAAACACTTAAAGACAGTTTGGTTCAAATGAGCATTGAAACAATTTTGTAGCCGACAAAACAAAAAAAATCCATATTCCTAAAGCGCCGCTACGTTATTTTTTTTATTTGAAACTCAAAGAAAAAAAAGTCGTATGAGAATTAAAAACAAAGAATATGTAACAATCAAGTCACTGATGTAAGTAGGATAACAGGAATATAAATTTGTTACATCAACATATTATAACGGTCTTTACTGCAAATAATAACAATAAAAATATTTTTCATTTCCTTTGGCAGGAAACAGTAATCTATCAAATCACACAAAGAATAAGGAGGGACTGAAAAATGGCGATTTCAAAGTCCACAATCCTATGTTTTCTTTTTAATAATTGATTTACATAATTTAGAGAAATGCAGGCACATAAATCATATCCTAAAAACTAGAGAGAAAAGAAGAAGAAATTCTCACCCTATGTTGAATGTCCACAAGCTCAATTACACGGATTGGACCATCCATGCTAACACGCACAGAGATACATCCAGAGCCAGGCCTCAGTTTTTGTCTGGAGATGAGCATATGTTGAGGAGTTCCACTGTTGGTGAGGGTATTGCTGCTGCTTGACAATGTGCTTGAGCTTGTAGTCAGAGTACCAGTTAAACCTGCGCTGGAGAGCCCAGATGTCCAAGTATCTGATGATGTCATGGGTGAAGCAGCCGGAGTGATCAGTCTTTCTTGATCAATGATGGGTCTCTCTGGATCTTGCAGGTCAGGGCTAGGGCCTGGACCCAAGACTGCAATGGCACCTTACAGAAAGAATATAGGATCCGCCCATTTATTCTACATTATAAACATACTGATATGTCTGAACATTTTGATTCAAAACTACCACATACAACTGTTTACTTAAGAGATTAACAGAGAAGAAGAATTAATGAATTTTTAGGAATATAAAAAGGACTTCTATCCTATCATAAATAGTCAATCAAAGTCTTCATTATATTGTGTAGTCAAACATCACAATGTCTTTCGCACTCCTGTTTTTCTATCTAATCTAATCACATCTAGTTGACTCAATAAGCTAAACAGCAATTTTGCTGCTGCAACCATGCTAGCCTAAGTATACATATTTTTTAAAGCTATGACCATTCATTTCTTCCTGTCTGCAAAAAAAAAAAAAAATAGTCTTTAAAAAAAAATTTATTACAGAGTTCACCACTTCCTTTCATAGAAAAAATATTTATGTGACATAACAATCTTGAGCATATTTGTGTGTGGGTCTGACAAAATCAGTCACCTGGTGAAGGGAAGCCAAACTGAGTTATGAGGCCCAAAACATGAAAAAAATGACTACCCCTAAAAAAATAGTACTTTTGCTGTTGACTTGTTCTTCGACCATTTTTCTACATTTATACTCAGCTCTTAAGTTGAAAAAATGCTTCAAAATATTTAATTTCGATTTTTTAAAAGTATATGGTAAATGGAATTTGTTAAATTTTGAGAGACTTTAATTGCAATTTTCTCAAAGTTGATTTTCGTAAATTTTCGATATACAAAAATTCACCAAACATCAGAAAATCAACATATTGAGGTCAAATAAGTTTAAAAGTATTCAGAAAATGCCACACTATGTGAAAACACATCAAACTCAATTTTGATATACTTTCACCATGCGACTGATTTTTTCAGACTCACTCACATTTTTTTAATTTATCAAAACATTTTTCGGCCAACATACCTTCCTGAAGGCCTCTGTCTCCGCCTACAGCCTGTACACACATCATTCCTGCATGGCAACATAGCTGACCTTGCTGAAAAGGTATTGCAAAATTTTCTTACATTATCATTAGCCCATTAATGTTTATAATCTCTCTCTATTAAAAAAAAAAAAAAAAAGAAAGAAAAGCTAAAATGCAGAAAACATAATGTATATTATACATATATATATTTTTTAAGCCTCTTTTATAATCACCTGCGAACTACTTGCAGTCAATTTCCTTCCCAATAAGGAGCTACTACTAGTCATATTTAAACACAGACATATATATTTCACCAGTCAAGGATATATTTTTTTTTTAAGATTTCTCGTTCCATACCATATGTAGCAAAACCATATTTCACATGCCCATTTGCATCAATTTGTGAAAATATATGATTATTTTTTAAAAAATTATCTGCCATTTGCTGTAATAAATCTTTGTAAAAAATGTTTCACCTTGGTTTTCCATCAAATTTGAAGTTCGACTGTAATTGAAGAATATATTTATTTCTCCTAATAGATCTTCGTTTAAATGACAGGATAAAAGGGTTATCTCAATGTTGTATAATACGATGGGAGAAAAGAAGCCATGTAGAGTTTGATTATAAAAATGTTTAGGAGACACAAAAGTAAAAGCGTCTTTAAAGTGAGCAAAAGTATGTTGGATGAGTTGAGCTTTCTACTCACAGCTGGTGACCTGCCTTCTCTGATATACTGTACAATACACAAATACAATCTTTTAAGAATATACTTCCCTTAAAATGGTGGTTCCAATTTTAAGTTAATTAAGTTACACATTTTTATTGTATGTGATTTTCTGTCCCTTTGTTGGAATTGCCCTAAAGTGGAGGGTTTGACATTTGCCACATTTTACGACATAACAAAGAATTTATTACAAATGCACTGAAAATTCAACTCATAAACACCCACTTTTTTAAACAAAGATTTCTTAAAGAATTATTCAACAGCTTAAGTGAAAAATAACAAACATATACCTTACTTAAGAAAAATTGATTCAGAAGACCATGCATGATATGGTTGCACCATATACAGCATGAGGCGAGAAATCTTTTTTAAAAAGTGTCTAAGGCCAGTGAAGTAGACTACATTAAATTGTGCAGAGCAGCACAATTATTTTTATACTGCTATTTAGTCCCCAACAAGACAGCATTTATTATCCAGCGCTGCTGACCTCTGTGAATCTCCATGTCTGAGTAGAGCGACGACGTACATCTGGTTTTCTTAAGGTTAAAGGTACACACTGGCCTGGGCGTGGTGCCAGGTCTGCTATGTCCAGGACTAGACCTGGTTCAGAGGTGGCACTAGGGTTGCGTGGATCTCTGGGTGGCATTGATCCTTCATGTTCCAACATTCCAGAGCCTGTCATCCGCCACAGCTGGTTGCGCTTGCTCTTCTCCTGTGCAAGGATTGATCAGAGTTTTGCTAAAATTTACTGAAAGACAATTAAAGCAACTTTAAAAAATTATCTGGCTTTTATGGAAGCAAATGTGCAAGACATCTAGAACTATGACAAATAAAAATTTAATACTGAGGCTTTTTTGAAAAATAATATTAGCTCTTCCTCAAATCAGGTTTTCAATTAAAAAAAAAAAATTTCCATATACACCTCTATAAATACAGTACCTTTCTCTTAAACAAGATGTTGTTATTGTGCACACAATCTAACACCAATTCTGGTGTAGGACCATGCCAGCTTCTGAAAAAAAATTTTTTTTAAAAAAGAGAGAGAATTAAAATAACAAGCTTACTTGTCAGTGAGTTGAAATATTTTTCAAATTTTAGTTACTGAAATCATAGACAACAGCAAAGAGATGAGAGACAACAGTTAAAAAGTTCAGATAGTCACTTTGATGCTTTATTTATTTAAAAACTAGTTATCTAAACAAAGAAATAGTGAGGTAAAGGTATTAATTTTGGCATTTACCTGACACTATCTTCTAGCTAAGGATTGCTTTGAGTCATAACAACAAATTTTTAGATTAAAGACTAAAGATGAATGACACGTATAGAAGGAGAATCCCTCTTGTATTTCCCTTTAACTGATAAAGAAACAAAAAAGGTGAATGACACTTTTAAAAGGAGCAAACCTCTTGTATTTCCCTCTTCGTCATGAAGAAATAAATTAAACTACATGTGTATGACACCTGTAAAAGGGCAAATCTTTTGTTTTCCCTGTAATTGTGTTTCCTATGTAGCCCACTCTTCATGATAATCTGTATGCCAGTGAGCTCTCTAATCAACTACTTGCATGATTTCTTTCCTATTATACTGTTTAATAAATCATTTAAGGATGATTTCAATTAACCCAGTTATTTCTAAAAACTAAAGGATGATCATAATGTTTAGTCAATGTACCTGTCAAATGTGGCAGTTGCGGCCAAATAAATGAAGTTTTCGTAGTGGAGTTGTTCCCCTTCCTCCAATTTGTCGAGAGAGTAACTAGCAGATGTGCCTCCCATGATGCCCAAGGTGAGTCTTAATGGCTTAACTGTGGGCTCATCCCAGGAATAGGGGACTGAGTGGATAATTGTAATGGAATTATGATTTTTTTTCATCAGTGATTAATACCTTGAATTTTCCAACAAAAAAAAACAAAAAAACCACAGACTTTCTTTTTTTTTTTTTTCCTTTTTAACATTTTTAACAACAAGAAAGTAGAATGTCTGTATTATTTTCAAATATTTTTTTCTAAAAACACATTTTTATTGATATATCAATACTATGGATTTCATTTTTAACCAGCAACAGTTTTTGTAAAGTTCCTATTTTTTTTCCCACCCATAGAAGAATTAAGTTAATATTGTATGCAGTTTAAAATAAAGAGTACAAAAATCAAGGCAACATTCTTTGACACTGTTGGGAATTTTTTTTGAAATGAGGATTTTATGAATTAAGTCGTATCTATCACTGGAAATTATCTCAGAGCAAGTCTCCTGAGGACTGTGAAATGTACAAAAATAACAAAAGGGTAGCATTATGATGTAAGAATGAGGTACAAAAAAAAGTAAATTTGTAACCAGTAAAATTGTTCCTATACTATTGTCTACACATACTAAAGCAAGAAGCATCTTAATTGGCATTTACAATCACTCACTTGACTTTTGAGGCTCTATAAATGTTTTGAGTCTATCATCTCCAGTCTGATCTTGATAATATAATACTGGCACCTGGTGAAAGAAGGGGGAAAAAAAGGAGAGGTTATTGAAAAAGCTTTTTGAAAACTTACATTTACTATGTTCCATACCTGGTAATTCACTTCATGGGTAAATATAAAAACCACTATACTAAATTCTCTGAAAAGTTTTTCTTTTTCCAAACGATCAGACAATATTTTTTTTTAATCAGACAAAAACAATTAAGTTTAAATTGTATGCTACAAAACTAAGGCAGAATAGTCACAGAAGATTTTTTAAAGCAGCTTCAAAAGAGAATTTTTTTTTTAAATCCTGTGATTAACATCCCACCCTCTTTTTTTTTTTAAAGACTTATTTAAAGCTAATATTTATATGTCTACTGAAACTTACATCTGTGCAGTTGTCAATCCTGAATGGTGGTGGCATAACATCAGCATCAGCAAAGACAATGAAAAATGTGGGACCCTGCTGAACAACCTCAACTTTAAGCAGATGGCAAGTACCACAAGGATCTCTGATTTTTTAACAAAAAGAAAGAGTTCCAATTTAGAAATTTTTCTAGGGGTGTAAAGTATAGGAAAATTTATGCCATAAAAGAGCTCACTTTAAAAATTTCATTAAACAAGCTTATTTTGCTTTCCACTGTGCACTAGTTTCCCATAAATTTATATTCCCTGCTATGCAAGAATTTGAAAGGGAAAATATATGCTAAATTGATTCTATTTTGTGGTTTAGTGTAAATTCCAAAACATGTTATTTTCTTATTTTCAAAGTGTGTGTGTGTGCTGCTTGGCTTGTAGATCAAAAGCTTGTTCTAAGGTCCTAAATGTTTAGATCTAGCAAGCCCACATTTGGATCTAGATTTTATAGATTTTCTATAACATTTTACATCTAAACTAAAAGGGTATGTTTTATGGATGAACCAATGCTGAATTCAAATGTGCAATCAGTTTTCTGCTTCTTTTTTGGTAACATTAATTAATATTGCAAAGAAATAATTTGATAGGTATTTGTCTAAATGCTTTGGACTGCTAAATGGATGATGAATAACGAGCACTTGTCTTCACATCAATATCGTTACAGTTTACTCACATAAGATAATTTGAGAAGCAGTGCTCATAATATAGGTCATGAAGGTGATAAACATACTTAAACTATTATGTTGGAGATCATAAGACTCTGATGAGACCTTTATAGCTTTTAAAAAAAATTTTTTTTTAATAAAAATTCAAAGATTCATATAAACAGAAGACTAGGGTTTGAAATTAATTCTTCAGTCTTTCAATTATTTGTTATAAATGATTGTTTATTTTCAAAAATTAATTCGCACAAATCATTAATAAGAGTTATTGCTCAATGCATCGACTGTCAAAAGACCTTTGTGGCATCAGCTTTCTTCTTATGCTTTATGCAATGTAATTCTTTAACTTGGAATCTTTTATCTACTTCAGCTATGAATATATTTTCCACATCGCAAAATATTCTTCTACAAGCATTTAAATGGGGAAAATAAATTAAATGAACAGCCTTTCAATATGCGTTCTGCCTACAATAGTATGTGGAACCACTAAAAAATATAAGATAGTTAATGCAAAATTCAAAAATAAAAACTGCTATCTCTATTATGACTACCAATACAGTTTTAATGAAATATACCTCATGTTAATGTGAAAGGAGTTGATCCTGTCAATGTAGAATCCACCAGACCAGCGGCAATGGTGAATGTCCAAAATTTTGACAGCAAGTAGCTGATCTAAATCCACCCGTGGCCAGTGAAATGGCAATGAGCACTGAGGGAGTGCTCTCAAATATTCCTGTTGCGTTATCTACAATAGAGAATAACCAAACGTGAACTATCAATACAAAAAAAAGTTTTTTGTCTGCGATTGCACAACACGGGTAAAAAGCCATATAGATAAAAGTGGCTAAAGATATTGAAGGACGAGCTTTTGTAATGAGTAAAACCTTTCTTTTCAATATCTTCAACAATTTTCGTACATTTTGCTTTGCAATCTCTTGGGCCATTATAACAATTCATTTCATATGGATGGGTCGCAAATATTGAATACAATTAAGATTTATTTGCCTATTATAAATTTTTTGTTATCACTTTTTTTTTTTCTTTCTGATTAAAAATCTCAAAAGGAATAAAATCTTTAAATGCTGAAAAGTAAGACTGCAAAAAAAATCTTTTAAAAAAAATCTTAACAAAAATAAATTTCATTACTTTTTGGTCTAGCTGTCTGTTTTTCTGTTTGAGAGCCTTTGTCTCACTGAAATTCTGCCTCTCACTCTATTAAAAAAAAATAGGGTACTAACTTCTTTTTTTGTTACAAAGTGCTGTGCAATGGCCAGTTTATATGCAGACTGGTTGTCTACCACAAAGCGAGGCGCAAAGGTCACAATATTGGTTCCACGATAACGGCCCCTTCCTGGTGTAACTTGAATTCCAATGTTGTAAACCCTGAAGAAATGTGGAAAATATCATATGCATGCTGCCAATCTATATCTTTTATTATCATTTCTGGCATCATCTAAATAACTTTTTTTAAGCGGACCCAACAAAAAAATGTGTTTAAGTTAATGCAGAGAGTTCAACCATAAGTCTTTTGAAGAAAAGAAAATTCCACTTTGTATCTTTAGTCAAACTTTACATCAATTAAACATGTATGAAAAATCTTAACATTTGTTTTTTCTAAATCTGTCAAATATTACACAGATCTACCGCAGGTGAGATATTTGTTTGCAACAGAAAAGCCATACTAATTTTTCTTCTTCCCTTGCTAAAATAAGCAAAAAAATGAAATTATCAAGCTTGTGAAAGCCTATATTATTTCACTCATTTGCAGATTTACAAGACAATTACGACTAATCATTGTGAAGCATTAAAAAATTATCATGTAAAATAGTTTAGCATTCAATTATGAAGCAACACCAGCAGTAAAATAAAAGAACAAAAATAAAATAAAAGGGCAGGTTTATACATCCTAATGGAATCTTCTACACTGTCACCTACAAATTTTGGGCATTGGAAAATGAAATGAGTCACTTGTCAAGAACCACCAAACAGGATACAAAACAAAATATTTTGAAACAGTTTTAAAAAATGTAACTGAAATTATTTGCAAATTACAGTTTACAGTTTTGCAAAGAAACTTTTTTTCCCATGTTCAGTCCCTTTTGTCTTGTTTGCTTTAACCATCTGTTTGACGTTTGCTGACAAATGACTCAGTTTTTAGGACCAGGTCACATATTAATTTTTTAAAAGGACATATAAATTGAATCATATGTTTTTCTTTTTTTTTTGCATTGAACTGTTTGAACAAAGAATTTACTGAGAGAACAAAATGGACATTGATACTTCTTGTTTCCCTTCTTTACAAGAATTTGTTTCACTTTCCTCTATTTGCAGATGATCGTATAATTAGCAAAAATGGGGGGAGGAGGAAATTGGGATATTTAGATTCATAAAGTCCTATTTATGATATGCCTTTACATAATTTATAGTAAATAACAAAATACAAGAATACAAACGTTATGATTTTAGTAACTAGTGGTAACTATAAAAAGTTTGGAGACACTAAAACATTGCAAAATAAGATGTTACGAATTTAAAACAATTTTTAAAATGACAACAATGATAATAATATTAAACACCCACAAAAGTTCAATTTGGGTAAACAAAAGTCTAACTAATGTCTATTTCTATCAACCCTTGACAAATTTACTCTGCAAGAATTTATCACACCATATTTTAAATTTTATAGACAGGGTTTATTTATAAGAACATTAGAATAACACATTTTCAAAATTCACAAAGCAAATAAAAACACAACTGTTTAAGCTTTTTCATCTTGAAGATTTGAATGGTTGAAAAAAAAAGGCCAACAAAAGAGGAAGACATGTAATTCCTACAACTTGTGTCTGTATTCACTCTGAGGAGACCTAAAACAACAAGCTCCTTGCACCTTGGCCCATGAGGTGGAGGGGAGTGGGAGATGAGCTAAGAATTTGTCACTTACAAAACTTGACTAGAGCATGTTTTTCTGCGGAACGCCTTACGCAAGCGGAACTTTGTTTTTACTAACCAGTCCGGCCTATTGCCTTGTTGTTGAATCACATGCAATGCTCTTTTTGACATGCCACCTTCCAGAGAGAATGGGCTGCACCTAGCAGGAGAAAGGAAAAGGATGCGGGAGAAAAAAATTTGACATTTAAACTTGAGAACACTATGTGTTTGACACTTGCAGCCATTCTATGAATTTGATTCTAAAAAAAAGAAGAAGAAACTAAGGTAAAAAAAAAAAAAAATGATAGTCCTATAGCTTGACTTTGAAAATAAGGAAAGTAAATACATTTCATATGTGTAGACAAATAAGTATATGTATATGGATACTTAATTATATCATGTGATAGCTGACATTATTTTTTAGACCATTATATTCTAATGAAATTATTGGAAGACAAAATGAAAAAATTTGTTAATCTTAAATGATTATTGAAATAAATGCATTTCTTTAGAATTTTTTACTTTATTTATTTTATAGACATTTAAAAACAAATAGTTTATTTAACAGAGAATGATTGCTTCGACATCATGCTAATTTTTATTAATCATATTTAATGTAGCAGATTTTCTATTAGTTGCTTGACACAAAAATAAGCAATCTGCTCTTACAATACTTCTTGCTTTTAGAGAGAAAAATATACAGAATACATCCAAATCTTGTTAAGTTCAAAATCCAAAATGTTTGGCATATTGTATATTCAGCAGCATGTTTGCCTCCCTTGACATCAACCAATCAACAAAGTTCACATTATTTAGTAATCTGACTTATCATCACAAACAAGTCACATTTAGCCCTGAAATTGAAATTCCGAATTTCTTTTCACAAAACCAAGGAGTACTCTCTTTAGGCATATGCAACTTCCTGACAAGAAAAGAATAGATAAAATCTTGCTGTACAGACATCTTACCAATTAGGTAGTGAATGTTGACCATGCACAGAATGGCCAATCCTCATTTGGCATCTAAAAGAAAAAAAAAAAATCACAGTTTCAGTCATGAAGCCCTAAATAATGTAAATTTAGAAAGAAAAAAAAAATCAATTGACTAAACACTTTGAGCAACCATCACAAACCTAGGTTTGTTCAAAGCCGTACTTTTGTTATGAATGGTTTGTAGTGATTATGTTGGATGCAAAAACATACCTCCAAATGAAAAATTATAAAATATATTGTCACAAATGGCTTTGGGCTATTCAGTTATAGTTCTAGCTGAACACTAAATGTGACAAGTTCTTTTAAATAGACTGAGGAACAGAAATCACTCCAAGTCCAGCCAAATTTGAAAAAAACTTTATTAAAGTTTAAATGTACAATAATTTCAGAACAGCAATATAAATTTCCAAGATCTTTTAGATCTACGAACCCTCTAACATCATCAATCCATCTCTCAGCAATCTCTCTAACAAGCTCTCGACCGTATTTTCTTTTTATCCACCCCCTACAGTTTCTAGAAAATACTGGTTATATAACACCCAAATAATTAGGTCAATTTACACAAACAATTCAGGCCAGAAAAGACTAGAAGCCACCAACTAATGTATCAAAGTTAGCTTAAAAATATTGGCCATCAAATTCTCTCATTTATGGCCTCCTAAAACATAAACATCTCTGAAAGTTTCCAGTGTAACTCACGCTTATCTGGTCTATAGGTAACAATCTAACCAGTTCCTTTATAATATTCTCACACCTATAAAAATCTTCTAGAAATTCCTAGATCTAAAAAGCTGAAGAAAGTTAAAATAATAATGGCACTGTAAGACTAACATATGCCTAACCTAGGCAGACTCAAAATTTGACCACATATTACATGCAAACAAGGTTACATTAATAGATCAGCTGTTCCAAGTCTAGATTTAAATTAAACTAACAACATCCACTTTCATTACGCATATGCGTAAATTATGAAAGATCCAATGTTGGACAACAGT
>BLXT01002363.1:240988-260154 GCA_019648995.1 Plakobranchus ocellatus | reverse complement strand
CCCCCCCTCCCTTTTACACACACATGCACACTCACATACATAAACCCACACACAAATATATAACAATTGCATAAGTTCTACTTTCTAAACATTCTTTGCAAGCCATTTGAGTTTTGGGACTGCTTAAAAATTCAGATTTATTTCAATGAGAAAAATTCAACTCAAAGGCCACTCACAAATTTAGTTCCTCTGGTTCTGAAAAGCTGAAAAGCAGTGGAGTGACACTGCGTGCCTGTTCATGCTCCTCAAACTGACCAGCAGCTGGCATCTTGCAGCCATTCTGTTTGAACACTAGAGGTAAGCCTGACTTGTTCACCAACCAGAACTGAGCAGAGATGGTCAACTGCAGTGCAGAAAAATACATTCAAAGAGATAAACAATTTGAGTTTCCTTACACATCACTGTTGACTGAACAAAGCAATATATGTTTATTTTTTAAAAAGCCTAATAGAGAGATAATACTTTAATGGAGTTAGGAAAAAATAGTTCGTAAGCCTTTGTAAAACCTTATATCATTATCTAAACACATTTCACTCTAGACACTCTAAGAAGGCATACAGGTAATTAAGAATCAAATCTTAATTTTTCCTTTGCCAAGCATTCATCTAAAACTTACCCACATTGGAATAAAAGATCATATAATTTGATAAACATATGATGACATGTAAATATATATATAATTATATATTTACTGAAGCTTACCTTCATTGCACCACCTTTGACCATGTTTATACGCACAACCAACTTGAGCATACGCTTGTCATTGTCATAAATACGCAAGAGGACCTTCCGATTGTGTGTGTTGGGTGGAATAGTCAGTTCTTTGCAAGCAGGAAAGTTCTCCAGGTTAATGCCCAAGTCAAATTTAGATGAAACATCCACCTGGTTATGTGGCCATAAAGAATTAGATATTTTAAGTGTTTTCTTTTGTTTGTTTTTAAAAAACCTTCAGGAGCTTTAATGCCCAAGTCAAATTGGGATGAAACATCCACCTGGTTATGTGGCCATAAAGAATTAGATATTTTAAGTGTTTTCTTTTGTTTGTGTTTAAAAACCTTCAGGAGCTTTACTCTCTTTTTTTTCCCCACACTGAGCTACACCTTAAAGAATACAATTTGCTCTTCCAAAGACATAGTGATACAAAAAACATTTTTACATCAAAAGAATCAACACATCTGCTTTTAAAAAAATACAAATACAATGAACTGAAATTGTAATGCTGCTTCTAAGAGAAGAGTCAGTGAACTCACTCCATGGAGGGAAGCTTCTCTGCCTGCTTTAAGATTGCCAGAGGTAGACATGCCTCGCAAATAGTAATGCAGCTCCAAGGGAAGCAAGTTGCAAATAGTGACAGGAGGCAACAGGGTTAGGATGTGGCCTGGCAAGGTTGGTAGAAATGTTCCATGACTAAGGTGAGCTGATGAAGAGGAGGTAACTGAAGATCCTCCACCAACACCAGCTCCACCATTACCCTCCTCAGGAAATTTTTGACGCGATACGCACACAAAAAATCTGCATGATAAGACAATTCAAGACGAAACTTGTGAGACAGTTCACTTGGAGGTAAGCAAGCAATTTGGAACCATTATAAAGCAAATTCTAACAAGATTTATTATTTTGTTAATCTTTTTGTTAAAGAGCTAAGCAGCAGCAGCTAAGCAATATCTGTGGAGAGATGCATAAATTGTCCACAGAAGTAAACAACAAATAGTGAAGTATTTACAAAATATTAATATACACGTCTTCCTCAGCCTTTTCCTTTTAATTCAACATATTTATGAACAAACTGAGATTTAGTAAATTCTGCTGCAGGATGCAGAAAAGTGCAAAACACAGAAAAAAAATAGTTCCTTACGATTTAGATAACAAGAATGGAAGAATGAGCTTAACAAATTTAGAAGAGGCCCTAATTGTAAATCAAGGTAGGATCATCGTTTTGATATCCATAAATTTTACTGGATAAGGCACGAGATCAATGCTTCAGAATTGTGTGTATCCTGGACTAAAACAAAGTTCTGTAAGGCAGTAGACTGAAGTAATGTTTAAAAAAAAAATTTCATTGCAATAAAAAACATTTTTTCTTTCTTTTTTATTTTGAAAAAAATCAAAATTTTTGGGTCATAAAGCTTCGAAAATACCAATATTCATAGGTTATTTGTATTCTGCTTTTATGCACTTCCTCTTAGTGTTTACCTATTGCAACACCCTATTAATTTTCCAACATATTACTCATATAAATATGCAATAAATGATGCCATTTTTTTAAAAATAAAAATATCCAGGTGTTTTATTATCTTATTGTTGATGCAGTAATGACTAACCATGGCTTTGTATAACAAGTGAACAAACCATACATTTGATTCTCTAGGCAATTAAACAAAAGCATGGGTTTGATGTTAATAACATTTACAAAATACATACAGTATTTAAAGATACTATTCTTACCTGTATATTCCATCATCAGGCCCAATTACCTGACAGGTACGAATACCATCTGGCTTGTCCCCTGACCTCTTGACATGCTGCCAGTCAAGGGGTTTGCTACAAAAATGCACAGGCCAGTCACAGGGTCTTGCCCTCATTCGCATGTTTATGCAGGATAGAGGTATGGGCAGAGCAGCATTCACAGGGACAGTCATGCACTGATAATGGCCTGATCAGGCAGGAAGGTAATGTCTCACTTAAATGACTCATTTCACAAAGTTAACATTCGTGCAATGTGATACCTAAATGAAAGCACTCTCCAGAAAGCAAATTAAACCTATTTCCATAAGAACTTGGGTATTAAACATCAAAAACCATCAAACTCTCTACATTTTATTTCAGGTGCAAAGAATATCATTACATATTGACACAAACATACTACGAAAAAAAAAAAATTATTAATTACTTCAACTTGGCAATGATTTGAAGATTACATACTGCATAATTTCTCAAAAACAATAACAAGGGCTTTGTGTCTGATATAGCTGTTCTTTTGCGTCTACAAAAAATATCACTGTTGCTAAATATTTGTTCATTTTCTTTTGCTCTGTTGCAATACACTTTTTTCAAAAAGTACTTAATGAAAGGGAGGGGGGGGAGAGAGAGAAGTGGCTTATCTATTGAGGCATTTGGCTACTAAGTAAGAGGTGCGAGGTTCGAATTCAAGTCCGGGCTATGTCAATTTTTCATTGCTCCTCTGTGTATACCCAGCGCTAAATACTAAATGGCTAGCTAGGTATGAGGAAAGCAATAGCAAACTACCTCATAAAGTCATATGCCAAGAACAATCAGGACCCTGCTCCTGGTTCCCCAATGCTTGGACTAAGTGTGGGACCCACTTTTCTTATTTACTTCACTTGAACAAAAAAAAACAAGGAACTTGCAATTTAACCATATGCAACAGATAAAAAGTTTAAAGCAATATTTTCACACTAAACGAATAGCTTTGCTACCTGTCTCATCAGTTGCTTCCAGTTTAAGCTCTATGGGACTGTCAAGTCTGTTATGAACCACTAGAGCAGATCTCACAACAATTAACTTGCGAGCACTGCCCTCCTGAAGTACCTCAAACACCACTCGCATCGGGGTCACGTGGGGCTAAATAAAGACAGTAATGTTGTAATGCACATCTTGCAATTACATTTTTGTTGAAACTTTATTACTTTTTTTTACACATATTCTGACATGGATTTTTTTTCATATTCTAGCTTTCTTCAATCCTCACATTGTTTTGATCCTGTAATTAGTTATAGACAACCGCATAACTTTTTTTAAAATGTTTGCAGACAACAAAACTATGTTTTAGAGCATAAAGAGATGAAGGGAATAGATAGTAGAGTTAAGCGCTGCCTAATTTCAGCAAATGACAGCAAGAGAGTTAATATGCTGACAAAACAGCTGATATGATTTTTAAAGATTTTCTTACAATTAATTAAAACATGACTTTGTAGTTTGAGTATTTAACACATTTCAACTTCATTATGGCTTGATCTTGATGAACCATGAAAAGCTAAACATTTTATATGCTTTCCCAAAATTATCCTTTCATTCAATAGCGAAAAAATGTTGATTTGCTTTGTGAAGTTTAACTTTCTGCAAATACACATACACATATGTGTTTATTATGGATACTTATTTTTTATCATTGTATTGTCAACATTTTTATTCCACAAAGCACTGTATTTTTTAGCATTTTCCCCCCCTTCTTATTATACATTTTATTTGTAAGTTTTTTTATCTTTTTTTCATAAATTATGACTACAAAATTGTTCTTACAGATTTTTTTCATTTACAAAACTAAATTTACCGGAGCTTTGGCTTGAGGATCTGCATGTCTAAAATATACTCCAACTTTGTCCACTGACACAGGCGATAAGCGCTGCCAGCCTTCAACTGTGACAACCAGTTGGTTCACATGCATAGCATGGGATTTCTGAAATAAAGAAGTGAGCCTATGAGATATAATTCTAATTAAAATAGCTTCAAAAAAATAATTAATCCAAAAAAAAAAATTCAAATGAAAATAACAAAACATCACCAAAATTTTTGAATAAACAATTAGAAGTATTCAGTCTATCAGGGGCACCAATCCAAAATGATAATTTGGCGAACAAATAGATGGAACACTCAACATCCTATGTAAACTGTAAGAATTTAATATGTAAAAGTAGTAAGCCTCACCTGATGTCTAATCTTTTCTCTCCGATGGAAGTGAAAAGGCCTCCTTTCACCTGGACTGACCCGCTTCCAGTCTGATGCTTGAATGTAGGCATGCTCCACTGCCTGAGAGTTGTGAGCTTCTCCAGACAAACTAAAGGGTTAAATTAAAAAAAAAAAATGGAAATTGAATTAGAGAGTAATAAACACATGTAAATCTCATCATCTGCTTTTTTCAAAAGTATTTTCCATTGTTTGTCAATTTGATTTCAATAGGCATATTTTCTTTTATTTAGAGCATTTAAAATAAATATTACAAAGAAGTTAATTTTCACAAAAACAGAGAGCACAATGCAACAGTTCCAATCTTACTTTGATGGGGTTGTCGTGGCAGTCAAAAACCACAAGTTGCTGCCAGTATCATTTCTGATGACATAAGGTATAAAAGGTGACCTTTTACTCAGGGACTGTGAGGCTCCAGTGGCAGACAATGGTGTGGAAGAGGATGATGATAATGTTGTAGGGGCGCTCTCATTCAGGCCCAACTCAAAACTTTCAGCAAAAGATGACATAGGCTTTGCTATTGAGGATGCCTTCTCACTACCATCTGTCTGATGAGACTGATAGTCCTGGGTCCAGTTGCCGCTAGTTTGTTTATATAGATCAATTAATGTTGAGGTCACATTCAGGTTCAAGGCATCAGAAGCTGGGACGAGAAATGAAAAAAAAAAAATGTCAATAAAAGTTTAGAAACATAAAGGCTTTAAGGACCAAAAAAGTGCAATGGCTGTTTTGTCTATAATTTACATCTACAATCTTAAATATCTTTTTTTATTTTTTGCTTTTTAGTATATTACTACATTTGAAAGATATACCAATGCAGAATTTCAGTTGGGCAGATTATTGCTAAAAATGAACAAAGTGTTAAAAAAATACCCAATATAATAATGGACATGCGGTTCTCTTAGATTTAAATCTAGGGTTTTCTAAAACAATGAAAATATCACTCTCTACCATAAAATCTAAGATGAAAATTAATGAAGGCCAAATATACAAACTTATAAAATAAGATTTAATAAGAGCTTTGTTCTAAAATAAATTTCTTAGCTTTTTAGGCTATTTTCCACAGCCAATTACCTGCGACCTGAACAGCAAGTTTTTTTTCAGGTTTAAGGTACTGTTTCCATTCTGTAAAGCATCTGCAAATAAAACCAATACATTTATTTTCACACATAGTTCGTTACAAACTTCAGTTTGGGCTAAATTTTTGTTAAACACAAGAAAATTGTAATATCCAACAACAAAGCTTTTTTTTTTTTTTTATCTGAATGGATCTATTGTTGATATTAAACATCACCCAAACAGAGATATGAATGGTGAAAAATGATTTCCTCAGTCTGCCTTACATCTGACTTTTGAAGAGAAAGAATTGCAACTGATGAGGATTTGAGATAAAAATCTACCACATTTTACACAGTGAGAAAAATAAGATCTCTATGTTTAAGTAAGGCCATAAAATGTCATAGCACATATTGCTTAAATAGCTGTTTATCCCATTTTGTCATGAAGGTATTCATAATTTTATCTGATTACAAATTGCTCAAGTGTCAATACCAATTAGCTTGTTTTCATAAGAAATGCTATGAGGCAACTTCTCTCAACACAACCAACTTTGATATTTTTCCAACCACAAAAAAATGTACTTTTTTTTTAAGAGTAAGTATATATATCCCGATTCATAATTTTATTTATGGGACACAATTATAATTAAATGAATTGTATATTCAACCGAGAAACTCTGAAGTTTTAGACTTGTTTAAAAAAAAAATAACAACATAGGATTTATTGCAAGACCATGGATTCTATGTTATTTATATTCATGATAATTCAAACATAACCCCTTACTTTCAGCACTGGTTTAAAGAAAAAAAAAAATTAGACATACTTCCAAGGCTCTAGAAAAGGTTCCCAGCCAGAAAGCTTTCTGTTATAGTATTCTGCCATGAGGGTGAAAGAGGCCTTGCCCTCTAAACAAGGTTCAATTTCTTGCTTGATGCTCAAAGCTACAAACATTTTAATAATAAAAAAAATTTTTTAAAAGCAATAAGAAAAAGCATGTGATTATGCAGTTTATTAATTTGCCGCTGCCTCTTTTAAAAAATCATAAATGATCTTTCAAAGCTTTAAAAGATTGATACGTGTAAATCAAAGCTAAGTGAGAGGGGAAAAATGTTTTTGTAAACTTGCATTTCCAATTACAAACCTATGCTAAGCTAGCCATCTATACACCAAGGGATCATTTGTAAATAGTTTGAATAGGTAATAAACAGTAAGATTAAATAAAATATTTATTAGTTTTAGACTACCTTATATAAGTGTATTTTATGTAAGGAATACATGAGAGTACCACCACATGCCCACAAAACAAAGAAGACACACAGAAAAACATAAACTGGAATATTCAGAAAAAAAATGTAATTGTCTTCATAGTCTTTCCCAAACACTTGAAAAAGAATTAGCTTCAATTTTCATTACTTTTGATCTCTTTCAAACACCCATTCATAATTTGTTCATTAATCTCTTTCAAACAAACACCCATTTATAATTTGATAATTGATCTCTTTAAAACAAACCCTTACATATAATCTGATAATTAATCCCTTTGAAACAAACACTCACTTCTTATCTAATAACTAATCCCTTTCAAACAAACACTTACGTCTAATCTGATACTTAATCACTTTCAAACAAACACGTATTTATAATCTGATAATTAATCCCTTTCAAACACTCATTTGAAATTCGATTATAAAACAAAGATGATAAAAACTCTTTTCAAATAAAGTATTAGTTAGCAATTTCTTGCCTAGTCCAACAGCATTACATTTTTCTCACAAGGAAAAAAAAAGCTAGTTGCTTTTTACTGTCACGAGACCAAGACAACAGTTTTTAATATTTCCTATTTGCTTTTATTCTGAAAGATGCGTAAAATGAAACATACCATTACAAGCAATTTCCGCTAGAGGAATATCAGCATCACCACAGTCATCAATGAGGCACATCATTATACTGTCCGCATTCAGCTGCATGCATAGAATTATAAGCACCAAATATATTGAAATATTTCATTAATTACACAATTAAAAACACCAAATACATTGAAATATTTCATTAATTAGATCAAAAAAAAAAAAAAAAACAATGGTAAAAAAAACTTACACTAGTCAGAATTTTTTCAGTTAACTTTTAGCGAGTAGGAAATGAAAACTTAACTTTCTTTTGTTAGCTATCATTGTATATAATTTTAGGAGTAAAAAAAAAAGTGCCCATAACAGCAAATTTCATCCTGATGTTCCCTCAATAAAACCTTAAATTTCTAATATGAACCCAATGGCTCTTCATTGCAATGCACAACTTTCTCACCTCTAGAGCTGTCAGCATAAAGCTATTGTCCAAGTCCTCTGGACCAGCTTTTCCATTTGTAGCCTTTGAGTTCTCAGTGAGCCACAGGGCTGCTTCATCCACCCTCCATCCACTCAAGGATAGGGCTCGACGTACATCATCCTCAGGGAAACCTAGGTGAAGAAGCTGTGACACTTCTTCCTCTGGTGTGAGATAAATATTTTGGGAAAACAAAAATAAAGATAATATGCAGTTCAATTCAGAGTTTTTCTGCACCAAATTGTGTTTTGAGGAAAAAAAATTTGACAAAAATAATCATATCAAAGAATAACATATTTTGGCATGAAATGACTATGACGCTTAAACAAAAAACAGACTTGAAGACTTGAAACTTTACAAACATAACTTGAGTGAGAGAGAGAGTGAGTATGAAAAGTTTCAACCACTTTGGATTAAAAAAAAAAAAAAAAAAAAGAAAAGCCACAGTGAAAGTTGTTGATTATTTGAAATTGCAATAAGGGGTTGGTTATTTTAAAAAAGAAGAAAGGAAGATTGTAGATTTCATCTTCTTCAAAGATGCAACATTCATTTCACAACTTTTTCATTATTTAAACTTAAACAGAGAACTTGGATATTTTCATAAAGAAGAGAGGAAGAAAGAATGTTCCACCTGCCTCGCTGAGGCAATATTCATATAATGAAAACATTAATTTGTACTTCTTCAGGAAATCATCTATCAAAAGTTAATGCTAACCCATAAAATTTGTACTCCCATACAAAATCACCATTCAAAATTTATTTCATTTAAAGTTTATGAAAAATGATTTAGTCCTACCTTTGTTTGAGCTTCTGTTGACACATGGTATGGACAGACCTCCCATCATACTTTTTGTCAAGTTGTCTGAAACTCCTGCAGTCTCAACAGAGGCTAGACTGGTGGTCTCCCTTTTGTCTTTACCTGTTGACTGTGCAGCATTCGATCGCACTGATGATGTTGTTGCATCAGATTTCTTGAATGCTGAGGTTGCAGAAGTCTGGTGTTGATTCTGTTTCTGTTGGGCTTGAAGCGCTTGTTGTGGAAGAGAGTTCACTATTGCCAGGAACATGACCATATCATGGTAAGAAACTCGAATATTGAGGGCTTTGAGTGAGACCTGAAAAAAATTTGGTTTGGGGGGAGGAGGGATGTCAATTTGTTTTTTGCATTGACTGACATATAAGTAAAAAGGCATATTAATTATAATTATTTGGCTTAATATTGGTGTTATAACTGTAACTTAATTTTTTCTTGCTGAAGAAGTCTAAAGCAGAAACCTTTTTATACATAACACTATGCCTTAGTAGTTTAAGTTGGTTTGTGTTTTTTTTTTTAAATAATAAGATTACACACTAAACAAAATTCAAGCAGTTAATTTTTTTAACGAAGAATGAAACAATATCTATGTGTACAAATGTGAGGCAACCTGAATATTGCAGTCATACTTCTCATCTTGGCTAAAGTTAGGAACATGTGATGTAAAAGTTTTCCCAGTTGTGTTGTAAAGTTTAAGAGTTTGAAAACAATACTTATGCTCCCAATGTGAGTCAGCAGTATTTTTATTTAGCTTGAGTGCTAAAGTACCTCTAGACCTGTAGCTAGATTGCTCTTATTGCCTAACATATGACTATGTTTTCTTATAATTGAAGAATTAAATAGGATTGAAGACTGACGTCATGAATCATTTAATATTTAAGAAAGGTCAATTTTAGCATAAACCTGAATACAAGGAGGAAAACCTTTAAATGTCTAGTTCCTAAAATTTTGCTTTGAGGATGTAGATATTAGAAGTAAGATGTAGGATACTACCTCAAGAACAAGCTGTCTTCGCTGAGCATCCCTTAAGCCCAGCAAACCTGAGGCAATAGGATTGGGTTGGGGCAGGGGATTTGCATTCAGCTCTACATGGACACTGGTTGGATCAATGATGGACAGGGCTGTGTCCTCCTCAGCCATTAAGCAGCACGAGAAAAGCTCCAAGCTCTGCAGGGAGCATGACAAAACCTTGTCCTGGGCCTGAGGTTTGTACAGGATCACAGCAGTGTTCTACATAAAGGAAAAAGAAAAGAAAATATTCATAAACTTGAGAAATAAATGTCAAGTCTGTTGTATAGTATTATATATTGTAGAAATAAAAGCTAAGTTTAATAAAGATCATATAAATAGATATGATTGATTCATTTTTTTTTTTAACTTTCTCAGAAAAAAATTTTAAGAATTTCCATAACAGATCTCATTCCAAAATCTAATCATCTTAGGCTTTTTGGCCCCTGCCAGAGTCATTAGAAATTCAAAATCACCACTTTCATTTCTTTCATATATCATCAAGTTTAATGCTATACTTTTAGAGCTAACAAATAATTTTTACATGTTTTGCTTACTTCTCCATTCAGTTAAAAAAAATTAAACTGACAAGATTTTCAAAACTCATAAAAATAAACAATTTTGTATGAACTGATATGAGATTTTTAGTTGCAACAATTTCTTGATAAAAATTACCTTTAGGATTACAGCATTTGTGTCAAGTGAAGTAGAGTTTTCAACAACTACAAACTGCGTATCTGCAAAGTTGAGCACCAACTCAAAAGGCACTTTCACCTGAGATAAGAAATCATACATCAGAACTGCGCAGATTTTTCTCTAAAATAAGTGAATAAATAAATCTGACAAATAGAAAAACTGTTATGATTATTTTTACATGAGTTATATTGATATGGTTTAATTTTGCTGTTAAAAAATCATAACAACTTAAATACAGCTACACATTTTAGACTGTTGAGAATAGCTCAGCTGAGTATTTTAGATTTTTGAGAATAACTCGAGCTTAGTTTAAATAAAAAAATACACATTGTCTACAAAGTTTTACCCTCTAACTAAAGCTGTGTGAGGAGTTTTGTGGATGTTGAAAAAAGCAATTATGTTGACTTGGAAAGAAAAAAACATCAAATATAAGAATTTAATTCTTTTAGTAATTGCTGTCATAATTTTTTTTTGTCCTGGCAGCGGTGTAAAACATGGACAGCTATTTAATATGCTAGAAAAATTAGATATCAATGCGAAAGATCTGAGGATATTTGGAAATTGATACTGGGATCAAACTGCATCTGTAAGAATTGAAGGAGAACATAGCAATTTCAAATCCATCAAATGAGGTGTGAGGCAGGGATGTGAAATATCTCCTCATCTTTTAGAGAAATAATCTTAAGCAATCTTGATATTTCAGGCTTAATAATAAATGGAGAGAATCTTAATAATCTAAGATATGCAAGTGACAGTTTTAATAGCAGAATCTGGCAAACAACTTCAAAAACTTCTAGATACTGTAGGTTTAAAGAGCGAAAGAATGGGCCTGACTTTGAATGTTAAGAAAACGGAATGTATGGTCACCTCAAAGAAATCCTTTAGCGCCAAGTGCAATCTCGTTAGCAAAGGCGAACAAATCAAACAAGTTACAAAAATTCAAATATCTAGGTTACCTGATAGCATCCGATGGCAGATGCACAAATGAAATAAGTCAAAGAATAGCTATGGCTAAAGATACGTTCCAAAAAATTAAACCAATACTGGCAAACAGAAACATTAATATGAAAACCTAAACAAGGGTAATGAAAACATACGTATGTCAGTACTTTTGTATAGTAATGAGTGTTGGACAATAAAGAAGGAAACAGAAAAAACTAGATGCAGCAGAGATGTGGTTTATCAGAAGAATGATGAGGATATCATGGACAGAAAAAAATTCAATGAATTGGTACTGAACAAAGCTAATCTTGAGCGATCACTAATAAACCATAAGACAGAGGCAACTAAAGTTTTTAGGCCATATTTGCAGACACAAGGATTTAGAACACTTAGCAATTACTGAAAAGATTGAAGGCATACACAGTAGAGGAAGACAGAGAATAACTCTTATTGAAAGTCTTAATTCATGGGCAACAGACAAGGGTAGCAACAACTTTATTACATTAATTGAGAATTGGTTTGAGGAGAGGAACATGATCGTCAATGTCTGTTCCAGACAAGGTACCAGAAGAATTTTTTTCTAAATACAGATACACCCTTGAGCTGCCTTGCATTTGATCATAAAGATGAAAAATAAACTACCTGGCATATTTGTTTTTGGATCTTCCACCTCTGCATATAATAGAAAAAAAGTCACTAATTATGTCCATGGCCTTACTTAGACTCATTTCAATTTTCCTGTACAATATTTCCTGTTAGTATCTGCTACCTTAATGACAATTGATAGTTCTTTGGGTTTTTTTTTTTTTTAATCAATTCTGCTTCAAATAATGTTGCCAGCTAGTCCATCCATCAACTTGATGAGGTTTTGATATTTTCTATTACATCTAAGGGCTGTTAAATTCTTAAAGCTGCTGAAAACTACTCTGATTTCTTTCAGGCTAATATTTTTCCCTCATATCCTGCAATATCCTTATGATCAAGTCTCACTTTTTTAAAGCTACCTAATTTCTCACCCACAGCCGTAACTGATTAAACTTTATGACACAGTTTTATATTCCATTTGAATGAATACATTTGAGAGACCTACTTCTTCCAATAAAGGCCCTCTCCTTGTAACAATGCCTCTGGACACAGTGAGTGGACTTGTATTCTGAGGGCTTTTCCTTTGAGCAAGCTGGTCATCCATCTGTCTAGGTGACACTGGATTGCTTGAAGGCATTTCAGCTATTAATTAGATACAGATAATATATGATGAGCACAAGGAAGAAACAAGATTTTTTTTTTAATTTAAAAGAAAGGCAAAGGAAGCAAATTTGGAGTACCTGGTTTTCTAATAAATTTTGTCAAAAAGGTTCTTTTTTAATACTTCAAAAATTGAATTGAATACATCTACTTTGCCAATGCTATTGAACGAATTCAAGAACAGCACAGTCAATATAATTATTAAACATACAGCTTAAAAGAATAATTATTACTAAGTATGGTGGGATGACCTACTTTTTGAAGTAGATAGAGAGAAATAATATAAGGTCCACTAGCACACACCTCATATAGAACATTCAAATTAAGACATTTATTTGATTCAGGAAATTATTGTGATTGAGAGAATATGCAAGGAGTTAGCTTCAAACCTAATAAAACAAAGCATGCCAGTACGTTAAAGAAAGAAATGAATTCTATTTATTATTCCTCAAGATGGGTGAGTGGATCATGTATCAAATGATTTAATAGATCATAGGATATAAAGTAAGAAAGTATGTCAAAGAAGACTGGTTTAAAAAAAAAATAGAACCAATTTAATAGCAAGGATATTGACAGGGCATGTAATTACTCCTTTTCTGGGCTGCCAATGATGGGGTTAGCCCAGATATTCAAATATACTTGTGCCAATCAGAAATGATTGAAAAAAATATATTTGTGAGCTTATATATAGAAATATATTTCATGCTAAAGATTAATTAGCAATGTATGAACAGGAAAAAATACCTTACAGACATTGCCAACTCCACATCTTGATTTTCCTTCCTCTTTGTTAAAAGCCTCAACATATATGACTGATGAAGTCTACATCAAATTAAAGATATACTTAAGTTGAGATCACTGCAAGGTATAAATACATGCATGTATTTATCTCAAAGTTTAATTTATGATGGGAGGTGCCATTAACCAACTCAAAACATTTAGGAAAAAAGAAATTCTGTACCTTTTAGAAAAGGATCAGGCAGCTCCTTTGAGATGAATTCTTGCATGGTCATGAGCCAGTCAAATATACACATGAGGCGCATGTTGTTCAGCAAAACAGTAAACTGAGTGCTGTCTGGTGCTGAACGTAAGTGCATCTCCATCTGCAGACCAATGTTGCTACCTTCCTTGCCTCCTGGTGATGGCTGCAGGATACTGGAAAACACATTGGGGCGCGAATTCACTGGTTCATCTAAGGATTAAGAAGAAAAAAAATTTTTTTAATACAAAAGAGGTTAACAAATTTCATTATTTATTTTACCATAACTTAATCAGTAAGAGCTAAATGCCAATAAATTTACAAAATTCTGCTAAGATGACCTAAGATATCTACAAAAAAAAAGGAGATAAAACTTATAAATAATCAATTTTTTTTAAATCTAAAAATACAAAAGAAGATCATACTACAAATTAGTGACCACCAATACTTCACCCACTTTTAAATCTTGTATCATCGATGCGAATCTGATTAGACACAAGGTCTACTTCTCTGAGTTGGTGAGAGTAGCTTGTGAAAGATAGCTGTGAGCGGATAAAATCAAGTCGAGCAAGAGAATGCTCTGGGCTTCCTAATTCCACAGAATGGGCTTGTAGTAACTCCACAGTTACATTACGTAAGTCAATAGTTAGACTTATAACTTTCCATGGCTTGCCACTGAGGACAGTCTGATTTCCAAAGAAAAAATAGAGATGAGAAAAGATACAACAACTCTGTAGTTGTTGTTCTTGCTGCTTCACATTACTCAAGACATTTAACACTGCAATAATATTAAAGAAAAAAATATTGAGCATCATATCCTATGTTTATTACAAACTGAAGCAAGAAAAAAAAAAGGCAAAGGCAATTTCAAAGGCAGTTTGTACATGTTAAATCCTTTACACCATTGTTTACTGGCTGATATGATGAATTTTTGTTGGGTTTTTTTTTTTTACATTGATGTTTTCTGTTTTTGATGGGACTTTTAAAAAAAGGGAAAATTTCATACTTGTATCTTAGGATTCTGCAGGTGCGAGAGTGGAGGACGCTGAAACTCCTCCAGTTTTTCACCCAAGTTATGGTTGAGTAAACCTCGGATGAGCTGATACTGATCTCCATCCAGCCGGCAGACCACAGATGAGAGCTTGCCACTGATGCGGAAGTCTGGAGCTGTATGGCTGAGATCACCCTCAAGATTGTGCTCAATATGCAGCTCCAACAAGCATTTCTCTTTGAGCAATGGACCATGCTGGGAAAAAAAAAAATACATCTTGAGATCAGTCCTAATGAGTAAGAGGTTGCATTTTGAACACAGAAATGATTGAAATAACCTGAAACTGCATTGTATAAGGTTTATACTGCTGAAAACTGTAGACAGATATTTTGATTCTGTGTCAAGATATATCATTTGCTGTTGTTGAAAAAAAATTTAAAAGAAAGAAAAAAAAATCTTTTGCCTCTTAAAGAGTTATGTGTAACATCTTAATCAATAGAACTAATCTCAAGTCAAGCTTCGCATTATGCATAATAACCTTTATCTTTATATGCCCCAGCATTTCAAGTTTGAGCAATTATTCAAGATGATATTTTGAGGAAACACATTCATTGCAAACCTTTCAAACTGATAAAAAATTTCAATGTTTCAATTTTTAGTATGAGAAATTACTCACAACTCTGACTCATCTCTATTGTTCATAACCTTACAATTGCTGTCAGAATGTTTACTTACTTCCCGTTCAATAACAAAGGTTGAAAACTCCATATCTGATGAGAGGTCTCCCCGAGAGTAGTCAGACTTCCAGACCCTGCGAGCAGTGAACAGATCCATATCAGACAGTGTGACAGAAATTACATCCAGCAGACAACGATAATCCTCATCCTCTCCAGGTACATTACCCTTTACCAGACCATCTGCAGCCCATTCTTCTGCTTCCCATACAGTATTCTGGCAGAGCTCAGGCTTACTAGATTGATGAACCCTGACAAGAAGAGAGAAAAATGATCAACAGGCACCTAGCAATAGATAATTCTCATAAATTAAATACAATAAATCTTCACATTCAACAGTCAAAAAAAATGGAGTTCAATAAAATTCAGACCTACGCAAGTTCTTCAGAATGTTTGAAGCACGTAAAAGGAAGTAATATGATTTCAAACTAATATAATAGTTTCAAAAGATTATTGCCTACAAGAAAAAAAGAGTGCAAGTGCAGAAACTCACAGAAAGCTGACCGAACAAAAAGGTCATATATACTTAGAAATCCATCCATTAAAGGGCTGATTTAACAAATCATACATATCATAAAATATTTTGACAAGAGAATCATTTCAAGCTGATTGATCACACATATCATAAAATATTTTTACAAGAGAATTTCAAGTTCATTAGCAAATGTGTAGCAGTCGCACAAAATAAATCCAGTTTAGGGTCTACTTGATTATTTTAAATGTAAACCCTAAAAAGCGGGTAACGATAATTTGCTTCTCTATGTGCAGATCTTTCTGCAGTCAGGCTGTACACTTTCTGTACTTAAAACAATGGTGACTTATGATTCTTTACTAAAAGGTCTGGATTTGTACTTAGTCATGTAGATCCACAATTCAATTTATTATGTAAGACTATCTAACAAATGTTGAGGAAAAAAAAAACGCTTTGTATCTTACACACAGCTTATTTGTTACTTTTTTGGCCCTTACTTGGACATAAGAAATGAGTCACTGCTGTGTCTGTGCATGTTTGGTCTCTGACCATGAGCCATAGTGGAGTCAAGGCCTGCAGAATGAAAACCTTCAAGACGCATGTCATGGTCAATACTTCCATAAACACTTTGGGCCATAGGATCAATAGGTCGCATGGGAGGAAAGGAAGAATTCAGCTGACTCTCTGTCATCCCTCTATGAAAAATGCTTGGCTCAGCAGATGAACGGCTCTTGGGAGGAGCACGCGCATGCTGAAAAGTTTTTCAAATAAAAGATGCCTCACAAATAATTGACTTGAAAATCAATAGAACACAAGCCTTGGTGCTCTGAATTCAGGGACAACCACACAAAACATTGATTGATAGTCAATACAGAGTTTGTGAACTTCATATTTAAAAGGACTGAAATCCAATCCTTTAAAATCATTTACAACACAGAAAATGAACCTTAAAAATATTGTAAAAAATACTAAATCTGCACCAGAAAATAGCCTATATTTGTATGGGGAAAAAAATTTATTAATGTTTATTTTTTTTTTTTTTTACAACATACCTTTGCACCATCAGATTCTGCCTGAGCTCGCAAGGTTCCTGTTTCACCATCTACAATAAACTTGTTCTTCAACCTCAGGTTTCCCAAGTCAGCCACTAAAACAGCATGTGTTTCAGAGCTATGAGGTATAAGCAAGATTGGTGAAGTAGCCTCTATGTCCAACAGAATTCTCGCTCCACGTGTAGCTCTTTCATTTACCTGAAAAAAGAATTCCACAGTCAAGAATACTTATGTCACAAATTTTATATGCATACGAAACATTTGTTAAAATATTTGGCAAAGGCTTTCAAACTGCAAGCCTTACAGGCGATTAATCAAGAATTTCATTGTTGCAGGTTATCATTAAAAAATATATATATACAACAAAATTTGTTTTTTTTTAACTTAAATGGGCAACAGGTTTCATAACTACTTTCCAGCTACAGTTATACACAGACACTTTTTTAAATACCACAATGTCTATAACCTTTGAAGTAAATCCTTTGTCTTTACATGCATTTTGTTCAGCAACAGAGTAAAAATATAATTTTTTTTACAGATTTTTTACTGTACCTGACAGTCACTGAGAACTTTAACAATTTGGTGTTAGAGATTACAATTCTGCCTGAATCAGATTTACAGTTTACAGGTTTGAGCAAAAGGAGATTCAAATTTCTTTCTTCTTTTATGCTTGAAAATAAAACAAGACAGCTGAAGAACAGGGATTTTAAGAAATGTGGAGACTAGACGATCTTGACTTGAGTTCTAGCAAGTGACCAGAAAATGAAGATAAAAACTGCTAATGTATTTTAGATCTTTCACAAGATAGGTCTCTAAGTTCATCCAAACAAAACAAAAACCTAATGGGAGAGCATCAACCGCCCCAAAGCCAAACCCACTTGAAGTATCAATGTTGAATCTTATTGCTTTTTAGGGAATGAAAAGCACACTTTTTACAAAACTCAAAAAAAAAATAAAATAAATAAAAGGACAAATGCAAAGTCCAGTCAGGGATAAGAAAAGCAAGAGTAGCATTCATCCAGTTAGACAATTTTTTGAAATCAGTAATCTTTTATGGTAAACATCAAGATGAGCTTTATCAACACAAATATCAAAATCGTTCTCCTCGATCCAAGACAAGAACCAAAGGAGCATCACCAAAATTGTCAATATCTTACCAAACACAAGAAAACTCAAAGGGAAAGAAAAAACCATATCAAGTAAAGGTTAAACTTCAGTGAAGATGGTGGACATGGATTTGACAAACATATATTTTGGAAGCCCATAATCAAATATAACTCTCCATGACTCACTCACATGGAACCCACAAGGGAAGAGGAAAAGAGGGAGGACATGAAAAAGGGACCTGGAGTCAGACATGAGAGAGACTAGACACATTTGGACAGAGGGGGAGACAAGCCCAGGACAGCATAAGCCAGGGAAAATAAAATGCTCATTTTACAGAATTCCCCTAAATATACCTAGTTCTCACATTTGCAAAGTTTAAAGACAAGATTTTTTGCCAGCATTGATGATTTAAAATGCATCTGCATTTGAATACAAGATAAGATTCTAGCTATAAAGCTTTCAAACATCCTCTGATGACCAAAGAGTATCTAGCATTGCTTAGTGCTTTTATAAAACATGGTCTAATTTTTTTTAGATGGATAAACTGATCAAACTTCTCTCACCTTCTTTCCAGCTGAAGCAGCCCTCATTCTACCCAAAACATCCTGAAGCTGCAGAAAATGCTGAGCAAAGGCCAGAAGTTCTGACTGAAAGCGATTGGTATGAATGTAACGCACTGAAGACATGCGCAGTTTGAGGCTGATATCATAGGCTCGAAGCAGGGTAAAGTCTGGCAAACCATATCTGTCATAAAATAGGATGAAAAGTTTTATGATGGGTGTTTCCTGCTGATCCCCACAATGATCCCCAAAATTTTTATAACAAGTTACATTCATTTTTTAGAGTTCTAAAGCTACCGATAAAACAACAAAACGATAGCATGTATTTGTCTACAGAGAAGACTTTTTTGGCCATTTTCACATGCATATTATAGAATACCATCCATCATTGAAAAAAAAATTACAATATGTGGAGAAAACAGAGAAAAAATCAAAATAATAACATACCCTAGAGGGACATAAAAATATAATTAAATCAAAGCAC
>BLXT01002363.1:215985-233277 GCA_019648995.1 Plakobranchus ocellatus | reverse complement strand
TTTTAAGTTTTATAGAAAAAACTGTTTACATTTAAAAAATCCAAGATGGTTATCATGCATATAATGTAACCTTTCAAAAACTTTTTTTAACCATCCATTGTCTAATTTGACCCAAACACATACACCAATAAAGCCAAAACACCAAAAATAAAAGCATAAAAAATTTCACCCTATTTCACAGCACATCCACTTGATGTAAAATATCATAATCAGTGTTGCTTAAGACTGAAGAACTCTTCAAGAGCTCATAAGTTTATCTCTTTCAGTACCAATCAATGTGACCATCAGACATAGCACACAGCAACAATGGACAATTTCATATGCATGATGAAATGAACAGAATACACTTATATGGATTTTGAGACTTGATTTCTCCAAAATTATTTTTAAAGTATAAAAATTAGATCAAAAGATTCATTGCACAATTATTGCCTTTGCTTCATTGTGCATCCTGAAAATGTAATTGTGTCATTGAATAGAAGCTATTTCCTTAACACTTTTCTTCCACATCCAGTTTTTATAGAGTTTCCCTTCAGTCCACATGCTCCAAGGCAGGATTCAGAAAAACGAGGGTCTGTTACAAAAAAAATTATCTCTCTGCTTGTGTTTGATGTTAAAATGTCATATTTACAGGACAATAAGGAAAATGAAAAAGCTTTTGTATGATATCTTTTGTTTTGTGAATTTGGGTCATATGACCCATGTCATTCAGGGCGAAAGTGAGCTAAATGTTGAAAATCATTTGAAAACATTTCTTTTGGATCTTGAGAAGAAATAAGGGAAGAATAAAGTCTTGAAAAGTATTGAACAGGCTTTGCCAACACAGAGGAAAACATAATGCACCCAAATTTAAGTCTAAAAGAATAAAAGACCTTAACAAAATTCCAAAGATCATGGATTTCTTGTTCATCATTTTTTTCTGTTGTGGGTGTTTGTTTTGTTCAGCATTGATTATGTGTATAACACTTAGAAAATTACAACTTGACGACAGAATTTGACATACCACTAAGTAAAATAATCCAATCCAAACCATTTTAGTCAGATTCAAACAGATTATTTAGTTCATGGGCTTCCCACTGATAGTATGTGGTGGTGTCAGTGTCAGCGTTACGATCAGCTGTTGGGCCACACCCCATTTCAATGCTGCCTACTCAACTCAGGCCTAGATCTAGGTCTAGACCTAGAAGTTGGACTTTCACTTTCACTTTCTGACCAATCTGATCCCGATCTGAATTATTTTCATCAAAATTTAGCCACGAATCATCGCTTTCATCATCAAACTCAACATCCTGTATATGCCTGTTGCCCTTGGCCACGACACTGTCCTCAGAATCTGACATATTTCGTTGTAATTTTCACAAAACGCGTCCAATCTTCATGAAAAAATTTGTGGGAAAGTTTCAAACCCTTAGGAAATAGGTCAAAACAAATAGAAGTACGCAGGCACACAGGGATGGTACTCTAACAATTGTTTTGTCGCGAGATAGCTGGTCGCTTAAATGCGTCCTGTGGACGGAGCTGACATATGTCAGCGGCCGCATATATGCAACATGTGGAAAAAAAGTGTTAAAGGATTTATCGATAAAAAGTTACTATATTTTAACTGCAAGCCTGCTTCATGTAAAAATTATACAGAATTGATGACAATTTTTTTTTTTACCAAATTCAGCTTGAAATTTAGCTGATGACATGGTAGCTGTGGCAACTTTCCTGGCCATCTTTTGATTATCTGAGGCAAGAAAACGCACCATCATCACATTGAGACGCTTGAAATCTGCATTCACATGAATGAGATCTTTGCTCGGCTGGAAACAAAAAACATTATACATTTAAATCTAAATGTTTCAAGGGAAAAAAAAAATAACATGGACGCAAGCACAGAAAGAGAAAGAGAGAGAGAGAGAGAGAGAGAGAGAGAGAGAGAGAGAGAGAGAGAGAGAGACCCACACACATCAAGGAAAAAGAGAGGAAAGTGAAAGAAAAAAAGATTGCAAAAACCAATTTTAAATTTTTCAGGAAAAAAAATTGAAAATAAAAATACAGGTAACACAAGACACATCCTGCCATCTTACTTTGGAAGGCTTTGCAGGATCAAGGCTAGAACTGTGAGCTGCTCGAGTACTGGATCCAGTGTTCAGCTTAGAGGGAAAAGTCCTTTTGATGAAGCCTAAGATCTCAACAAGAGTTTCTTGATTAGCTGGAGAGGTCAAAAAGAAAAATAGTATGAAAATAGAATGTTATCGGAACACTTATATTTTTTGCTCATTGCATATGCAGTTAACATATGTACAACATCAGATACAGATAAGAAACTCTCCAGAAAAAAAAAACAAAAAAAAAGGCCCTCACTAACTTCTGTTTTCAGCTAACCAACTTTTTGCAACTGATGTTCTAAAACCAGACCATTTGTTATCATCAATCAAGTCTCAAAATGTTGCACCTCTAAGATGGTAAACTAAAGCTAAAAAAAAAAAAAAAAAAAAAGCAGAATTTTGAATCTCTTTATCAAATAATCATTTTCATACAAGCATTTTTCCCTCAATCTCCTGCATTTAAGAGCTTCAGAGTAAAGACAAACATCCATCAACTGGAATAAGTTTAAAAACTATTACTTAATAGTAGAAAGTAAAAAAAGTAAGTGAAATGCTCATTTTCTCGAAACATTTATGCCCTTTTTTCCAATACACATTTTCTGGTAACAATACAAGGCAAAGAGAACATTACATCTATGAAAATTACATGTGCAAACACTTTAGATTATAGCTTTTCATGGATGCAATTTATACTTTGATTTACTTATTAAAAGCATTGGATCATTTGCTCTAAGTGATCAATTGAAGTGTTATTCTTTAAATGTAAACATACGTCTTTTTTTAGTTCAAGCATACTTTTATAAAAAAAAACAAACAAACAAAACATTACATAACTTTGGAAAAAATACATACAATAAGCTTTTATTGTTACAGAAAGAATACAAAAAGCTTTAAGAAAAGCGACAAAAATTTCAGAAAGTCGTTCAAAACTTCCATTTTAACCCTTGGAGTATAAAACTTACCAATAAAGTCTAAACTGTTAAAATTAAGGTTCAGCACTCTGGTATTTGTGTCTCCACCTCCAGTGGATGGAGTGGTGATAACCTCGTATTCCAATTGGATGAGAGCCCTTGACTGCCTTCTTTGATGGCTCATACTGCTGCCACTGTCCATGCTGTCACCCAGATTCTGGGGCTGAGCAGCTGAATAAATGATAGTCCCAAAGAAAAAGAGAACACTTAAACTTGAAAATTAATTTATAAAAAAAAAAAAAAGACAGAAAGAAAAAAAAGAAGGCGACAGAAAGAGGTACTACTGGTTCCAAAATTAAAGGAAGAAAAGGATACACATGTTTTTCAATATTATTTCCTGCCAATTCTTTTAAGATACAATGCAGTGAATTCTTGAGTGCCTATACAGAAAATTACACGGCAATAAATATAAAAGCAAACTAACCAACATATATGATTTTTTTTTTCTTTCAGGGCTTTGTCTCTTTACCGATTTAATTTTTTTTTTTTTAATTTGTACATACTATCCAGAATATATGGTAGAGAGATTTGCTTTGTATCAAAGATATTGGGGTATAAGATGGAGGCTGATAGATGTTTAAGTGGGCTTCTGGGAAAAAATTCATCAAAATTCATCCATTCATTGCAAGAAACAACTCCAGTGGGACAAACTTTTAAACTTTCCATATTTTATTTTTTTGCTGTGGGTTCACTTTATCAGTTGCAGCTAGTTTTTGCTCCAATTGTGCTCATTTAATATTTATTCAATGAAGATAAATTGTAGATAGGTTTAATTATGACTACCAGTACATCTTGATCTGACAAAAGTCATTACAGATACTTGTAGAAAAGTGAAAAATTAAGTAAATAACTGTCATCTCCTTCTGATATTTGTGCACATTTGAAGAAAAAGAAAGAGCAAGAGATCACACTTGAGAACAACTATTAAAATATTAAAGATCTTTGGAGTTGTATGAAAATGAATGCAAAGAATCAATATATACCCAAAGGACATAAAATCACTAACCAGAATTGACCAAAGGAAAACAGATTTTCACAAAAATTATCTAAAACATTTTGTCATTATTAATATTATCTTTTTGCCAGTTATTCAATTTATCAGTCATAGTCAATTTAACAGTCATAGATTATAGATCCTAATAGTGATACTAATCTAATAGAAAGGAAGAGAGAGAAAATGAGGACTATTTGGTATATACTTTCTTGCATTTTATATATGTGTATTTATCTGCAATGAAGCACCTGCAAAATTAATAAAATTGTTCAAACCTATGTTTATATAAAATTATTTAAGTATAGTATATTTGCAAATTTGTTGCATATCAAATTTTAGCAATTTTCAACTCTTTCCAAGGCAATTCCTGGTGTTTTGAAATAAAAAAGGAACCAAGAACAGTTCGTTGCCACTTACCCATCTGTCCCTGAGGCATAACTGAGTGGAAAGCTTTACTGATGGCATCTTGGATGGACTGAAAACTGGTAAAGGAGATTGATGGAGTGAGATCAGGTGTAGGTGACCCAGGAGAAGCAGGGGACATTGGAGACATGGGCGATGTAGGGGAGTTTACCTCTGACCCTCGTATGCTACCAC
Organism: Plakobranchus ocellatus; assembly: GCA_019648995.1. Classification (NCBI taxonomy): domain Eukaryota; kingdom Metazoa; phylum Mollusca; class Gastropoda; family Plakobranchidae; genus Plakobranchus; species Plakobranchus ocellatus. The sequence continues at coordinate 228,622 of BLXT01002363.1, read as the reverse complement.
TACGGCTATCCAGTCTGTAAAAAAAAGCACAAAGGAGACTCTCCTTTAAAATGCATGCTGGAATATTTTCTCAATATTCTTAAGTAATCTATGCAATATTCTTCAGACACTACTTTACAGAAGTGACAACAGTTATCACAAATGCATGAAATACCGTACAGCTGCAATGGAACTAACTTTGACAAAGTAAAAAATTAGCTTGTTTTTTTTTTAAATTTGTTTTCTTTCAATTTAATTCCAAATTTATCTTTCAAAGATTTATGAAAAAAAAATAAAAATAAAATAAAAAAAAAAGATACACTTGCAAACAATATTTGCTTTTCAGATGATACAGATATAACAGCTTATGTGTCATTTAGCTTGAAAATAATGTTTTATTTAATTGTTTCTAATTTTGTAAAGTCTGCAAATGGGTAGCAGCCCCAAAAAGTGAGTCAAGGTGTGATTCTATATCACTGAAATCAACTGAAAATTCTAATGTGAACAATTTTTTTTTTTATGCTTATATGTACAGAAAGTCTGTGGCATTTTAAAAATCCTCCACATAGAGGGGTGAATAGTTTTCATCCCTGAAGTCAACCATTTTCATTTAAAAGTCAACCATGCAAAACCACAACTCAGCTCACTTTGTGGGACTACTAAATAAATATGTGGTATGAATAAGTGCCATGTTGCCCATACAACATGTGGAGCAGACTTTGCACATACAAAATAATGTACAAAAAAGGCCAGTGTGGCCACTGTTGTTGCAAGCCATTTCATTTTTGACATCTCTACTCAAATTTGTGGGTATGTGGTTAAGTAAAAGCTTCATATAAAGAGGTTTAGTACATCACATACATGACATTTTTGTGAGAGGCCACCAAAAGATCAAAGTCTCGCCCATATGTCTGGAAGGCATCTACCAGTAATAGACTGTGCACAGTCAAGATAACAGATGTATTCAAAGGTTTAGTTTGGACATCTGCTTGTACCCCTGTAACCTGCAGCTCTATCAAGGCTTGATCTGCAAAAAAGAAGAAAAAAAAGGTAAGTACACAATGTAAATTTGAGGCAGTTGAAGATTTTCAGTTGCAACTCCCAATCACTTTATCTGTGTGGGGCATCAAACTAAAAAAATCAGATACTTTATCAATTGTGGATAAGACTGTTGACTGCATTTTTTTGTGTTTTTGGTTAACTTCTAGGTGCTGGATATGTTTACAATATCCATGATTTATTTTATTTGCTTTAATTGAGTTTACTGATTTGTGTATGAAGCATGTACACATTAAAAGTTATTTTAAATAATTATAACTGTAATGAATTTGTGTATTCAGGTCACCCTCTAAGTAGGCCAAACAAGGTGAGGACGGATTTTTTTTTTTAAGGATATGATGCTTGTATAGTAGGCTTAAATTCTTCACAAGAATTCCCGCAGTAGATCAAACACCAGCTAAACAGATTGATGATAAACATGATCTCAGTGTGGAAAGTTCAAATAAACTATTTGTTATTTAAATAAATTGTATGGTGAACTTACCATAGTTATTGTTTCATTGATTGCTAGCCATATTTTGTTTTTTGTTATCCATTCTGCACCCTCCATCTATTCAAGAGCTAAAAAGATCAAAATTTGTGTGGGCCACAGGAAAACCTGTCCAATGCAGCTCAGGCTTGTTTAAAACTAAAGCCATTGAATGTCCATTACCTCACTCATGACCGAAATAGAGATTTTAGTTTCAACAAGATCTCCATTTATTCATTTTCATGTGGCAAATGAAAGCCAAAAAATGCAGACCAATTTCCAAAACATATTGCCTGATTCATATAACCATTGCCAAATCTACAATATAGCAAACGTACAAGTATTAAACACCAAACACGGTAGTTTCTTGGCTATTAGATTCTAAATAGTGCACATGAATACAAATTAAACTAGTTGAGTGTGCAGACATTTCACTGAGATAACTTTATACATCCACTGACTCATAGTACACCTCAATTTGATGATTGATTTAACAAATAGGAGGAATATGCTCTAAAATTGAGATAAAATAACAGCATTTTATGAACATGCTTAAAAACCGAGACAAAATAACAGCATTTTACCTTGGCTTTGAACCTCAAGGGAAAGTTTGTTAATAAGAAACTGCAGGGCTACAAGTTTGTTGTCCTCGTTGAAATTCCTAGGTGAATCTAACTCGGGACTGGATCTGAGTTAAAAAACATGTATAAATAATTATGTGACATGAGCACCTAAACATTTTAGCGTAATTGTAAAGTATTGAGGCATTAACAGAATAACCATTCTATTAGTTACTCAGTATGTCAACATCTCTGACAAAGAAGAACAAATTTGGCCTCTTAAAAAACTAAAAGGCAAAAAGCAAAACAAAATTTAAACCGCTTTATTAAAAAATTTTTAAGCTTTAAATGATTGTATGAATAAACTTAATTTTGGGAATTATGCAAAATTTCCAATTAAAAAGATAATGACTTTAAAGACCTATACGACTGTGAACATCTGTCTCTAACTGCAAAAGTTCAATGCAGCATCTAGTGATGTTTCACAAAACTTTTCATTCTTGGGTAACAGGCAAAAGGATGATTAATGTGAATTTTTTTAGGTTGCCCATGTCTGTCATGAACTTGACACCTCAGGAAGAAGAAAAACACATTTGTAATCTTCATATTTGATTTGAGTCCACCATCTGTGCTTGGCCTGATAAAGGTTGAATACAAAATGTATCTAGTGGACGAAATAAAACCATACCAATAATGAACTCACAGTTCTGAATCTGCTTGATCATGTGTCAAATTTGCAAAGCTTTCAAATGAGCCTTGTGGTTGAAGGCCAGCTGTCTGCGAAAATCTATTTGTTGTTGGCTCCAAAAACTTGTTTAAGCATTTTTGCATACCTTGTATCTGAAGATTGGAAGAAAAAAAGGCAAAATTGTCAAAGCTATGAAAATAACAAATGATCAATGATAGTTACATTGATAATGTTTACAGATGTTCATATTTGAGGATATATTTCTCCAAGTTATTTCAAACTTGCAACTTTTTGTCTTGTTAAAAGCTTAATTTTGCTTGGAGCAAAGTAAACTCGTGCAATGCCCAGCAGGGCATACTTTTTGTAACTATACAGTTTTTTTTTTTTTTTTATTCAACTGTAACAAATACTAGAATTTATAAAATATCCTCAAAAAAGTTAAAACCTTTCTTTCATTGAGATGAAATGTCAAGGATGGCAAATTTCCAGATAGTTTAGCTGTTGGCCACTGAGAATCTGAGGTGAGAATCAATCGCCTGAAATGACAACCGATTGAAAGGGATTGATATTGGGAATGGTGTAATGAATAGTACAAGAGTGATCTTAAATCAATTGAAAAAAAAAGAATCAAATCAAGAAATAGACTTTAAAATTTTAATTTAAAAAATGCTGCAGTTGTCAAAAGATATATGTAAAATCGTACACAAATAACTTAAGGGAGTTATTTTGTAAAAAAAAAAAAAAAATCACTAAGAGTTAACGTTTAAATATCCCGAGAGGCAGCTTAAAAAGAAAAAGTTGTTTCATGAAAAATAGTATATGGCCAGCTTTATAACAGAAAAATCCTACTCAAAAAAGATGATGCACCTGTCAAGCTGCACAGAAATGCTGAATCTGTCCACAATGTGCATGAGGCTTGTACCCTTGGAGTAAGCATGGCGCCAGTTGTCTTGGAGTCTCCCTAGCAATACTTGCATCTCTGTCAAGCCTATGTGGTACCTTAGTAAGTGTTGAATAGCAATATACTTTTCATATATAGAGATGCTGTCTCGGCTGTATCAGTCTTATTAAAAACTTAGGTTTTTATGTATTTTGTAGATTTATCAATATGGCATATACACATAACTGAAACTATTGATCTTAAACTTGGCATCTGAAAATGTTTTTGTAAATTACTGATTGATTATTATTATCTCCTGGTCCTGGACCATCAACTTAACACCCACACCATTTCTACATTTTCCTTGTATGAAAAAATTAGATAAGAAATCTAGTTCATGCGTCTATGATTCTTCAGATTCTTCTTAACCAGCACTGCAAACATGCTGAATGTGAAAAAATATTTCTGGTTTGGATAAACAAAAAATTTTGTAAACATTGGAACCAAGCTACAATAAAATATCACAATGACCAACACACCCACAAAATAAGTCTAGTTGCCGCCTACAAGATTGAATGAAAAGAAAAGTCCTGAATAACAGGTCTAAAAAATGATTATTCGTCTCATTAAAGAAAAATGGACGGCATATCTATGGAAACTCTTAAAAGTAGAAATATGTGTATTTTGGCCCTATAATTCAGGAGTTCCATTTTAAAAAATCAGGTAGACCTACTACTACAGAAATGTAGAGTAACTAGTGCACTCAGTGTGGAAAACTGAAAATGTCTATGTCAAATATAGACAGGCTGCATAACTTTCCCCACTTGAAAAAATCTTTTCAGATTCAAATCAATAGCACTATTTCATTACTTCATTGTTTAAGCCTCATATTATTTTCACAAGAGAAACAAGTTAGAAATAATTTTTATGCAGAAACAAATTTGAAAGTGCAAAATTTATAAAAAGAAACTTACACTTATATTTCATTAAAAGAAGCATTTTACAGAAAAGTAGTTAAAGGTCTTTTTTGTCTTCTCAGGTAAAAAAAAAAAAAGCAATGAAATCGAGGCAAAGATCACACAAAAACAAGTTTTAAATCTGAATTTGTGTATAATACCTGCTTACTTTTCATAAAGCATGTCCTGCACAACATCATCTGGACTAGATCCTAAAATTGGATCCGAACCTCTTCGCTTTTTCAGATCATCAGATCTCATCTCCTCCTCTTCAGCACTTTCATTTGGAGGAGTGGAAAGCGGTGTCTCAAACTTGTCTGCAGCAGAGGCACAAAGATAAGGTTATTTTACATTGCCAAAAGAAAAACGTTTCATACAGCCTACATATTCAAAATCAATTGCACCTTCAAGATTTCAACAGAGAAAACTTATTTTTAAATACTTGAATAAACTTATACTTTAGAAAAGGCTTATTTTGTGGCCTACATTTCAAGATATGAAAAATATTAATAAGCATTTAAATTACCTTCAAGATCATCATCTTTTTCCTTTCGCATATTTGATCGTTCTGCAGATTGGATAGTCTTAAAGTGGAAGTTGCCAAGGTCAAGGACCACAAGCTGTGGGTTTGAGTCCAGTGTGTTTTCAGGAATGATGAACTTGGGAGCACAAATGTCCAAATTTATATTCCACCTGCTGGTTTTACCCTAAGGAGGAAAAGATGAAATAGGAGATGTACCAATTTTTCTTCTACCTTTATTAATTTTATAAACATGTTAGTTTTAATTCTTGTCATAATTTTTCCTGCCGTAAACATCAGATTTAAAAAATTACTGCAAAAATAATCAAAAGTGTCAAAAAGATTTTAAACACTACAAAAAAAGAAGAAAAAAAAACAATGTTAAAACTATTTAAAAAATGTGTCGCAGTCTCTCTCAATTTGTTTTCTTGCCTTTTGGGTATTCTTTCAATTTTTGCTGTTGTAATCTTTAAAATACGAATCCTACTCTAGTTCACCACATTTAGTGTGCAAATTAACAAGTTCTAAAAACAATCATTTTTTCACAAAGGAAAAAGCCTTCAAACAATAAAATAGCAACTGGTACCTCTAGCAGCTGATCAAGGGTATTTTTTAAATCCTCCTGTGTTTGCTTCTTAAGTCTCTCAAACTGCCAACTGGTCACTGCAAATTTGAATAAATTCTAATCAATTAAAATTGCCTCGGAAAAGTATTTGCCATTCTATATTCAAAGCAAAAAAAAACAAATAACAGACCTCTCAATGTTTGGTAAAAAAAGACGAAATACAACAAAAAGAAAAAACCTCGACAAATTTAAATTGGTCTAAGATATTTCATGTGAGATAACTTCTCTCCTAATTTTGCTTTTTATCTTGTGACAGACTAAACTAGCTTGTCCCATTTTCAACAATGCAAAGCTCAGAAAGAGAAGTAGCAGAAGTCACTATTGATTTAAAATATGCATAATGAGGCCTATAATTCACTGGATTAGTTTCAAGACATTTGGGCTTCAAGAGCATTAATATCACAAAAGCCAATTAATTTAATAATCAGAGAAAAGAAAAAAAACAAGAACTGAGAGCATAAGATTTCATTTTTGAAATTTCACTCCACCAAAGATTCACTATAAGTTAAGTGTGTGCTTAGTACCTGTATCAGCTGATCTTGTTACAGCAGTCTGAGGTGTACTGAACATATCCTTTATTCTGTGTATCAGCTCTGGAGTGTAGATTATATCCAGAGGTTGAGTGTTGATGCTCAAGCTGGGGTAAAAAAGTGTGTCAATATCAATGACAATAAAGACTCAGTGCATTATCTTTACATTCTAACAGCAATCAAATTATGAATTCAAATAAGAATTTCAAAAAAATATTTAAGCACTATTATTCAACTGCAACACATATTATAAAAAATTGTGCACTCGCCAATCATGTTTATTTATTAATTTATTTTTTTTTGGTCAAAAGAAAGCAAACAAAAAAAAAAAATTTGGATAAGGCAATTAAAATCTTATCAAATTTTCATACCAGCTGTTACTTTGATATGCAAGCTTTAATTTTTACTTTTAATACAAATCTGTGTGATTAAATCTTTTGAAAATCGTAAAAAAAAAATAAATAAAAATAATCTATACAAAAATCTGTGAACAAAATAAACATCTTTTATTTTTCTCTTTCACACACCTGTATTTGAAAAGTCCTGCTGGACGCTTTTCATACATTAGTTTGAAGAACTCCATGCCCTCTACCTCCCTGGCTATCAGTTGACTCGGGGTGTTGCGGACACTTGTCAAGTGCGAGACTGGATTAAAGGCTGTGCGGCTTTGAGGGTCCTGGTCAAAGTAACAAAACACAGTGATTTAAATTAATCAAAATTCAAATCATGACAGTTAAATTTGAGATCATTTTGAAGCTGGTTTGTTGAAGAGGACAAATATTCAAATCTACAGACACATAAGATGCAACTTATAAATATGTCTCTTTGTTTTGTCTCATGCAGAAAATATAAAGATAATCTGCTCATAATTTTTAAACATGCATAGATGTAGCGCCTAAGGCAAATTCAACATGAAATTCTGTTCTTAAATTATTAAAAGTGGTGGAAATATACAGAAAGGATAATAACAATTATTGAGATAATATCTATTATATCCAATGTGCTAGTTTTATATATGTGTAAACATAAGGATATTTATGCATGTCCATGTGTTTTCTTATGAGTCAGTGGTCTTATATAACAGTCTTGATAACGCATATTGACAGCAGGCATATAACACCTCTTAAGTCCCTATTTGTTTGATATGTTGGCATTCTGTTTTCAAAATAAATTTTCACATCTTTAGAAAACATTTTTAAAAACTTAATGGACTTATATCTTGAACTCAAAATACCTCTGTCACATGCCTTTGGAAAAAATAAGGCTGTCCTAGTGAGCTAAAATTGTACTTCTCATTTTCATTTCTAGAGTATTGTGTCACAATTTTTTTAAATAATTATAATTTTCAGATTCTCTTCAATTTTTGATACTAGTATTTCTCACTTTTGATGTGAAATGCATGAAAACATAGCGCTAAAAATTTTGACAGTTTAAAAGAGTTTTCACATTCTTGACAAATGTACAGCAATATTACAAAATCTGTAATTTTTATACAAGCAGTCATTCCATTTCTGTTCTATGAAATATACATTGCAAGCTTTTGCTTAAATGTAAGCCTGTTCATCATACATTTGTTTTGCTATTTTATAGATCTATATCCACTCTTATAAATTCCATTGAAATATGTTTTTCATTGCCTTCAAATTTTCTTCATTTAAAAAAAAAATCCCTTTTCTCCTCTTTTATTTTTCTTGGAAACTTCTTGTCAAGCTAGAGGGAATGGTGTTACAATATAAGAAAAGGGCAATGTTGTCATAGATAAATTGGTGTGGGCCAACTAAAATTTTACATTTGTTTCATTTATTTGAAAATTTAGTAGAGCTTACACATACCCAAACTCTTTAGGATTACATCTCTTATCATCTGTTCCATGTAAACTATCATTTAACATGGGGAGAAAATGTATTTCCTTAGGGTATTTGTTAAGTGATAGGTTTAAGAGCAAAAAAAAAAAAAAAGGAAGAAAGAAAATCATCAATATGAAAAATCTTTCTCTTTAAGTGACGATGAAATTTCAAAAAAAAAAAATGTACCTTTGTCTGGGGGCAAATGACATAATTGAAAATTGAATTTTTGGCTGTCTGGTCTTGCATATAAAGACTGCCAACAGCTAAAGAAAACTTCATTGCACTACTGCGTGGACGAGACTCAAACTCCATACCAATTGTAGAACAGTGGAGTTCCACTAGGGGAGTGTGTTGATACAATCCTGAAAAAAAAAATTATAGATTTCATGCTATAAATCCAACAACTCAAATCCTAGACATCAGTCAGTCCTTTGGACACTGTTTTACTATATGAGCAAGACATTTATTTTTTATCAGCATAGACGTAATAACAAAAACTACCCACCCAAGACAGTTGGAATGCAAATCACTATTAAAATTTTCAAATGACTAAGATTCTGGGGGGAAAAAGAAAAAAAAACGTTTTTAATTTTAAGAGGATAAAACTTACCTTTATCTGTCAAAAAGCTTTCTTTCAACTTAAAAGATCCTTTCTTAAGTAAAAATGCCATTCTTGCAAAGACTGAGTCTTTACGCAAAAAGGAGCTGTTCTCTGATGAATCATTAATGACATCTTGAATTTCTTGCTCTATTGAAAAAAAATAAATAGATAAAAGCAAATTAATGAAATAATGCAAGTAAAAGAAAATCTCATACAGTCATGTTTTCTTAAAGCACAACCCTGTGTTTAATCAACCAAGGTGATTTTTAATTTTGTAATAAAAACGTTACTTTCTATTTATGTTCATAATTTTTACTGAAGATCTGAATTTCACCTGCACTTTTTTCATAAATCATTTTTGGCTTCAGTTAGATTTAAACAATTATCTAATCCAACAGTTTATAGCATAAAAAAAGTCCAAATCTCATTTACCATCATTTTCAAACAATTACAAAATTCTCAGATCATAAAAAGATAAATATCCATTTTTTAAAACATAATTCAAAATTCAAATAATGTTTTTAAGGTTAATAGTTAAGTATTGTTTGTTTTTCATAGATGAATTGTTTTATAAATAATCACGTGAAAGGGATAGTATTCATTCCAACAAAACAACTGCCCATGCATGCCAGTGATAAATTATTATAATTCTACACTAATTATATATTCCAAACATAGGAATTAAAGAGTATGACTGAGAAAATAACTGTTAAGAAGAAACCTGCTTTTTAAGCCATATACCTTGAGAGTCTGATGTCACATGAAAGACTTAGACTTCTGAGAAAAAGGAACTTTAAATATGTTTTATGGTGCATTTCTCTAAAAACTAAAAGTTTCACTAACTTGGGCCAGAATTACAATATCTCTATGAAGTTTTTACTATAGCCAAGCTTATTAAATAAATGTTCTGGCCTTTTCAATGACTTAAAATGTTAAACATGCCAATTCTTCCAACTCATTTGGACTGGTCTTGAGACATATTTACTACTTTGCGACGCTTGGTTAAAAAAATGGAAAAACTTAAGAAATTATTGAAGAGTTCTTAGACTTTTCAAGAATAAAAAGTTTTAATAAGGTTATCCAGAAATCCAATGATTAAATCTGTGATATAAAAACTCACAGAATCCCCTTTTAGTGTGTTTTATAATAATTATGAGAGACATATAATGCTTTCCACTCAAAATTATGATTGCTGATACCTATCTCTTCCTCTGTCACCAGATCTTCCTCTGAAGGAAGTAGCAGTACATTGTTGGAGGGCAGATCAGCAGTAGATGATGTCAAGGATGGTAAGGATGATGATGTTGGAGTGTTTGTTGCAGTATTATCATCTGAAGCTGACTCTGATGTTGGTTCAGATGATGCAGCTGCCTGGGTAGTCCAGCCTGACCACCCTGGGAACCAACGCTGGAACAGAGTGCTGCTTGCAGGATCTGGCTTTGGAGCTGGTGGTGGTGGAGACTGACGAGCCTTGCTGGGCAAGGAAGCAGCTGGAGGCTGTGAAGCTGGTTCAACAGGCTTTGGACTCCTTCTGGTTTCAACTAAAAGAGAAGCCTTAAAAAAGAAGAAAACAGTTTTTTTTTTAAACAAACAACAGTTGCACAAGTTTTAACTTTGTAATTAACATTCATCAACATAAATTATTGAGCAAAATATGCCTAACTCTAATTCTTACAACCTCCATAATAAAATACACTAAAGTCAGTGAAACTGTATTAATACACAACACATCTAATATTATCTAAAAGCAAGAAAATAATAGTATTGCATAAAGCAGGAATAAACATATATGCGAGTATGAACGAGAAGTAATTCCATACATTGGTGACAAAATTTGGAACAAACAGTTATGCCATGTCAATTTCATAGTTTTCTTAACTCACTTGCGGCTGAGGGTTTGGAAATAATTTGAGCGCTCGTGGCTGAGCTTTTTGGGGTATTTTCCAAAAATTGTAAAAAAAAAAATATTTCAGCTATATTAATAAAATCTGGACTGATTCAAGACAAAAACAAACTTGTTGGAATAAAATAAACCATTAAGATATATCTAAAATGTTGATTTTTATGTAATTTTTTGTGAAACAGCACACATTTTAGTTTTTCAAAAAAATATGGAAATTGTGATATAAGCTGAAATAAAATTCATTAAAAAAAATGTCCCTTTCTGTTGATTTTATTGATTTGTGAGTATGCTTGAGAGGTGTGAGAAGAAGAAAAAAACTTTAATTTACCTTAAATATAAAAAATGTTCGTTCTTGCCTCTTTCTTTTGCTTGTTAGAAGCAGTGATTCTTAGATCTAGTTTCATTTCAGACCTATCTGAGAGTAGTGTCCCTTTTCAGTCATCAACAAAAAATGCGATGTCCGAATGGTACAAAACTTTCCGTGAGTCTAGGGAAATGGCTATACAATCGTAACAGGCATTTCCCGTGGCTTTAGCGCGGAAAGCATGGGAGTTACGGGAGGTTAAAGTTGATCCCGTAGGTGTCCTGTAGCCCCAGCTAACAAAAGGCCTTTCCCTTCACCCCTATAGGATCCGCCGCAAGTGAGTTAATCAGCATAAATGAATAAACAAAATATACCTAAAGTAGAGAGATTCATTACCAGGGTCAAACTTAAGCACAAGTAACTTTTTTTTTTTCATATGCAACAATGTTGGTGTAAGAATTGAGGAAATCAAAATGTTTCAATGGCAATGATTTTGAATGAACTAAAAAGATTATACACTGAGAACACTCAAGTATGCTGTGTGACTTAGATCTAGCTCAAAAACAAGTATTCCAAAAACTAAACAAGATTACTCAAGCCTATCTTGCCCTCAGCCTAAAGTTAAAGATTTGAAAAAGTCAAAAAAGGGGCTGGGGGATCCCAGTCGATAGGTTCCCTTGGAAGCTTTTCATGACTTTGAGCTAGGGCATGTGGAAGCTTAGAGCCATTAAATCGGCCACTCTAATTTGCCGTAAGGAAAAGTGTATAACAGTCTTAACTAGCTCTGATCCTGGAGCACAATTTTCGGAGATAATATTTTGTTGGTCATGCTCCCTTTTGTTATGAGGTATACATAATGGCTAAAGAAAATAGACTATGTCTTACATCTTCCTCTAAGCCTATCAATATTGAAATTGAAATTATTAGCAATCGCAGAAGTTTCAGTTAAAGGCCTGAATGACTTGTATAAAGTGAAAGGCCCGTATAAGTTCAAAGGGTATCCCTGTCTCTGCTACAAATTTACAAAGGATCTGAGCGACTGATGGTGCAGTAAGTGCTTTAAATGTGAAGTGAGGGTGAGTAAAACTGCTTTATTTGCAACTCTTGCATGTTAAGATGTGTTCATAATACGGCTATAAACAACCAACTGGGTCAAGCTCATGGAGGTTGCATGAAACAGAAGAGAAACATTCATATGAAAACAGCATGAATAAGGGAAAGTAATTCAGTACATAACATCACCAAAAAAAAAAATACAAACATACAGCAGCAGTCCTTACTTTGTTTGTGAGGGAGTTTTAGAAAACATAAAGTTAGGCAGAGGCTATGGTTTAAAAAAGGTCTAAATAGGGAAAAAAGGTTGGTCACAAAGCATCTGATGCAAGCTGTAGCTGATTTGCTCTGGTTACCTCACATAATAATTATGTTTATCATATAAACTCTTTTCAGTCAATCTTTCACAAACTATTTCCTTAAACTTTGATGCATAAAACTGTTTTTTAGTCCTACTCTGTCATTTTTTTTGTTTTTGTTTTTGTTTTTTTTTGTAGAACTCTTTTTGTGCCTTTAAAACATACTTCCACTAAAAGTTTCATTGTTGTATATTTATTGGTTTAGCTTTGCTATCCAAACAATTACTTAAAAAGTCTTCAAGCATGAAATGGTTAGTGAATCTAAGAAAATCTATTGAGTCAGTCAAAAAAAAAAAAAAAAAAA
>BLXT01002363.1:169509-186773 GCA_019648995.1 Plakobranchus ocellatus | reverse complement strand
TTTATTTATCTATCTATCTATCTATCTATCTATCTATCTATCTATCTATCTATCTATCTATCTATCTATTTATCTAACTAAATAAATAAAAAGTTTCTTACCTAGCCATACTTTCTTTCTGAGGCAGGCACCTACAAAATTGTTTCCGTCCTACTTGGACTTCTTCAGGGTGCAGAATGATGTTAACAAGGGTGGCGAAAGTCAGTCTATCTATCTATCTATCTATCTATCTATCTATCTATCTATCTATCTATCTATCTATCTATCTATCTATCTGTCTGTCTAGCTGTCTGTCTTTTTGTCTATCTATCTATCTCTTGTCTCTTCCTCCCCCCAAAAAGCCAAAAAGCTTAAAAGCTTTTTATTCATGGTAAGAAAAAATTTTTAAGACCCCAAGAGCTTGAAAATAAGATATTGATTCTTTAAAGCAGATTCATTGTCATTGCTGCATGTCTGAATATCTAAGCAGTAAGTCAACCATATTATTATTCAATTGGGTATTTTCTGAATCATTTTTCTTCCCATTCATCTTCTTCATCGTCTCCACCACCACCTTTTTGTTGTCATTTGCTTGCCCATTTTTCTCTTTATTTTTTTCCGATTCTACACCTTTTCCCTTTCTTTTCTCGAACACCCCACCTCTCCCCAGCCTTTTCTGATGTTTTTCGTTCCTCTCCTATTTCTTCTAGAACCTTCCGCAAAATCAACATTAAAACTAATTACCTTAAAAAATTTGTTTTGTTACGTTGTTAGAAAAAAAAAAAAGTGATAAGGTGCAAACCCATATTTTAATTTTTTAAAATGTATAATATGACTTACCCTCTTTTTTTACATCCAGGTTTGTGATGGTCTGGTAAACTGCACCCGCAACTTCAAGACTTTTACCAGAACTTGCGGATACAGCACAATGCTTGTGTTGGGATATTCCTGTATCAAAAGTTAGTGTGATCGTAATCATGAAATCAGGACTTTGAACGTTTATTATTTTATCACTATTCTTATTTTAACAAAATAGTCTAAAGTTTTGAAAGGTGTATAGAATTTCAAATAATCATGTAAATCTTGCGTTTCGAACCCACGAAAGTTCTAACAATTCTGTTAATCCCTGAACCCGCGCTAAAAAGACAACTCTGACTCAAAAGTTAAGCTTTTCTTTTAAAAAAATTTTCTACGATTTGCCTTTATTTTCTGGGTATAGCAAGGTTTTTCTGGAATTTATTCTAATTCTTGGAAAATATTTTTACCCGAACACTTGCCTTAGTATATTCTGTGTAATCATACGCGCCATTAAAACACTAAACAAAGGCTTACCGATTTGTGCCAGTTTCTGGAGTTCTTAAGTTTATAGATTTTTTAACAATCCGATATTCTCAGAAAATCAAAACTTCGTGACAATATTATTCTTGTTCAAAAACGTAAACCTAATTATGGGCAAATCAATGAAAAATTTCAACATAATATCATTCACCTTTCACGCATCTTAATTTTCTTTTACAAATAAAAGGATGAGTTTTTTTCCGTTACAATAAGTGCACACTAAGGCCCGTAAAAATTAAGAACAAGTCAGTAAAACAGAACGCCACATATTTTTTTTGCGGCAAAATATTTTGCATGTATAATAGGCTATGGATTTAAAATGTATAAAACGTCCTTTGCCTATTCTTAAAAGTTGAAGAAGATTGTTCAGAAATATCCCCGCTGATTTCATGATATAAACTTCTAAATGGCTAGTACTTAGCTATAAAACTGCAGGCGGCGAGTTGTCTAAAACGCAAGCAGACTGATTACAGATATTTGAGTAACACAAAATTTGTACTAAAATTTCGAAAAACGCCGAATCCAGCCAGCATGCTTTGCTTTCACAATTCGAGCAACACAAGTGGCTTTTAATCTAAAAAAAAACATTTTAGAAGCACACTGTTGCATTTTCTTCCTAATTTAAAACATTTTTATAGAAAAGAAACCCATTATCAACACAATTCTAATTCAGGCTCTATTTATGAAAACTCAAAACATCTAAGACTCACAAAGTTGAGGCAAAGATGGCTGAATCAATATCAGAAGAAGAAAAAAAAGAAGCTTTTACGCACGTTTTACTACGGGGTTGTGTGGGAAAAAAGATAAGGAAAGAAAAGAAAAAAAGCAGCTGTCCATATCGAATAGTGACAAATAGTAAAGGCTTATTGTTGTGCAGGATCAATATGATGGATGTACGATATAGTCTTACAGATCGATTTAGAAAACCAGTTGTCTCACGGGCTGTCCAAAATATGAAAGAGAACCCAGAAAATCCATACCCATCCATTGTCACAGCGACGAGTCCCGAATAATGTTAAACACCGAATGACGCAAACGTTTGTTCAGCGTTGACTCTCTTGTATGTTTTGATGCGATATATAAAATAAAAAGCCTAATGTAACATTTTGCAGCTGCTCTACGCGTGATCAAAGAAGGAAAGGATGAACAGTTAGCGAAAAAACCAAAAACAGAGAGAAAACAAGGAAATCTTGTTCTATTACCATTTGTGCCCATTAAAAAAAATAAATAAAGAAGGGGGTAGGGGGATTGAAGTTACAGATAGGATTGAAGTTACAGATAAAAAGATAAAACCCGATAAGGAGATAGAGCACGAATCTTTTTTTTTTTTTAATTTTTTTTTAAGGAATATGCTTCACATAGTAATAATATTTTTAGCTGATAAATCCGGCTTATCTCCATTGTTTATTTATTTTGTGGTTTATACTCAAATTGCATGACTATTGAAATAACTTGAAAGCAAACAGGTGTAAGGATGCTTTTTCATTGCTGTGCTTTATCGTTATGATCTGCAACACCAACTTTGCAGTCTGCTCATTTTTTTTTACGTTTATTTTTTTGTCCCTGCATATAAAAAATTAAATAAGCATTTGTAAATTTAAACAAAGCAAAACGAACACGAGCGCGTATAAGAAACAATAATGATATCCGTAAAAAAAAACAAAAAACAAAGGAAAAAAACAAACAAACCCACAAATGTGCTAGAAATCCCTCATCAATTTCACATGAGATCGAGGTGAATTGGGCAAAATAAACACAACTTCGCTTAAAGGACAGGTTACCAAAGATTGTTAATGAAACTATATCTCATTTTCTTTTCTTTACCACCACCTTATTCGGATGTGAGTGGTTTTCATCTAATCCTATCTCCAGTATTTTCACTTTGGGAGTAACCCCAAGAACGTTCAATATCCATTCACCTTTTGAACGCTGCTATGATCTTCATAAAGCTCTAGTAAAAAATCGAGAGGGATGCTTCAGCTGATTTATAAATAGTTGCTGATTTTTTGTTTGGTGTACATGTTTAGACCGGCACGCTACTCTTTACTGGCTAATCTTTTGCTGATCTTACTAGAAATAGCAGATTTCCTTATTCCTAATGGAGTAATAGTGTATACGCTATATCGAGCCATGATTACTACGCGTAGTGCAGAAATACGATTACATACAGTAAATATCAATACTGAATGAATAAAAAAAAAGCCATGATACAAAATGATGATCGTTGGTATGCGCCTCAACCTTTGTCATCATTTCCTTTTCTCTTTAACACACATAAGCTTGTTTTTAAGCGTATTTGATAGGGAGCTAGGAGCATTTTAACAGCTGTTTTATTGTCCCCCATATTGTAATTAAACAGCACGTTATCTTTTATCCATAATCATGCATGCATAACTGCTAAACCCTATGCAATGATCAAGATTGTTGATCTGGAAATGGTGAAAAAGATTTATTTGCTTAGTAGATAAATAGACACGCAAGCTGGGAGAAAGATGATACAGAGAGACAGAGGAGCAGGCAGCCAGAAAGGCAGATAAAGATTAGTGTGTGTGCCTGTCCATAATAACGTGATCTCAGGCTTTGAAGACCTCCATAAAATCAGGGTACAGGTGGCGGGGCTCGAACCTGCACAGAAGTATTCCTGCAGACGCCATGGTGGTTTCGTACCCACAGTGCCATCAACGCCCAATACAGATAGATAAATAGAAAGAAAAGAACTCCAGGCGAAAAAGAACCTTTTTAAAAAAAAAAAACTCTGTGAAGGGATAGATGTATAGATCAGCATATTTGATAGATAAAGGGGAACAGTATCCATACAGATAGATAGATAGATAGATAGATAGATATATAGATAGATAGATAGATAGATAGATAGATAGATAGATAGATAGATAGATAGATAGACAGATAGACGGATAGATAGATAGATAGAGATAGACCTGCTATAAAACAAAGCCAGATAGACATGACTTTTTAGCATGAACAAATAAATCTAACAAATCAAATTTATGTCAAAATTGAAAATTTGAAAATCTATGCTTAAAAGCAGCAATAAGCTTATTTTACAAAAGGTATATTGAGATAAACGGTAAGATAATCTTTGTGCATTGTTACTAGATTAGACATTTTTAAAGTTGTCAATTAATTTTTTTTCATGCACGAAATTTCGTTAATTCAGTTGTAACTATCATGTTCTTTTGATTCCAAAATATGTTGCAGATTTTTTTTTTACTGCTTTTACATTAAAATCTCATTTTAAATCCATTGATGAGAACTTATTTACCAATCTTGGCCTAAAGAAAATGAACCTGCGAGCCTCTTGTTTGTACATTATGAACGACTAAAATACAATTTGTCTTAGTTGTCTGTTAACAATCACAAGCCATGCATACTTCCTCAACATAGAACAAAACTATAATGTATTAACATTAGGCTCTTACGTTCTTGGAAGACCACAAATCATACTTTACCTGGGATTCTTGAAATATTCTTTTCCCTAAACACCATGCTGTTCCATTCCCATGAAAAACTCTTTTAGTGACGATATCATTCCCCACTTTCGTTTCAAACCAATGACTGCTTTTTTAATTTATTTCGACCCAAGGCCTTTTTTGCCTTTTATTGGATTATTGAATTATTCAAGCTTTAACGCTGATCGTTTAGCTGAAAGGGTTTTAACTATCCTTATCTTTGACCTTATGTTGATCTGTACACTTGGATAATGTTTGATTAATTGCTTCTCATATTCACCTATTAAGGTCGAAACATAAATGGGTTGTTGTTGTTGTTGTTAATTTGGGAAAACTATCAACGATAATATGCATGGTTATTCTCATAAAGGTAAAGGAGACAGTAAATCAGTGTTGCAGAAAAATCTTTATTCTCTCTCCTTGTCTGAATGCATTTAATTCAAGCCACCCCAGCGTGTCATCTAGTGGATCAAACGGTGACAATCTCACATTCTCACAAGTCGCAATTTAGATATCTGCCTGCACTAATAACAACGAACTCTTCCTCTTTATCGATCTTGGTAATAATTAATTTGATGACAATCATTTCCAAAAATGCCGAGTTTTAAAGAGACATTATGTTTTTACTATCCTTATTTTGGTTTTCATCCTTTGTTTCTGTTTGCCAATATTAATTTCATTTTTTGGAATGTATCTTTGGCCATAGCTATTTTTTTGCTTATTTCACTTGTCCATCTACCTTGTCATGTTATCAGGTAGCCAAAATATTTGAAATTTTTATCTTGTTTGATTTCTTCACCCCTACTAACCTGATTGCATTTGATGTTTGGTGATTTCTTCGAGATGAGCATGGATTCCAATTTTTTTCCGCATTCAAAGACACATCCCTTCTTTCGCTCCCTGAAACAACAGTATCTAAATGTTTTTGGATTTGTACACCAGATTCTGCTATTAAAACTGTATGATCTGCATATCTGAACTTATTAGCGTTTTCTTCATTTAACATTAAGCCTGAAATATCCTCTAAATTTCTTAAGATTATTTCACTTGACTATATAGGTCAAAAAGATCAGGAAACATTACAAATCCCTGCCCTACATCTCTTTTGGTAGATTTGAAATCAGTGTGTTCTCCTTCAATTCTCAAACATGCAGTCGATCCTAGTAGGCCTACAGATTTCTAATTACGCTCAGACCTTTATCATCAATGTTTAATATTTCTAGCATATGAAACAGCTCTTTATGTTTTACTTTGTCAAGGCCTTAGAATAATTAATGAAGCAGACATGGGGATTTTTACCCTTTCTTTCCATAAGCAATGACTAAGTGATTATTGCGTTTCTACTCCCTTGATCAAGCACAAAGCCAAACTGTTTTGCGGATATTTCTGTGCACCAAAACATGCGACAGAATTTTTTTGTAAAATTGCTCTTTAAACTGATTGTTCTATGAAAATAATTCACACTCTATCGCCTCTGATGTTTAGACAGCATGGATTTTTAAACATCTGGAATTTTACCACTGTCATGTATTGCATTTAGGAGTTTCGTTATCCGATCTATTCCTAAGTTAGCTAATGCTATAGTTATCTCTATTGGTATGTTACATTTATATCGTCCTGTGGCTTTTCCATTTTTCATTTTCTTTATTGTTGCCTTTACCTCTTCCTTAAAGGTTAGTTGGACCCTGAAATTTTCCCTTATTTCTGCAACCATTGAGTAGAAAAGGTAAAGTAAATAAGTATATGATATTGTGGCATTCAATAGAAGATCTAACTTGGCTAGCCCTAAGAAAATAAATAAATAATGTTGCAATGAAATGCCTCTTTTAAGTGCAGTACCGCAAAGCTTCTGTCACAAAACAGTTGGTAATGCTTTTAAATATTTTTAAGGGAGATTAGCTACAGGAGTTCTCAGTTGTTGGAATTATTATTTTACCTTCCTTAGCAGATTTTTTCGTTGAAAGAGGCCATGTATTCAAAAGATTACATAACATGGATTTATTGAATACATGTTCAACTGATACGCACGTTAGTTGACCGTAGCAATAACTGTTGTCTTGATCAATTTTTTTAAGAGACATGGTCTATGATTTAAAACGTCTGGTATGAGCAATGATCTCTCTTTGGGAACAGTTTTTTCACCATGAGTATTACACTCGTTGGATGTAAGGGATATGAGTATAATAAGACACATTGTGGTTCAAATTCCGCATGGGCAAGTACAATTTTAATAATAATTATCCATGGCAGCTAGCCATAGAGCTAGCCCCCCTGATTTTTTTTAGTCAAGAACTGTTGATGTCTCTACAGGTATCCTGATTTAATTTTGGTGTGCTCACCGTTAATAAAAGCGAATCAAGGAACAAGTGAAAGTTTTATAAAGACGTGAACTAACATTTGCTAATTCTGTCCTTATTTTATCTTAAAAAAAAAAAAAACAACAAACAAAACAAAACAGCTATTAAAGACCACGCAACAACTCGGCCGACAAACGATCCTGATAATCCAAGTGAATGGCAGCCACCTGACTTCAGCAAGCCTCAGGTATACCCTACCAGGAGCATTCCAAAGAGACCAGAAACACCGAAGCCTAAGTCTAACAAGGACGGCGAAGGTGATGATGCTTAAAAATGTGTATCAATGTACCCGTAAATATAAAATAATATATCGTACCCATTAAGTAAAAAGGTTTAAGACAGCCCTCTCAAGAAAGAACAGATTAAACAAGAATGCCAAGATTACGGTTGAAATTGAACTCGCTCTTCTCTCTGGAAAAAAAAATGTATGTTCCACCTTCTAAGTTCAAATGATTGACTGAAATAATTAATTTCTGCTGCCCCCTAATTCAGTGCCTTATTTGTGTCAAATAAGTCTGAAACTTTTTTTTCAGAGCTTGGGCTTATCATTGGTTGTGCTTTGGCTTCATTCATCACAGTTGTCTTTCTGATCATAGCGATTGTCATGGTTATCAGAAGACTCATCCAGTAAGTAAATTAATCTAGCAATCTTATAATTTTGTTGAATTAAAGGACAATCTGAAAACTGTGATTCCCTTTTATATTTATGCAAAACGGGGATGAACTGTGTAGTTCTTAATAAAAGTAGCAGCAGCAACAACTTGTTTTAGACTGTCAACGGACAACTCCGAGAGCTGCGTTAGCTTTTTTTTTTAATTTGTGCAAAACGAAAAATGAATATGTACAGTAGCTCTCGATGTCAGTAACAGCAATAACGCGCATTAGATTTCACCAGTATGAAAAAATTTGGCTAAATTTTGGAGCGAAAGAAAAGTTATATTCAGCAATTTTCTAGATGCTTTTAATAAAGTGTTACACCAAAACACAGAAATGTTTTTTTTGAGGGGGAAAAAAACCCCAAAAATCCGATTCATTATTTTACTTTTCTCACCGTACTCATCGATCTTCCCTCAGACACGATGAAAAAGACAGACGCCACCACAACAGCTCTACTTCCTCCGGAGGCTGTGATTCTATCTGTATCAAAATAGATTGCCTCCCTTGCTGTAGCAGATCAGACTCGCCTCGGGAAAACTTAAATGATGTAAGAATGAGAAAAAACACGATGATTGAATCAACAAATCAGACAAGGCAACTCAAATTAAAACCACGAATGGCACCTATTGGACAGGACAGTGTCAATGCCCAAGGTTCAGCTCTCCCAGAAGACGATGACTCAACAAGCAATGATTCTAGTGAATTTGCTTTAGATACTCAACCTCGAGCATCATCTGCCAGCCATGGTAAACTAAACTCCGAAAAACCAGCTTATCAGAAGCGTGAACCATCTCATCAAAAGTCTCCAAATACGTCGGGTCTTCAGCTGCGTGGCAAGCGCACAAAAATGAAAGAGACCAACTCCAAGCCTGTGGCTTCTGCCAGTGAAGATTACGACAACGAGAACACCTTACCTTCCTCATATAACAGAAACCTGTCGCCATCGGAGGATGAGGTCTCTAGCTCAACAGAGGAACATGCCGAGAGTGGTACAAACAATTTCCTGAATGCAAATAAAAGCCAGGCTAAGAAAACTCACGTTTTCGATGCTGTTGCCATACCAAACACTTTGACAGGCTCCACATGCTAATCTTTACAAATTACCAAACAGAAAAAAAATTAACACACACTGCTCAAATCTGTTAAGAGTTGACTATTTTCACCGAATGCCAATATTTTTTTTTATCTATGATCATAAAAAATTAGAAATATCATACTTAATCTAACTTGAAATGTTCAATAAATTTAAAGGAATCACTGAATGCCAGTATTTTTTTTTAATCTATGTGCATAAAAAATGAGAAGTATACTTAATCTAACTTGAAATGATCAATAAATTCAAAAGAATCAATGAATGCCAGTATTTTTTTTTAATCTATGTGAATCAAAAATGAGAAATGAATCATACTTAATCAAACTTGAATTGTTCAATACATTCAAAGGGATAAAGTTTGTCTTTTTCAATTTATCCCATAACACTTCCACTTTTGGTAATTTTATTGTATTAATTTGCTTCTTTGCTACCTTTTCAGTCTTTGATGAATAATACAATGATCAAACTAATAAGTTTGAAATTTAATAATAATAATGAAAACTTATACAACTGGTTCAGGCTGTCCTGTCTAGCCAATAACCGGTGTAGAAAACCTTAGCAGTAGGTTTCCCCGTTTCACGTTAAATGCTATACACACCCTCCTTGCCAGTTCTTACACGATTCTATGTCACCTTATGTTTATTGTTACGAAGCATTCTCCTCTCCTCATTCCATAACTCCTTCGTGCTTCAAATCTAACATTGATATTACTCGATATAATGCTATTGCTCATTTTGTAAATAAACTTCAAACATTTCATTTAATCAAATGCTATATCACATTGCACTCAATATGCTTCACCAGTCTTATCCACTCATCCGTTCCCATCATTGTTGAAAAATGTTATTGTAAATAAACTGTAACTGTATAAGCATAATACATGTATACTTATAGTGTTCTCAATGACAAAACTGCAAAGAATAAGAAATTAATAAATCATATAATGTGTAAAACCAAATTTTTTTTTTTTTTTGTAAATGCAATGTGCTCACTTAATTCAACGAGGTTTTGGCTTTCTCAGCAAATATACCTAAATATTGATGAACAGCTATAGCAAGT
Organism: Plakobranchus ocellatus; assembly: GCA_019648995.1. NCBI lineage: Eukaryota > Metazoa > Mollusca > Gastropoda > Plakobranchidae > Plakobranchus > Plakobranchus ocellatus. The sequence goes on along the minus strand of BLXT01002363.1, from coordinate 176,820 downwards.
TTATATATATGTCCTTGCAATTATTGTAGAAACCTATTCGATTTTTTATCATTTTTCAAACTTCATCTTTACTTAAAATTTGTATATTTTTTCTTTAGTTTTGGCTAATTTTAACACGTTCAGATGTTTTATATAATTACTTTGGGTCTTGCATTTTTTTAAAAACGTGAATGTTATATATTATGTCTAATAAAAAAATTTCAAACCTGTTTTTCACAAACTTACTTCTGTTAGGATAATGTTGCCTCAAACTCTAAATTTCTGATTCTTTACATTAAAGCAAAACTTACATTGTGGTATTGATATATGGCATATTTATTATTGGCTTGACATGAGAATCTCATTTGATAACTGAATCGTGACTTCTAGCTCATAGAATCCAGAAATAATTTTTTCTAAGACTAAATATAGATGCAAAATAAATGTTTATATGCCTTTCTTGACTGTTACCATTTTTAATAAATACTGTTTGACAAATATGATTATCTGATTTGGAAATCTTGATGATTGAAATGTTATTGTTATGAATTATGGAGGAGAGAAAATTTTCAGGTAATGGTAGATTATATAGACTTTGATAATGCACCTGCAAGATAATTTTTTTCCCATTTATAATGCTCAGTAAACCTTGATCTAGAGTAGTGTTTCACTTTAAAATTCATTTCGCATCTCACCAATAAATAATAAAGACTTGAAAGATTTATAACTATAATCTGGATCGCAGTGGCTCTTGTTCAAGAACTTTGTTAAGCATTTTTTCTCTGACTGCCTGGCTGCCAAGTTATGTATGATATACATATTGACTTTTCATTATAAAATCAACGTATCAATCTTTTTCTTCATCCAGCATTTATTCATATTAGACAATTTCTAGGTCTGAAAGCTGATAACTCCTACAAACTAGACTAATACATTTTATGCAAATTTAAAATTTAAAAGAAAATGGCAAGCATTAAATTTCTTAAGCTATTATTCTTTAAGCTCCGTCTTATTTTACTTTTGGATTCTATTTGTGCTGGGATATATAGGCTGGCCAAAAAATTTGCAGGGACCCTCCATAAACAACCATACCTTTTGATTTGGGTCAGAAGTTTGTGACCATTTAAAAAAAAAAGTAAATGTTCAAAAAACAACCCATATATATGTCCCATTTAGTTTTTGTCCAACCAATTGTCCTGCCATACACTCTATCAAAATGTTGATATTTCAATTCAAAGTTACTCACATCATTATCATCATCTTCTGCCTATCCATGCAGCCTTATGATCATATACAGAGGAGGATAGGTTGTAATACATACAATCCTTATCTCTGTCCCATTTTGTTTTTATCCTAAAAATTGTCCTTGCAAACGTATCAAAATGCAGACATTTCTATTCAAAATCACTCTTGATGTTATCATCTGGCTAACGTTCACATTGACATGACTCCCTGTTTTTCCAAATTGTATTGCAAATGAAAGATAGGTATCATAATTCAGCTCCTTTTTCCTTTAAGTTTAATATCAATAACACTGAATTATAAAGAATTAACTGAGCTGATTATATCTCTATGCTAATTAGATAACTACGATTAATGCTTTTTCAAAGCTATCTAGGTGTTAGATGCACAACTGCCTTGCATTAGGAGAAATTCATAATTATTAGCAAAAATTGACCAAATTACAAAAATACGAAAAAAATTCCATTCTTTAAGAATTTTGCTGTTTTTTTTTTGTTTTTGTTTTTGTTTTTTTTGTTAAGGTTTTTTACAATCATTCAAAACCACCATGGAAGATCACAAGCTGTTATTAAATTATGATCTGTACATAAGTGAACATGGCTGCGTCATGCGTTGATGTTGATGTCTCTTGAGTATGTGTTTCTGTTATTACTAATTTTAGGTCTAAATTATTAATTTTGTTCTCTTGGATTTCTCATTTGTAAGATCCCAACTAGGCAAATATGTAGATGTCTTTCTTGCAACTGTGTACTGGTTTTTACAACAATCACGATCCTTTCTTAAAATACATTTTGCATATGCATACAGTACTGTATATAATAAGACACAGGCCTTGCATTTTTTCAGATTTTATATTAAAACTTTGAAAGAGCTATGTGCATAATAATGTTTTGATCGCATGAGAAGCAACTGTACCAATATTCCAAACGCTTTTATACATTGGAAAAATTAAATATGCAGATACAGATATCTCTTATTGCAAAAAAAAGATTTTTATTAACATTCGAAATTCTAAGTTTTATAAGAGTTAATTACATGATTAGACTAAATTGATACAAACAACAAAATATGAAAATATCATATCAAAATATGGTCTTCAATCTTTAATACTTTTGAGTTTTAGAAGTATCATAATAATACTCTGGTATAATCCAAACACTGCAGAACATTAGATCATTCTCTTCATTTACTATTTCATTAGATACATTTTTACATTTTAAAAGCTTCAAGCATAAAACCCCAAAGAAAAAAAAATACATCAAACTGGCCTTTAAGTAATAACACTTAGAAACTGGTGGTTATATATACTTATGGCTTTGATTGCAAGCATCAAAACATTTTGCTTACCAAAAAAAAAATCACATTTTTCAAACATCAAAACAATTTTATAAACAGGCCAACAGGTAACAGAATAAAAGAGGACTTGACTCCATAAGCCAATAACAAAATGCAAAATAAAAAAGGAAAAATAACAGAACTTGGGAGTATTAAACTGTGGCCTGTGAATTGTAATGTATTCTCTCTCACCTAAAAGCCCAGCTGAATAAGTAAGAGTGAGGTAAAATTTTTATTTAATGACCGATGCTTAACAATGGTCAATTTTTAATCTTTCATCGTATACATGTATTAATGTTTTCTTTGGCCTGTTTGAGAAAAAAAAAGTGCTTATACAAGCATACAGCTGTATTCACGTTGGAATGATTATAGGTTATATGAAGTACAGTTTATTCCTAAATGAGCACACAAAGGTACTCGAATTTTGGAATATTATGTTCTATAACAAATGACAGTGATAGGCCATTTAGCATAAACTTCAATAGCTTTCTGATATTCTGAGCATCAACCTCATGACTTAGTCCATTTTTTACCAGCTGCCGCCTCAGGTTTATGTCAACAGCGATTATGGTTAAATGTTCAATTAAGTATTTTTATTTTTTTTTGTGTTATTACTTACAGTTTTGGCTTGTTTCATAAAATATAATAAAATAGGCTAGTAGTCTCTGTTATAATAATACATGTAATCATAAAAAAAAAACAAGACGTTGTATGCAAGGAAAATTGATATGACATTTTGTCAGCTATTGAGCGAGTCAAAATAAGATTGAAGTATACATTGACAAGCCAGTGTGTGTACTCTATATGTATATATTTGTATTTGGAACAAAAGTGTGTCAAAAGATCTAGTTGGGCCTATGATCACCAAACTTTATGGATCCTGCTTGATAAAAGCATTACCTTGCTCTGTAACTGAAGCCAATTCCAACAACATGAAAATTGTTTACTGTCTATATTCTATCTTTCCTCATTACCTCTATAGATCTTGGTGGGGAGTTAGACAGGCAAGTATGTGCTTTGTGTTATACTGCTCTGGACTTAAGATACCTGCAAGATTGATCATAGGCCTTGCATGCATCATTTTTTTGTTTGTTTGTTTGCTTCACTGTGCTTAGCATTCAGTCCCTGTTACATGCTAAAATTGTCTTCAAACTGTTGAGTAAAATTTTGGGAATCATTATTTAGATCACTTCGTTTAGAAGTCATGCCTGCTAGATTACAATAAATGAAAAAATTACTATCTCTGAAACTTTTGAAAAAGGAGGCACATTTAATATAGAGCTCAAGTACAGATATTATGATATTCCTTCAGTTCAAGCATGCTCACGACTATCTTGAAAAAAAAAGACAAAATTCTTAAATAGCAAGTGGCATTCAGTTTCTTTTTTTTGAAAGTTATTGTCATCATCTCTAATAAAATCCTAACTTTTTTTATTTGAAAAATAAATTACTTTATGACAAAAAGCAAAGAAACATGAGGCAGTTTTATAAATAAGACACATCATTATTGTTTCTAGAACAAAATTATAAGGAACAATGTAGGGGATCATTACATGAAAATTATATCAGAGTAAGACCAGTCACACAAGAGTCACGTCTGAATGAAGGTTAGGATTAAGGCTAACATGAATATTGTATCAAGGTAAGACCACCTCTGAATCAAGATTAGGGTTAAGGCTATCTAAGGCATTGCTGTAGTGAAAATATAATTTAATGACCACACAGCTATTAAGATGATCTTAATTCCATGTGCCTGCAGAGTAAATGCTATTTTGCGGATAACAGAGAATAATATTGGAACATAAGTTCTTCTTAAAATCTTATAAATAGAGTTTAATGCACATGCATTTACTTTTGTAGTGTGTGCTCGTTTGCATTCAAAATCTGACCATAGCTGCTTGATCCTAGGCTTTTTTTTTTTATTTGCCATTGAACCTGATCCAACAAAAAGATTTTTACAGATTCCAGGGTCAGTTGATAAATATCCTCCCACATATGCTAAAAAATACACCAGTAGTATGTCAACTCAAATTTGTCCTGATTGTAAATATAAGGCAGACCAAGATGTCAAATAAAAGTCATCTTTTTACTCTTAAGTTAAAAAAAGTAATCTATTTTAAACGCAAAAATTTGCTCATTTTCTTTTTATTTCACATAATGAAACAATAACAAAGTTATAAGATATTAGAGGGTAAATTGCAATATTCAACAAATTGTGTCTTGTCACGATTCATAAAGAAAAGACACATTATTATGCTTCTATTATTTACTGGAAATGGAAGAATAAATATAATTCCTAGAAACTTGCATATAAGTTTGAAGTCTTAAATGCAATTGTTAATTAGTTAAATTACAGAAAACTATCAGAATGAGACAAAAATAAAGAAAAACAAAAACAACAGCAACAAATCATCGATGAGACCATTTCCTAAGTAAAGAAAAGACATCGATGACCCCCCCTCCCTCACGCAAATTTGCAAACAAGTAGACAAATAAATACATTTTTAATGTCTTTGGTAAGCACAAGGTAGGAAATAAAGATAGAAAACAGACACAAGTTAACCCTTATAGGGTGGGACAAAAATTTTTTCTTTAAAACTTGCAAAAAAGAAAAATGAACACTGACATCTAAACACAGACATACAGATGATAAGTCACAGGGTGTTCAAAAGTACATTTATGCTGTTTGATATATTTCAACATTTGTCTCCCTTTGTATGCAACTTATGCTCTTCCCATTTTTTTTTTTTTTTTGGTCACACACAGTCTGAAGCACTTTATCAAATTTTACTACGAATATTAATTAGTCATGACATATATGTATGCTCTCCATAAAAAAATCAAGATGTCAAATTTTTTTCTTCCATATTTCAAAAGATTACTGTTAATTATGCATTCACATCAACCCTGATAAAACTTTTTATAAGGTGACATTGTTTAAAATTTAAACTTTTAAAATAAATATTTTTTTGAATATTAAAATTTGAAAACAAATGCAAAGAAAAATATGCGGTAAAGCATTCATCAGGTGTACTCAAAGTGCAAATATAATTTGATCATTGAAAGTGTTAGATATAGTTTTCCAAGACAACAGAGAGGAACAACGAGATAGGAAAAAATAGGCATAACTATTTAGGCTTGTGTCCCATGAGCATAAACACTGGCCAAGTAACATGTAGATCTGCATCTTTTTTGCCATCTTCTTTTGGTATCGATCTCATAATATTGTTGAGCCTGGAAAAAAAACCCAGAAAAAATGTTAGTTATTTTGATCCATAGCCAATTCCCTGCTTATGACGTACAAATCTGATGGGCAAGATAAACAGTGTGCAACCTTCTCTACAATTTCATTTTCAGAAGGAAATATTTTTTCTTAACTTCATGCTTGGTAATATTGGATTTCCTTCACAAGACAACTGAATTTGTACATGCATCAGTTGCTATATGGAATTCTATTGCAGGAAATAAGATGATTCTTAATATGGTGTCAACCACTGGGAGTCCTATAAATATCTTTATAAATCTATTGATATTGTGATTAAATCTGTAAAATGGAGCTCTTTTATTTAGTTTAAATTAGAAGACTCTGGTGGTAAAATATAAAGGTTAAAAAAATACTTTCTTGCACGTTTTATTCAAACAAAGAACTTGTATGATCACTTTTACTAATATTGCATACCCTTAAATTAAGATAAATATATGTATTTTTTATATATATTTATATTTTATATATATACAAAGTCATACAAATGCCTTTGGACCAGTCCTAGTCACAGTGTAGAATTCAGCCCTCTGAGTGCAACTTTCATAATGTAAGCAGTCCTGGATGCTGTTATCACTGCTTTATCAGTCCCTTGGGACAGGATAACTTGCTAACAGTCAAATTCATTGTTATCTCAGGCTGAGCAAACAAACAATTTTTGCGACAATATAACTGTAATTCTAACAAATAAAGTGCTATTTCTGCAGATTTTTTCATCAATCATATAACAGCACAGCTTTCATAGCCATCTATAGAAAAAAAATCTGACGTTTCTAACTTCATTTGTGATAAATAATTTATCTCATTCAAACTTTTTGCATCTTATGGAGTTTTTAATTTTTTAAATTTCTTTTTAAGTCAGCGATACACAATGATAAAATTTTACAAGGTCACAGTTTAAAAGTATATTTTTGCCATTCAATACAGTAAGTCATGCAACATTGCCACTCAAACAGAAACCAGAATTATAGCTTTGCTATCCTTTAAAAAAAATTGCGAAAAAAAAAAAATATATTCTCTTTCAACTGTCTCATTTACTTATGAAGCAGATTATACGATGGGAAAATGAAGAAATGTATCTTGTTTCACAATACTCATCACTTTTTTTGAATTGAGATTAAATTACAGTTAAAAATAGGACTATGTTTACGATATTATAAAGCCAATATTTTTTAAGAACCATCTACGAAGGAAAATGGGTTGAATGATTTGCCTCACAAAAGATTTATTTTAGCTGGCACAGTTTTAAGATGATTCAATTTATATATTATTTAATTATAAACACAAAATTGAAAGCCACATTTTGTATGGACTGATCGCTTAACTATTTCAAAATTTTATTGTCAGCTGTCAGCCTGTTTGAGAACCTTGTAAATTAAGCATATCACAGTTACACTGTCCTACTTTTCTCAGTCCATACATATAAAGTATTTTTTAATACTGACAGTTTGGTTGAAAAACAATGTCATGACAAATCACAAAAAAAAAAAAAA
>BLXT01002363.1:148677-169477 GCA_019648995.1 Plakobranchus ocellatus | reverse complement strand
CCCCCCCCCCCCCCCCCAAAAAAATGCATCACTTTCAATTTCAGAGTCGGTTACCCTGATCGTGGACCTAACCCAGCTTCTAACTAAAATACTCTAGGTGCTATACTGAGTAATGAGATTGACATCATGAGTAAAGTTTTTAAGAAAAAAGAAAGTTGTAGGGAAAAGTGTTTTTCCTTTATTACTCACATCATTGCAAAGTTCAAAAAAGAAGAAAATCGTTTGGATATTACAGAATGAATAGTGTGTCCAGCAACTGGAGAGAATTAGCCTGCAGCTCATGCAATTGGAAAAGGTTTAAATCTTGTTGATGAAAAAAAATTGATTTGCAAAATGTGTTAGGGCATAACGAGTTAGTTCAAGCAAGTTTGTGTAAATGTAGTTGCATGGTGTTTTTGTCCAGTTTTAACTTGTTTATAATTTCATTTCGGGAAGTTAATGCTGTGTTGAGTTGTCCTTAGTTGTGAATCCCGTGGTTGCCGGTCTTGACTGGTCTGTCTTTGTTATGTGGTAAGAGTGAATAGTATTATAGTCATAACGTTGAATGTCAATGTTTGCTAATTTGGGTAGTTGTATTTTTGCTGTGCTACTGTCTTGATGTAGCAAGCAGAGGTTTGCCTAAAGTTTGTTTTTAAGAAGTAAAAGATGCAGATTTCTTCTTGCTGCAATTTTAAGGAGTTTCATTTTAAGAACCCAGAAAGTTGTAACTTGACTTTGATACTGCAAACTGATAATTTCTAAGGATACAGCTCGGGATAAACAGGCATTCAAAGAAATTTATGCCTTTATTCTAAAGTTCTGTAAGTTCTAGTAAGAGATGTGATACGAGAATGTACTGCTTAAAGGAAAATTAGAAGAACTCAATCAAGAGTTTTTGTTTGAGGAGAATGATTTATAGTTTGTTTATGGCATCTTCACATGCTCCGCAGCTCGACAGGAATTATACTGTCGATTGTTGTGAGCATTCCCTGTTGTTATAATTACCCCACAATTCTACTTAGATAATCGTACTTTACTAAACGAAACATTAAATGCCATATTAAGTGTATCAAGCTTTTGAGCAACCACCATACTGTTGCTGCTGATCTGGGTATTGCTGTTCCTATTGCTGCTCTTCCGGTTGCTGGTGTCATCCTAAGACACTGGTTCTTCCTTGTCAGTGTTTTATCCACTGACTCTTCACCGTTGGATCCTGGTATTCTGTACTGACTTGCCTGCCTCACATCTGTTGACACCCCTGGATATATATTCACTTCTTCATCGTTGGGCTGATTTAATCTTTAAGTATTACCTTTTTTTAATTGCTATGGTCATGACCAATAGTCAATGTAGTAGTAAAGTATTATGCAGTAATTATTAATTTGAAGTATCCAATGTGGGTCATAACAATATGTGTATAAAAAGCACACTGTACAAGTAAATCTGTTTGAACTTAAAGAAATTTGCCACCTACTGAAGCTGAACTTGCTCAAGAATATTCCCTGAAGAATGTTTTTGGTTGTACTCATTTATGGCAGACCAGGAGCCAAGGTAACCAACAAATTCATCAATGCTCCAATCTTTCTCTATTGTCATGCTATCATTCCTACAAATTGAAAAAGCAAAAGTTTTTAGAAACTAATACAAGACTTATACAAAACGACATTGCTATACCCAACTGTTTGACATAGAGATAAAAAAAGTGCAAATAAAAGCATGCAATTGAGAACTTTTGTTTTAAAATCCTGATTTTATTAGCAGCCTGGAAAAAACTTTTATTAAATGTGGCCGTCAGAATGCTAATACATTATTTTGTATTCCTGTGATCTGTTGCCTTAGTTTCAAATGGTGACATATTATTTTTTCTTATGAAGGTAGGGATAGAATTTCCTAATCTAAAGATCATTCATTAAAAAGAGAATTTAGAATAGAGTTGAATCCCCAGACCAGGTTTTGCAAGAACAATCTGGAAGAGTGTAAAATCCCCATTTTCTACTCAGTTTTGAGAGAGGATCCATAAGAGTGTATAATACCCATATTTTACACAAAGTTTAGCAAGAAGAATCTGGAAAAGTGTAAAATACCCCACATCCAACACATCAATTTAGAAAGAGCGATCTTGAGTACATGTGGTGTAAAAGAAATTTTAAATGAAGTTTTATACTGTCATATGACAAGTTGGTTAAGGGTCTATCTTTCATCAAATTTACTTTTCTTGAGTGCACATTTGGAGGTATTCCAAAAAATATTTTAGAGTGCAATCCTGGAAAACGTCTTAGCTTCTCCTTTGACTGCAAGCTGAAACTAACTTTGGGAGAAACAGGCTATCTAAAATGTAAAACGTTTTTTATAAGTTAAATTGACTGAACGAATTGGTGTGAAAATTTGTGGGAGTAGTTACATTACTCTGAGGTTGTTTTCCCAAAATAATGGATTTTAACCTCAAGTATCACAATGATGATTAGATGAGCATACCTCAGCCAAAATTTATCTGCTTGCCATAAAACTGGCATCAAACAAAACCTTAAAACTTGTGCAATCATAAGACATTTGCTAATAAAAACATCCTGACAATACTGTATGTGCCAAACTGACTGAACATGTCACATATTATGTTGTGCAGCCAAGACATATCAGATTGAATATTTCTTGAAGAGGCTACACGCTGATAAATTTTCAAAGGTTAAACACAATAGCTTTGTAAACAGATTACCTTTGATTATCTTTATCTTGAACATCATACAAACTAAATGAATAAAATTGACATTGTTTGAAAGAGAAAAATAATAATAATTAAAAAAAAAAAAAAAACTCAATGTGATTGAAATTTTCAGAAACTTGACTTTATCAGGCTGCATCTGATATAGGGTTATCCACTTGCTATGGATCTTGGTGGGATATCCTAAAAGGCCAAAGAATAAAAAAAGTTGATCTAAAAATAAGACATCCGCTTATTTAAGGCTGAAAATTATTCACATTTAATTTATAACATAAAGTACAGACTTTTTAATTTTAGCCTACACTATTTAAAGTGATTTTGTTAAAAAAAATGCTTAATGGAAGCACAAAGTGAAAAGATATATTTAAAAAAGAGTAAGAAAAAAGTGTGCAAATTTGCACATTTTAAAATCTTTACCTTTTCCAACCTTCATATGGAATACTGAAACTTGAGTATTTTTCTTCCACAGGTGTGCGTCCCCCAGTCCAATAGTCAGGAAGGACATTATTGTAAAACTGAAAAAATAAATTTTAAATAGCAACGAACTGATGTAACATTTTAGGAAAATGAAAGTCTTTGGATAGTTTAGTGCCTGCATAGGAATTATCACAATGGCATATCTCAATTATTCTCCAAATCCCTTTTTCAGCCTTAAGTCTAAGAAAGGGGTAAAAGTTCCAAAAAAATTGAACATTGTAAAGTTCATATAGCTTTCAACAGATATTTTTATAACTGTTATAAAATCTACGATTTGTGCTAAAAAAAAACAACAACAACAAAAAATATTCTGTTAACATTACTTACAGAACAACTACATAAAACCATAAAAGGTAACACTGTAGAGTAAAAATAAATGAAGTATTTTTAACGAATTGCTTCAATAAAACACCAAATTATACCTCTTGAAAAAAAATGTCAGCTTCTTTTGGAGCAAGAGTGCATGTTGCATAACCATAAATTATCAATGAACCTCCTGGCTTTAATATTCTGTCAGCCTCAGAAAAAAACCTGTAGTGAAGATTCACAAAAAATAAACACTAGAAAGTTACAAAGTTATTCTTAACACAATCCTTTTATTTTACAAAAGATAACGAACCACTTTCTAAGATGTAGTAATTTTACCCAAATTGGTAATAATATGAATATAATGTTGTAAGAACAAAAACTATGAATCACAACAAAATTTTTGCTAAAGCTAAAAAGGGATGACTGAAGAGGGAAAAGGAAAGTTTCACACGAGTGACAGGGGTATGAAGTTTTTCAAGTGTAGGCCTCCTTTATAAGTCTCTATTAAACTCCATTCTATTCAACAAATGCTTGAACACACTTATATGTAAAGACAGCCTCCAATTCCACTTCCAAAATAAAACAAAATTCAAACAACATAAAAAGCCACTGCATGAGAAGGATACAAAACTATTTTTTTTTGTTTCAAGGGAGGAAAATGTTATGTAGCATTGCCACAAATTAAGAGGGTTTTGTAGAAAAATGGGCGATAAATAAATAGCCCTCTCACTCCCCAGAAATCAGCAACATATATTTTGAATAATGTCAAACATTGCAAGATGTTTTAAGAAAATTTGGATGGTCAAAGCTGCTGATTTTAACAAATGCACCAATATTTATAATAGTTTGTCCTGCTGCAAATTGTCTCATTTTGTGGGGTCACTAAAAGTCTCCAGATACATGCATGCATTGTTTTTGGTTTTTGATTGTCAAAAAATATTTGATATTAATTATTATTACAGATATCAACTCAAGGCATTAGGACTATCTTTTTCATAATTAAAATGAAATGCATGCATGTTTTATTGCCTGCAAAAAACTAGGTTTTGTTCATTTGTAATGTCATCCTACACATAATAATATATTTTTCTGTAAAAACATTTCAAATATTTTTTGAAAGGGTTGAATTTCTCTTACCTATACTTTTTTGGTTAATTAGTTTGGTACAAATGACAATGGGTAATAAAAATAGATACAGTGGAACACGTTTAAACCGGAATTCTACGGAGTATGATTTCTATTTTGGTTTAAGCATAGTGCATTAAATAAGTAAGATTAATAACGGAGAGTAACCAGCTTCCGAAATATTAAGTTAAAACAATCCCACCCATCGTTACACCATAATGTGAACGAACACGCCTATCCACGAATCTTTCTCTCTTTTTCATCCATTTCTCTGTCTCCTTCTCTTTCCTTTTCAATTTCAGTTAAGAGGTTATTGCGCCTATTATAATAGTGTTTTCACAATTTCACCATCGCCCAAGTAAGTTTTCCGGTCCTAGTCTCTATTTGTACAATTTAATCATCACCTTAGTTTTCCGTACTGAAGTTCTTCACAAAAGAGATGACTTTATTACCGGCTGTGATGCAACAGTGTTTGCTTAACTCAGCGCTGACGGGACCTAGACATGAAGGGAATGTCTGGCAACTGAGTGGTGAAAGAGAAGGGATGGAAGGGATGGGCAGGTGTGTGCAGTAGACCCGGGCCTGGCCGTTTGTTGTGTTAGGCACCGGTAACTAACAGTGTTGGGTTTGCATGGAGTAATGCGAGAAAGAAAGGGATAGGCAAGGAGTGTAAAAAAAAAAAAAGATTTTTTTTAATGTGTCGGTCGGACAGTGACTGGGCTTTCGCGGTAGTTTTTATTTCGCTTTAGCGATAGTAAGGCAGACGATGCTTTCGGTTTACCGCATGTTTAATAAAAAAGAATAAGAGGAAAAACGGAAAGCTATTCAATTTCTTTTTGGTTTAGCCGTTTTCGGTTTAGGTGTGGTCTACTGTATTAATAAAATGTATCATAGTAAGCATTGCCCTCCTTCCTAAAAAAGACAAAAACAAAACAATCAAAGAAATATTTAACTGATGTAAACGTTATGAAAACTGAGAAAGAAAACAGTGCAATTTTACTTTCAAATCAAGGATATATCTACCTTTTTTGGTCCATCCAATGAAATGCCTGCGCTACAGTTACAAGATCAGCAGTACCTGACTGAACTATTGATAAATCTTCAGCCTTACATGTTCTAAATGTTGTGTTGGGAATGTTTGAAGGGGCTTTTGCAATCTGTAATGCACTAACATCCAGCCCTAATACCTGATAGTGAAGAAAAAAACACATAAAGAGTAGTTGTAAAAAAATAAGAGAGAAAAAAATATGCATTTTGTACATTTTTTTATTGACAATAAAACTTAAGGTGCTCACAAAAATGGATCAAGTATGAAATCTGATAATTGTGCTCTAAAAAACATTTGTTTTTGGTAATAAGCTTCATCTGTAAAAATAGTTGTAAATAAATTTGAATACACACCATCTACTTATAATGCTCTCATGAGCTAAACTGACCCCACAATCTGCAAGACACTCCTTTAAATTACTGCTTTAAACCTTTAACAGGTCGAGTCAAAATAACAAGCTAAAGACAAAATATAAAAAAACAAACTTGCATATTAAAAAAACAACAAAAAAACTGATTTTTTAAAGTTGATAACAGTTCGAAGACAAAAAAAAAATACTGAAGAGAAAAATATTAAATTCATACCCTTTTAAAGTGTTTAGAAAGTGGCTCTGTGCTCTGGCCTGATCCACAACCAACATCTACAGCAAGCTGGAAATCTGATGATGTCTCCCCACAATAATCTATAATGGTCTTAAAAACTTCTTCTGTGTAGCGGGGCCTAAACTGTGCATAAAGCTCAGTCTGTTTAGCATTTGTAAAGAGTGTCCAATTGCGACTCATATCTGTTGTTTGGTTTCTTGCTTGGAAGAGCAATGTTTGAATCACAAGTCTTTTCCCCACTTTAGACAATTGTTTGACAAATACCTATAAAAAAAACAGGCACAAAAAACCTAAAATTAAATATGAATACGATTTTTATCAAAGGTTTCATTCATTAACATTTGAATATAAATAAATTGGTTAGAAACCGTTTCACTGCCACGGACAAATGAAGGGGCAGTGTTGGCAAAAATCACACAATTTTACTTTGAATTTTATGAATATTTGTCATAAGAAACCCATAAAACTTTACAGAATTAAAAAACACAATAGTTTTTGATTTATGGTTCACTGAATTTTTTTAAAAAAGCAGTATGGTCAAAACCTTTTCTTCAATCAAAAAGCCAATGAAAATGCAGTATTTCTTCATTGGAGCCAAATGAAACACAGTATTGTGCTGACGGACTGGTGATCCTGCCATCCAAGCGTTGTTCCTCAGCTGACTGATGCTAGCAAGGTCAATCATGCCTAACCAAGTGTTATTTTATTGATCTTGGTGTAAAAAAAAATCGTCACACCTAAATTCCATCACGATTACCTGATGACAGCCTATATTATGGGATCATCTACATTGAAAGCGGATACTGATTTTGATGATGTATCATCATTATGAAAAAAGTCATACATTTTTTAAATTAAAAAAAATATTTCTTTTTATGTCGCAAAGTTGTTTGGGCAATTTTCAGGAAGCCATTTACATATTATATAAATAAATACAATGTGTAGCAATCCTACAGAATGAGTCAAGTTGCTGTTTTGCATGAATGACTTTAAATGAAAACCATTATCTAAAAGGGTGAAAACTGCTCACCTCTCTATGTGGAGGACTTTGTGTGGACAGGGTTTAGATTTTTTGCTCATAAAGCATTGGGAAATTTTTTAACTTCTTGGCCTTAATATTTTGATTTGATCTCGGTGATCCAAACCCGCAACTGGACTCATTTTGTAAGACTGCTACTCGTGTGTTAGAAGCCCAATTCTTGATTCACAAGCTCATAATATAACTACTGTAAGATAACATTTTTGCCAGGTATAAGGGAACAGTATTTATATGGTTTATGAAAAGTGGCTCGATAAAGTTTAAAAAAAGAGTACATACATGTATTGTAATAATGGCGACAGTTTAGGATGAATTTCAAAATTCAAAAAGGTTACAGATAAGGCTTTTTTACGTGTCCTGAAAGAATAATTAATCTTTAAAAAGTTGATACCGATTTAACAATGTATCTTCATATTCAAAAAAGTTTGATTCTTGATTCACAGGCCCACATCATAACCCTCATAAGATTAAATTTTTTGCAAGACATTGAGAACGGCAACAAAAGAATTTTTAAAGTTTATGAAAAGTGATCCAAGAGAGTTTTAGCCGTGGAGAATATCATATATGGCAACAATTTAAGAAAAAAATTTGACATCTAAAAGCCTCATAGATAAAGGCTTTTTCAAGTGCCCTTTAAAATTTTGAACCTTTAGAAAGTTGACAATGTACCTAACTATTCAAGAAGGTTATGCCTTTCTGAAATTTGAACAGAGAAAATTTCTTATTATGGTGGATAACTTGGTTGGGCCATTTTCAGTTTGACATATGTGATGGAATAAAAATTTTAGATACCCAAAGTTTTGTTAAAAAATTATCACTTTTGCATCACTTTACATTTCTGTCAATCACTTAAAACAATAAGTATATATATGAAAATGTGTCACGGAAAGTTTTGAAAGGGGGGGTGGAAGAGTCCCGCTTTTGTAAATAATGAAATGCCCATAAAAGATCTAACATGATACATCAATATATATAATACCAGTTTCTTATCCTGATCATGTCCTAGTCAGATGTTACAAATTCTAATTTTGGTCTTCATTTTTCAATGGTGAAAAGTATATTAAAAGAGCCATATCTTTTTTTGGGAGTACAAAGAACAATCCTGGATTTCCATTGCTTTAGGGGTACAGAACATCAGAATTAATGTGTCTAAAGATGAAATAACATTAAAGTATATAGGCTTTATACAAGGGCTCAATTTTGGAGTCAAGCCATTTCACAAAGTTTGCTGCCAATGATATGATTAAATGATAAAGATGATGAAAAAAGAGTGGCAATAGTTAGTCATCAACAATGTTTGATAATGATGAAGATGAGCATTGTGAATGCAGAGGATGGGGATGAGGGGTTTATTAAGGGAATAGACTGATTTTTTAAAAAGTTAAATTTAAAAAAAAAATATTTGTGTGTATGTGTAGCCAGCATGCAATATTTATAAAGTAAACAATTATTTCCTGATTTTCCACAATTAAACTTCAAAAACTACCGCTACCCATCAATGTAAAGATAAGTAGTATCATGTTTATTTTTTTTTTTTTTTATTTTAGAAGTATTATATAAGATCTTGATCTTAGGATATTCTCAGTCCATTAAAAAATTTCAAGTATTAAAACAATTATATGGGAAAATTGGCTGGTTGTAATTACATAGCATAAGTCAGCAACAAACAACTGCAAGGGGGAAAAATATGAAAGAACAAAAGATCACAGAGGTTGATCTGTAGTTTCAAAATTTATCTAAGTATGACAATGTTAAAGATTTCACATTCATATGCATGCCCTTTCACCAATTTGTGACAGGGAATGTTACGACTGCACTTTTTTTGGCTGCCAGTCACTGTAAGCCTACGCTGCTGCCATTTGAAACGCAGTATCGTGGATATTATGTAACCTACACATGGCCAAACATGTGTCCGTTTGCATAAACGCTGTAGCTTTATTGTTCAATACCTACAGTGTCAGAAATGCTTAACAGACCTGTCATTTTTTTCAGCAGCAAGTAAAAAGACTTTTTTGTGGTTGCGGAAAAAGCTGCTTTATTAAACTAAGCAATCTGCGACATCAATTTGTACTACAAAAATTTATAATTAATATTTGGAAGGAGGATCCTAAAGTATTACAGTTTTATGCAAGTGTCTTAGCTAGATTGTTATCAATAAAGAACCATGACATTGATACAACACGAGGAAAAAAATAATGAATGACAGAGCCTTTACTAATACCAAGAGTGCATTCTAATTGTTATGCACAGGCAGGACCAAAGCTATAACTAATTGGGTTACTGCAGTCTTGATTAAAATGAGCGGTTAGGCATCCAGATTTCCAACACATTAGATCATATATGGAGTTTTCTTTTTAAATACCACTTTTACTCTTTAAAATTTACTTAGCCATTTGAAAAGATACTTTATTCTATACATATATATATTCAAGTTTTATAGTGTGTCTAAACTTTTATTACTCAATAGCTGCTTTCAAGAAATGCTGAGCAAGTCTCATTCAATTTTTAAAGTTTTAGTTTCTTTTGAAAGGTTTATTCACTTAAATCAACGAGAATATTTAGTTCAACATATAGGTGCTGCTAATATTCCAAAATGGTTAATAAGTTAAAATGGTTGAATCTCATAAATTTACCCTGATATCTTGCACACACAAAAAAAAAGATACTTAGATCTGCCATGTCTCAGGGCATGAACAGATTAAACTGATGAAGGCACAGAAGTAATTTATCCTTAAGAAGCAGTGCAGATTGAAAAGGATTTTTTTGGCCCTTAAAAAGAAAAAGAAAGAAAAAGACAAAAAAGGAAATAAAAATTTGTACTAATTATCTGAATCAATAATTCACAGATACTACCGTTTGTAAATCATGTTTTCTTTAAAACAAAATATTTCATCATGTCTATATCTAAAACAACATTGACGAAAACAATATATCAGTTATAAATTAAAATCACAAAATCATTATAATAGGATTTCTTCCCAGACACAGTTTGTTTGCCAGAGATGTATAGGTCCAAGTCTTATATGAATGTCTGTCCATGTGCAACATCCTTTGTAAACTTATACAATTCCAAGCAAATAAAATTCCAAAATGTTATCTGATAACAATTGATTATAAAACTGGACTAAGCACAACTGACCTCTCACTAAGCACATGTTGTATCAAGGTTGCTCATACTTTAAAAGTAATTCAACAATTACAACTCTGACCTTGAGATTTACAATCTATTCTTTTATCTCCTCTGCCCCCTGCCACTGTGACCTGAAAATGCAGAGGCATTAATGTATTTTGTTTTCTCATCCTCTTTACTATTGAGCAATACAAATGTTTCACTATCACGAAAAAATCATGGTCCAGGGTCTCTTCATTTATTTCTGTTTATCCCAAAAAACTCACTTTTGTACTTTATAAGATAGAGAAGAAACTGTTTAAATTACATTTATATAGATTCTTAAATTTAAATCTACATATCAATCCCTTTCAAAACCAAATTAATTTATGAAAAATGCAGCAGTCTTACAAAATACTTGCATCTTGTATCTGACTCAGATTTATCAAGATCTCTTTTCAATAGATTGCTAAACCCCTATTCATTTAGGATACTATGTGGTGACAATAGTTTTTTGACAATTGCATTAAATATATCATGCAATTTTACCCACAAACAAATTTTTGTTGTTCTTGAAAAAAATTGGTGATCATTGATTTGTAGACCTGAAATTGCAAAATAGATGAGAGAGAACTTTTTGTAAAGTGTTGGGAGTGATGCCAGACAATATGTAAAGAAGGCAGAGACTTGAAATTCACCATGAAATTTCAAACTACTTTCAAGCCATTAGAAAACATTTGAGATGAAAACCTTAACTTTTCCGCCATCTGTGGGTGAAACTTGGACATTGCATGATTCAAACCTCTTGAGTTCAGTTATTATTAGGATTTGACTGATAAAACTTTTATGTATTTCTCAACAATTCAATTGCCCTCCATTCTGTGTTTTATAAAATGAAGTAAAAATTATTGTAACGTTTTAATTTAATAGATCTAGAAAGTTTACCAACTTCCTTACCTATTAATGATAGCTGATGCCCAGTTACAAGACTGCATTAATTACGATATCAATATTATTAAACCTAAGCTTACTTGAACTGGACTATATGAGTATGATAAAATTTTCTTCATCCCCAGTTATTTTGTCACGTTTAGGTTTTTCCCATTTTCATGCAATTTACCTCTAAGATGTCAATTAAAATTATCAGGCTACTACATCACCAGGCCATATTAAAAAAAAAAAAAATGGAAAAGGAAAGCGTATGGTTCATCGAAATTTATGGGAAGATTTTGTGATGTGATGATAATGAGAGTGGGGAGGATGGTGATAGTGAGGAAAGTGATGAAGTGATGGGGAAATGGGAGAGTCAACATTTCACGACCTTCAATCTGTCAAATATTCATAGGCCAAGATGAGTCTGATGCTGAAGATGCAGACAGTGACACCTCAGGCGAGGAGGAAGCAAATGTTGAGGAATCAGATTCTGCACCAGATGTATGGACATCCAAAGATGAAACAGAGTGGAGATCTACACCTTTGCCACTGGCAAAACCCCAAAGAAGAATATTGTCAAAATTCCAAAGAACACGACCCCTTTTACCTACTCTGTAGTCAACTCAGTCGAATGCATTGGTTATTTTTCACGACTGTCATGTTGAGATGATTGTGCAGTTCACGAAAATTGAAGGCAAGTGTGTTCGATGCAACACTTGGACAGCAACTGAATTTGCTGAAATCTACTGTTTGGTTAGCTGCCTTAGGGCCAAGAAGCAGAATTATATGGATGGGAAATTTATCTTTGACTTGTTGGAAGGGTTGCAGCTTGTGTAGGCATGCTTTTCTCGCAGACTATTCTCAGACCAACAGACCTTCTTGCAATTTGATGGCAAGGAGACAAGATCAAAAAAGGCGTGAACAGGATCCCTCCCCCCCACTCGAGAATTGTGGGACCATTTTCAAATAACCCTTGGGAGGCATTATTTTCCTAGAATGAAAATCACTGTGCATGAGCTGCTTATTGCATTTTGCGGTCGCTGTCCATTCTCCAAAACTTGCCCTCTAAACTGGACAAGTTTGGTTTGAAGATACTTTGAGCAACAGACTCAGTTACTAACTACCCACTGACTGGAAGTCCATATTTAAGCAAAACAATCGACAGATCCTGAGCATCAAATCTGAGATTTCACATTCTCGTGGAGGTGGTAAAAAAGTTTATGGGTAGTGGTAGAAACATTATCTAAGACAATTTTTTTTACCAGCATAAAGTTGGCAGATTAGATGCTATTGGACAACCTCACTTACGCTGGAATTCTCTGGTGTTGTTTGTGTGTTTATTTTGGCAATATTGATTATAGCACAAAGGCGAATTATCAGGTGAAATTTCACACAACAGTGATGAGGAAGAGACTTTATTTATTGTTCTTTGCTAGTTAATGGGTAAAATTTCATCCACAGGTGGCAAGTAAGAGTGATTTTATTTTTTGTTCTTTGCCAGTTTATGAGTAAAATTTCACCCACGCGTGGCGTGTAAGAGTAATTTTATTTTTTGCTCTTTGCCAGTTCTTGAATGACATTTCACACACAAGTGGTGAGTAAAATAGTAAATAGTAAGTGGCAGTAAAGATTAAAGGACATATTGGTTATAAAGAAAAAACAAACAAACATAAAAACTTAAAACAAATAATAATAAACACTAAGTAAAATCTTTGAAATTGAAGCTCATTACAAATTTGTGCAGGTTTCTTATTGAAAGAAACAAGTTCATTATTTCAGTCCCATTCACAAAAGTTAACGAATACAATTGAGTCCTCATAATTTATAAAAGTTAAGGAACACAGCTGAGTCCTCATAATTTGATATGCAAAATTTAAATTCTTGGTAAATTCAACGTTGGTCACTTTTATCTATAAGAGCTATAATAAAAAAAAATTTAGGCTATATTGAAGTCTACTATTGGGAAGGTCGAGTTATTTCAAACTCATCTCACTAATTTATTGCCTATAAATAGAGATGATTACTTTTCATTTATAAAAGTATCATGATATATAGTCCTGAAAGGCATGCTTTGTGAGGAGTGTGTGCTTTTTCCGCTTGGTTTTAAATATTAGTCTGTGAGAAAGAAAGAGACCCAAAACAATGAGCCTTCGCTGAGTGGTGAAACATACTCTATTTTTAGCTAATGAGAGAAGAAGACATAGAAGTGTGTTTGCTGGTCATATGCTGTAAGCAAACTTTAAATAGCAGTATGTGTGTCCAACTTCAAGGCTATCATCATGTTTGGAAAAAAAATCCAATTTTTTTTTTTTTGCACGAAAGCATACTAAGGTCAGCTGCAACTTTCATCTTATCTAGGTGTTGGAGCTATCCTTTGTTTATTACAGCCTGGCGTTATGTCAGTCACTCTGCTGGATAAGAGAAAGGGGAGCAGGGGGAAGGGGAGGGCATTGCATAACCAATTCTACTGACCATTGCTGCGCAAACAACAAGGCCAGTCTTGGTACGCAAAGTGTCAGGTTTAATTGTTGTTGGGTGAAGCATAGTAACTGCGACTCACAGTCTTTCACATCACCTACACACTATTTTAGCATTTCTGGCTGGCCATTTTAACACTCCTCTAAAGGTTTTAATGCAATGATTAAATCATTATAGATACATAGAGAGCACCTTTAATTGAACGTGAATCTTAGCTACATGTGGTCATAGGATGTGTCTACTGATCCTTTGCAATTAGGGGTGACTATCACATGCTCACATGCTGAATTATTAAGAAATCTTGCTTTGTAGCTTTTAAACCAGTTGTTTCTTTCCTCTAAGATCTTTCTCTTTGAGAAGAAATCCCTGGTCTATATATTTTAATCTAAAATTTTGCTAAAAAACGAATGAAGGCATAAACAGCTTTTTCTGCCTCTTGTGGAGGAGTGGTGGCTCATCTGGTAGGGCGGTTGGCTACCAATCAGAGGTCCGAGGTTTGAATCCTTGTCAATTTTTCATTGCTCCTCTGTGTCCACCCAGCAGTGAAATGGGTAGCTAGGTCTTTTAAGAGCTGGCAAAAGTAAAGGCCGCGAGGAAAGCAATGGCAAACTACCTCATAATGCTGTATGCCAAGAACAATCACAACTGTACTCCTGGTTCTCCGATGCTTGGATTAAGCACTTTACTCTACTTTACTGTGAGGCAAAAAGTTTAAACTATAATTCATTGTTAAATTTCTTAGTTTCACTCAAGGCCTTGCAAATGATGCAGGGAAAATTGCAGTACACGTCATGAAAGGTAAAACTCAAAATGAATTGTCAATAAAATTATATGTTAAAAATATCAGTTTGCAATGACTTAACATTCAGTATAACTATTAAAAAAAAAATTATCTCTCAAGTAAAAGTTCTACTATCGTGATTGTACAAAAATACTGAATCAGATTGATGATCTAAATTTAACATAAATTTAGCCTTCGTGGGACTGATGCCATATTATCACATGAAAGCCTGATTGGGTCAAATTGACCCCAATAGTCAGAATATATAACAGGGATGCCAGTGGTCTCTGACAAAAAAGCAGGAAACTTATAGTAATACATAGTTTTCTCAAAGCTGTAGTTGAAGTATAATTGACTTTTAAGTTATAAAAATAAGGCAAAAAGTCGGAAATCCTGTTTAAATCTGAACACTGGCATCCCTGATATAAGGCTTGGGTTCATAAATGTGGCAATCACAATTAATGTTTACAAGTGTAGCACTAGCAGCAGCAACAGCATCAACAACAATAATTATAATGACAGCAACAATGACAGCATCAAATAATCCAGTAATCAAGGCACCATCTTTACATCTGGATGCACACTTTCTTCACCTTCCAGAATATAATCACTGTCACTGTCTGAGTCTACCGCCATTTCTGCCATTTAAGTGTCAATCAAAGATCTGTTGCTGGCCATCTTTTTATCACAATTAGATCTTTAAAGTGTGTTTTTTTTTCCTATTGCCGGCACTGACTTTTTCCAACCTCTGGACCTAAAATGCATTCATTAAGACAAAAGCAGTATTGCTGTTAAGTTCATCTTGTGGGATTCGGTGCAAAAAAAGGTTAGAAGCGAATACTTAAAAGCTGTAGGTTTAAACTAGATAACTTGACAAGCCGAATAATTGAAAAAAAAAAATCGGCGTTTCGGGTCAATTTAACCCGATGAGTCTGCGCGGATAAGTCAACATCAAAGTATAATCTTAGATTATAAATATTAGATTTGATAACTCCTCGACTAATAAATCTAGATCTTGGCTAGAATCTTTCAAGTTCTGAAGATATACCCTTAGATAGACAAAGATCTTGACAACTATTGGGCTTAGGTCTAGATCTAGATGACTCCTTGATTTGAACTTGTATAAATCAGATTCATCGTAAGCGGCTTACCATACTTGTGTACCAGACTTGGCCAAAATCAAAAATATTTTTTTTATTACAGTTTGAAACTTAGGATGTTGATTATCTTGTCTTAATAAGATTGATATCGTTTCCTCTTATCAGCAATCTGTCAATCACTGATGGTCTGGGTCAGTGAGGTCGGCCTAGCTCTTGACTTAAAGCAGAATAATTATCAGTTTAGCAGCCGAGACTATGGCACTGAAACTTTATCGATGTTCTCTATTTACATCGTGGATGGTAACCTTTGGCACTACGGCCATAACCTTTCACCCTATGTTGACGACATCCGGAAAAAATATTGCACTTGGAGGAAGAAACATTACAACACAGCACTCAGCCACTCATCGCTTCCTAACACAGGCGTGCTAATAAAAAGTTAACGTAGACCATGTGTTGATTACTCCACGTATATTAGGCCAACTCTGTGGAAATGCTAAATTTTGAAGAGATTACATTTTGATTTTAATAACTTGAGGTATTTTGATTCTAGATCTACACTGTTCTTGATATCTTGCCCGCATGCCTAATTAAGTAATTTGTAACTCATTTTACCTTCAATAAGATAGCCCTATGTCTTTGGCCAACTCATGATTATCATTGTGCAATAATGCCCACCCACATTACAAGTGTCACAACTTAGGTTAAATCTAATATAGATATCTAGATTAGAATTAGATCTAGAATGAATGATGTTAACTTCGTATTGATATCTTTGGGTAAATTTTTATAGTAAAAGTATACAACCACCAACTCAAACTTATGAAAACAAATAGAACAACACAGAGTATGCGTAAGAATTTTTCGCCCTAAGGCTTTATCAAGAAAAAAAATGATGATCACAAATAAAATGCGAAAGAGACTTACTAGGGAAACGAGCACGACATATAATATAAGCTTAACGTTGAAAATGCGTTATTTAAAATGAAAAAATCTGTAAAAGAAGAGCATTATTAGAAGGTGTGAAAAAAATGTTATTATATAGATACACACACATATATCTATAGATAAACACATACATACATTACATTCACGTCATATTATAAATTAATATGTGCATATATATATATATATATATGTAGATGTACATGGCATACCAACACACATACATACAAATATTATATATATATATGAATGAATATACATCTACATGTGAACTCAAGTAAAGCATGTATATAGAGGAATTATATTTTGTGAATGATTAATGATAATCCAGAATTATCACTCTTTCAGTCTCTCTCTCTCTCTCTCTCTCTCTTTCTCTCTCTCTCTCTCCCTCCCTCTCCCTCATATTCGCTGAAAGGCCTCCTCTTCAAGAGGGTTCCATATCTGTTTCTGGGAGTGCAGTATTTGTATGTATACAATTTTTATTTCTATGATAAATTTTTAAAACACCACCACCCTCTTTTCTAACAATTTGATGTTTTCCACATGTCTCTTAGCATGACTTAACCGAATTTGACCATTGAAATGTGCGCAAATGCAGTATTACGCAATAAATTGTGCAAATGAGGTATAAATTTTGAAACAATTCATTAAATATTTGAATTGATTTTTAGATATTTTGAAATATTGGTTAAATATTTTACCCGGACTCCTCCCCCCTTCCCTCCCGATTGAATTTTGGGTAATACTGACATTAGTCGGATCCTATCTTGTCAAGGTTTGTGACCTAGATTTAGGACATTTTAGTGGAGAAAGATGAGAGAGTCTGTGTCCATGGAAAATTCTTGGGTGACCTTTTCATTTAATTGTAATTGTAGCAAGACTTCAGAATACGCTCACGAGAAAAGTAAGTTTGAAAGTAGACTGCTGAATAACTGGTACAACTGACTTTACAAGATTGGGTCCAATTGAAGTCAGTAGTACCGAATTTCGGCAAAGTTAATTCTGTATTGTTAGTGAGATTCTTTAGCACAGGGGGTTTCATGGTCATATTCCATTAAAAGTCATAAATGCTAAATGACATGTAGAAAATATCAACTTGTAAGCAAAAGGGCAACTAACAAATCTAGGCCTAGGTCAAAGAGGAGTAGATAATCAACTTAATCAAGAGAGAAAACGGTGACGTCATTCCATAGGGTTTGCATTGCGCTGTTGTGGCTAGTGAGAAAGCGCGGTAAACAGGAAGCATGTGACTAGTTTTAACACTGTCCGTGCTTGGTGGAGGAATTTTTTTTTACTATTACTCTAAACACTAATCCTTGAAGTGCTCAGTCTATTTGTAAAAGATTAAAAAAGGACTCTTGCAAGTACAACCCTGGGTCTTTGGAAAACCGGTGGAAAGATGAATCTGGTCGACTGTTCCCAATATTGTTACAATTTATTGCATAATACCACTGACAATGAGGATTTCGTGATTTATTTGCACCAATACTGAAAAGTGCAGGATAAAGAAAATGGTAAAATTATCAAATCCTAACAGGCAATACAGTTTGTTTACCGCACTTGGCAGCTAATCATGTCTAGCAGACTCATTTCCAGTCTTGTTTTCTCACTCTTTGGCCTAGGTTAAGAAAAAAGTAGTTCCACTCTTACCTTGGCTCGGTCATGCGACTTATTTTCCTTGATTCTCTACTGGATTTAGATCTAGGTCACTCATTGTCACTGTCTACTGTACACTCTTCTATCACTCTTTCACACTGTGGCAGGTAAAGTCGAGCTGCCTCTGCTAAAAATCTATGCAGCCAACCTGAAGGTTCAGTTGCTCTGAGAAAAAGGTACCGTTCTAAATATTGGTACAAATACTGGGCACGCGTGCACCGTCTTTTTATATCACGCCACAGGGGTTCGATATGTTGTGTGTGAATGTCCCTTCCCTCTGGATTTACAAAATTTTTGGAATGATTCACCTGATAATGACGATAACCTATTTCACCAAGCTTTGCATATGCCCACCAAGTATCTGGGTAAATCACATTGCCCATGAATATTTGTTACAAGCACCAGAGTTTCTCTGTCCTGCCTTTCTCCTAATTCACCAGTTAGAGCTATGACACAGTGCTTTTTCGAATTACGCTCGATGCCTCCGAACAGCCAAATCTGTTTCAGAGCGCGGCCTTGCTCATATTTCTGATGTGGGATCAGAGTCTTGTCAATTTTTATGTCAACATCAGGGCCTCCAATAGCCTCTTGCTTGGAAAATCAAGCATTTGTCAATTCATTTATGTTCAAAACTTATTTGGTTAATTTAGAGAGCAAGGATGCATCCAAAACTGATTTTTTAAACATAAAGAAGTACTTTATATGCCATTACCCTCACAAAATAAAAATTCATGTATTGATGAGTTCAAATTTTTTAAACAGAGCTTGCAGGAAATCTTTCTCATACAACTATGATGGCAGCTCATGTTTTGGTAAACCCTCAAGCAACCATAGTTTCATTGCTTAATGATTTTAAAAATGTTTAGAATTGCTTGAATTTTGATAAACGTACAAAACTTTTATTTATTTATTTTTTTTTATAAATCCCACCTGGGTCAGCTTTTTCCTCTATTTCTCAATTTTTGAGGTCAGGTCTCACATATATTTTAATATGAACATATTTAATGGAAAAAATATAAAGTATTAACAATGTTTTGTTTGAACATTTGATGAGCACATTTCAATTACATTTCAATTACATTCATCTGGCATCTTCACTATTTATAAACAGCCCAGCAACACCTCATCCATGCAATTCATCTCAAGCTGGTTGAAATAGTGTTTGTGGAGTGAATAGATTAACTCTCGAAAGGCATATGTCTTTACTCTTTTCTTTTAAGTCCTCAGCAGTTCCTACTCAAAGTTTGAAAATTTCGCTATGTCAAGATTAGATATATCTTGATTTATACCAAAAACTTTAAACTTTTAAATTGAACCATAAAGTTGAATGTTTTTCTTTCGCATAAACAATTTTTTCTTTGTTAAAATTTATTTAGGTCACACAATGCCTGGGCCAAAGAAAGCCCAACGCACTAAAGGAAATGTTAAGGTGAGTAAGTAATTGCAAGGTTAGTTTAAATTTTCTGTTGCAAAAGGAAAGAAAAGAATCAAATTGCAGGTCCTTGTAATTAAGAAAAAATTATAAGTATTCTTGATATAAAAATGCAGTGTTATCTGCTGGTGATAATGAATACAAAAGTATAGTAGGTAATAAGGAAAAGAAGATTGAGCACTATACTCAGTTCCCGTTTTAACTGTTTCAAATTTGTGACAAAATGTAAAATTTCAAACCTTGCAGACCTTGCAATGGCTATTCCTGGCAGGGCAGATAAAATTTTATAACCTGTGGCCGTGGCACTGACCGTAACCTGACGCGATGAGTGGAGAAACGCTCCGGGATTTTGCTCCGCGAATTAAACGTTGAGAATAGTTAGTTGCTGTGTCTCAAAAAGGAAATATTCTACAAAATCAATTTGTTTTAACTCTCAGTATGTGACTTTCCTTTTATTGACTCATTTGCCTATGCATTAAAGTGCTTTTGAAAAAAAAAAGTATCCTGAATTGGAGAACATATTAACATATTGCCAAAACAGAAGGCACACTTTCAAGTAGAGTGGTAGTTTTATTGTTGCATTAGTTTAGTTACTTGCTATATAAATTCCATGGTTTATCATTATTATTATTATTACTTCAGTAGAGGGTAAAAAAAAAACGGAGGGATAAAACTCATCTTGGAAGCTACTCTGTCATATTCATAATTCATGATAATATCAGTGTAACAATTTTGTTGCAGCCCTCAAGTAGTAGCCAGGCTGCTCAGCTTTTGGCTGCCTCAGGTCATGCTCCAACAGGCTTCATTGGCTTCTCAACCCAGCCTGCGTTTGTTCCTGTTAGTGAAGTATTTGATGAAGCTGAATCAGCACTTGACGGGGATTTTCGACTAATTTTGCGCAAACTCTCTAAACGAGACACAGTGACCAAAATAAAAGTAAGTTTATGTCTAGCAGCTTTTGCTCTAAGTGTCAATTATTCTAGGCTTAATACAAATTCATTATGTTGATTATAAAAATGAAATCAAATTAAGCCTGCTTTTAAAATTCTTTTTTTTTTTTTTTTT
>BLXT01002363.1:109572-131135 GCA_019648995.1 Plakobranchus ocellatus | reverse complement strand
TTTTTTTTTTCTTGAGAAACTTGGTGATGGCATAACAAAAAAAGGAAAATCGCATATGCTTTCATTTTAAGACAAAACCTCTATTTCAGTCAATTAGAAAAATTCATTTAGTATCTTTTAAAGAATACTGCCTATTACTTGTTTGTCAATACTTAGTCAAGCTAAGCATTTGGCAGTTTAAAAAATGATTTTGAAAAGTTGTATTTGTTTAAAAAAAAAAAAACAACAAAAAAAAGCTAAACCTCATGTGTTGATTTTACTTCATTTCCATCTATTTTATTTCATAGTCTGGATGGTGTGAAGAGAGTCATGAAACTCCTTTGGAGCTCCATTGTGTACCCTTTGGACGAAGATGCAGTTATAAATGACATCCGTCTCGGACAAAGTGCTCTTGGCAAGGACATAGAGACAACACTAGAGAATGTTGATATCACTGCTGCATCTCATTTGATAGACAACTTGCTGATTGAGGATTCTCCATGGATGGATAAGTTTCATGAAGTAAGTAAAGATTTGGCTGGAATGTGCTTATTTCAGGAATACAGTATTACAAATAGTGAGCTGATTTTGGCTCTAGAAATACTCATGAAAACATTTCATTTTATCTGAAACAAGAAACTTAGTAACAACGACATTTGATCTTATCATTTAGTGCCATTTGAGAGAGCTATAGGGGAAAGGGGCACAGCAGGATACCTGATATTGTAAACTTTGATATTAATACACTGTACTTAACAATGCACACAGATCTAGGCCTGTTTAAGGCAAGTTAAGGTTCATGCTTGATATTGTTGGCAGAGGAAATTGAACATGCTTTTTGCTTCTTTCTTTTCTTTTTTTTTAACTTGCAGATTTTGTTATCGTTATTACCAAGGGAAACAGTTTCCCTACTTTTAATTTAAAAAATAAGTTATATGGCTTGAATAAAGAGAAAATCAGAGGGTTAAAAATATTTGTCATTATTCAAGCTGATATTACAAATATTTTTCACTGTAATCCTTTTCATGCTTTTGAACTGTTTATCATGCAAACCTTATATATTTTGCAAGATTTTTAAAGGAATACATGATTTGGACAAGATTTTGTACAACAGAAATAAAGTTTATTAAAAAAAAAATAATGGTTAAAAGATCACCAAAATTATTGAAAATGTTACAAAGTTTTGTCTGTATGATAAAAGGCTGATTTATTTGTGTTTTTCAGTGCTGTGACTACCTGTATGTCAGCAACCGCTTGCACAAAATACCTGAAACAGATTCCATAGTTATTACAGAGCAGCCAGTAAAGAATCTAGTTCTGTCATCATTCTACAACCTCTCCGTGCTTGAATTGATTTCAGGTCTTCACAGGGAAGTGGATTCACAAAAAGAAGCTACTGATGTCTGTCCTTTCTCCCGTGTACAAACTGCAAGCATAAAGAACCTCTTCGCAAAATTAGTCATATTTGAAGCTGCAATGAAAATAAATTGTTCTCTCTTAAGTGAGCTTTCATTTTGGGTGTCAGATCTTCGCTCTAAAATGATCTTATTCCTTAAAGGGCTGAAAACAGAGCAACTAAGTGAACTAGTGGACGTTGTATGTAAGGAGAACTCTGTTACTTTTCAGCTTGAAAAATTAGGAGCCTCTTCACTATTGCATGATCTCAGATCAAATATGGAAACTTCAAAGAAAAAGCTCTCTGCATATTATGAAATTATTTTCAAACTAAATTCCAATTTCATAAAGTCTCAGCTGTCAGAAAGCATTAAGTTAGAAGCCAATACAATGTTTGATATGTCTGAAATAGAGGATTCTGTTTGTGAATCTTTTTCCTTAGTCTTTGACAACCTAATGAGCCATGACAATGACCATTATGATATCAAATCAATAGCTCAGAACTTATCAGGGTTTTTAAGCCTGATTTCAAGTTTTGATGAGCTGAATATGGAAGTAAAGAGTACACTCTTTCAACAATTGATGGTCATAGTAAACAAGCTGAAAGACAAAAACATTCATCTTCTGAATAGCGGTGATTCCATGCCTGTGCCTAAGGATCTATTAGAACTAAATGTTCACATAGCTAGGGCTTTGAAAAAGATGGTAGTAGCAAGCAGTGACCAGTATTGGGAGTTTGTCCTTTGCACATTGATTGAGTGGATTCAGTTTTTGTCTGAGTGTAAAGACGACTTATGTTCTAATACATACTTGCAAGCCTTGGCAGTTTCAGTGTTTGAATTGTCTTCTGAAGCCGCGCAAACTTTTAGCGATGGTGTCAGTGTGGAAGCCGTGTCGTCCAAGGCATATGATTTCACTCTCACAGACAAGGCCAAAACAGAGTGGAGCGAGTTTTTTGCTGAGGGAGTTTTTTCAGTATTGCTGCCTATGTTTGTATCCCTATCTACATCTGATTCAAAATGGCAACGTGAAATTTGGTCTTTAGTACAAACTCCTTTGTGTTCCGCTGTGAGTTTATGTCCAGAGTGGCTTGTATTGACACATCAGCTTCCTCCTCATCTCACTGCATCAGATACTTCTAGCCTGTCAGATAGTCTAAAAACATTGCTGAACCATCTTTGTCCTTTGCTTATGTCAAGGGAAAGGTGTGTGGAAGTAACTGCCTATTGGCTTTTAAGGACAGTGGTTAAAGAAATTGCCAAGCAAGACTTGAAGTTAGGAAATAATACTAAGGGATCAAAAGATGATGAAATGGAAGAAGATATTCAAAGCCCCCCTGAAGCTTTTATCACCCAGATAGAAGCAGCAGGACACATTCTTGAATATCTGAAGGTAGCTCAGATTGATGATCATATAATCATGGACTATGGAACAGAGGAAAGGTCTCAGGCCATGGGTTATTTACTGACCTGGAAATTATTGTTACTCCTCTTCAAATTTTCCAAAGATGAATTGAGAGCCAAGTATGCACAGTACTTCAAGTCACAGTCCTCTGTTAGCCAACTTTTGGATCACCTGTTTCGTCTGATGCCACAACATCCAGACCCCTCAATAGCAGAATTTGATTTAAAGCTAGCTGTAAATGTGACCAATAAAGATGAAATAGATGCAGAGATGGAGTGGTTGGCTCTGCATATCTACCGTGGCTGCTTGGAGATTTTGCCTGCATTGGTTCGTGCCTGGTGGCTGGAACAAGATCGTAAGTCATCAAATTTTGTGGATCGCTTCACCACTCAATATCTCAGCAAAGGACTAATCTGGCAACAGATCAATGCAGCACAGGGAAATGCTGACACTGAAGTGGAAGGGATCACCATTAAGACAAGACCAGCAGCACGTGAAGTATTGGCAATCTATGAGATGGCTGAGGTGACAGTAAACATGACAATTACATTACCAGAAAACTTTCCCCTTGGCAAGCTGGATGTGGCCTGTGACAAGCGAGTGGGTGTCTCTCAGGCTCAGTGGGATCGCTGGCTTCTGCAGCTTAACATCTTCCTTCAGCACCAGAATGGTAGTATAATGGAGGGTTTGCGTATTTGGAAGGGTAACATTGATAAAAAGTTTGAAGGCCTGGAAGATTGCATGATTTGCTTTTCAGTGATCCATGGCACCACCTTACAGCTGCCCCGTCTCACATGTCGTACATGCCGTAAAAAGTTTCACTCGACCTGCCTGTATAAATGGTTCAGCACCAGCCAAAAGTCCTCATGTCCTCTTTGCAGGAACCTCTTTTGATGCACTCACATTAAGGATACCACGAGTTCTTGACAAATTGATCCACTTTGGAGCCCATTTTAATAATTGCCAGATAACAGTCTTTTTGATAGTTATAATGGAACAGTATAGATATAGACCTGCATAGATTTTGAGAAATGTACAATTTTTAACCTAAATTATCGTGATTGCTTCATGTTATATTATTTGAAAAATTATGGCTATTGATTTTTGTTTGATAATCTGATGATATTTTGCTCACATTTATTCAATTTTTTAATGTCAACATTTTAAAGTTTCAGATATCCATCATTATTATAAACATTATTCTTAAAACCCTAAGGAAATGTATTTGCCTTCTCATAGAAGATAGACAAGACTTGACACCCATTAAAGACAGGAGTCAACCTCCTTGATTTGCACAAAAATCCATGCATGCATTTTTAATTTACAAAAGTCCATTTTACAACAAAAAATATCAAGTTTATACACTTAGGCTTGTTTCATCACCATTCCATGGGTCAGGTATAGACTGGCATTGTGTGACTCAGGCTTGCAGAAATCAACATCTCTGGTCCTTTTTAAGTTTTGAGAGAATGCCTTGCCTCTGGTATTTATTTCCCTATTACTTGTTACTCTGAAAAGTGAATACCATATTGTGTTATGAATTTTTACTTGCTAAGGAAACATCTGTGCATAACATCACAATCATCCCATATTGTAATTTATGTTTGTATTATGCTATGTTAGAAATTTTGAGTGGTATTTTTCATAGTTGTGTTTAGTTTTTTGACGATTTA
Organism: Plakobranchus ocellatus; assembly: GCA_019648995.1. Classification (NCBI taxonomy): domain Eukaryota; kingdom Metazoa; phylum Mollusca; class Gastropoda; family Plakobranchidae; genus Plakobranchus; species Plakobranchus ocellatus. Next base: position 126,684 of record BLXT01002363.1, on the reverse strand, counting down.
ATTTTCAATGTTGCCTATTTCAGGAAGTGCATCAAAATACTACTTACAATAAAGATGAGTCATAGTATTAAACGATCAACTTTGCAGTGTATCAATCATTTTGTGTGTAGATCATCGCAACCTTTTTCCAATGTTTAGTTCAGTGATTATTTATGAAAGTAATAGTGCTGAGATAGTTGTTAATTTAATAAGTGACTAAATGAGGAGAAGTAAAGAGTGGCTTTGAAAAAAAATATTTATATCCTCTTTTGCAAAGTTTGTAGAGATGATATAATTTTTTTAAGGATTCAGGAAGGAGAAAGAATTTATGAAATCATGTCATAATTGAAAAAGCAAAAGGAAATGTATTGCTTTGCCACAAAATGATATGATTTGTGGAAATATTTTCTATGTAAAATTAGGTTTATTGCTTCCCAAAGATCACCTCCTACAAAGTTTAGAGTGTCAAACATTGCAAAACACTCCCAATAGTTGTAAGAAAGTTTGGATGTAAAAAGTTGATGATTCTGACATTTGTACCAATTTTGTGTGTGTGTTGGGGGGGGGGCTGACATTAATTAATCTAAAATTCAGTGGGAAGAATGGAACACACCATAATACAGTCAGCTTTACCAAAAAATGAAGGGGGTTATTCTTAATGGGCAGTTTTGATATTCTGTTTGGTATGTGTGCCAGTTCATAGATCTGTAAAAATGCACAGTCAAAAACCATTATTTTATCAGAGGCTTTGTGCCTGACAGTGAAGACTTTAAGCCTCTGTACAAATAAAAGATAAAAAAAAATTGTTTAAAATGGCAATAGGGTAAGATTGATACATATTTATATTTTTGAAATAACTTATAATTAAGTTGTATAAATGGTCATGGTCTAAACCCTGAGCTACTTTCAATTTCATCATAACTTAACTTGTTTTTAGCAAGTTTTGTCACATTTTACCTTGCTTTTCAATAATAGCAGGAATTTGACATGCTGAAAGACCATATAATACCTTGGCAATATGCTTTTTATCTCATGGAATGTTTTCTTGTCTACAAATAAACCATGGTGACCAGTACTCAACGGCATCCCTCAGTATGGATCTGAAAGTTTAAAACTGAAAATTACATTGTCGTATATATATAGTTTTCAATGTACCATGTGTTAAGAATAGTGTCCAGATTTGGGGGGATTAAACTTGCCATCAAAAATAATGGCAAACCTTGGAATTGATTGTCTCTTGGTTCTAAAGGATCATGAGGAAGCTAACAAAAATTAAACAATCCTTGAAAATTTTGATAGTGAAAGGTTTGTAGATACATGTATTTGTTTTATAACTTATAATAGGCAGCTATATGTTATAGTATAATTAAATTCTTGAGTCCTCATAAAATGAAGAAAGCAATGTTACAACTTTTACATATACACACACGCACGCATGCAGGCATGCACGCACACACGCGCGCGCACACACACACACACTCTGGCAAAAAACTAGTCAAAAGATGGTCTGATGGTCATATATATATATATATATATATATATATATATACACACACACACATACATGTATATTATAGAATTGTATTCTAGTCTTCTTCTCTAGGTGCCTTGTCTGGAACAGACATTGGCGATCATTTTCCTTCACTCAAACCAATCCTCAGTTAACCCTATAAAGTTTTTGTTGCTGCCCTTACCTATTGCCCATGACATAGGACTTTCACTACTTTAAGTAAAAATTATCCTCTGTCTACCTCTACTGTGTTTGCCCTCAATCTTTCCAGTGATTGTTTATTGTCCTAAGCCCTTATGTTGGCAAAAACGGCCTAAAAATTATCATTGCCTCTGTCATATGGTTTTAATTAGTGATTGCTCAAGATTAGTTTCTTTCACTACCAATCCATTAGACTTTTTTTCTGTCCATGATATCCTCTATCTATCACTAAGTGATGCGTGCAGATTCCAAAGTTTTTCAATCACTATCTTCTGCCTATGCTTTTCCTTAAATATTCATGGTTTTTGTCTTTATCAAGGTTTTTGCCTTTATCTCATCCAAAAGAATACATTAACTTCCCAACTATCCTTAAAGACGAGGTAGAAGCAGCAATAAAGAAAATGAAAAATGGAAAAGTCACAGGACCATATAACATACTAAAGCATTAGACAAGAAAGGAATAGATCTGACAACAAAACTTCTTAATGTACTATAAGATAGTCATTCAGTTCCAGAAAGTCTTTGTAAATCTGTATTCAATAGTACTGCCTAAAACGCCAAGAGTAACAGAATGTGAACTTCATGGAACATTCAGTTTAATGAGCTATTTTACAATAATTCTGTTACTTTTTTGATGCATAGAATTTGCAAGAGTCTGAAACAAATGCAAATACGCCAAATGAGCTTGGTAGCAAGAGAAGATAAGGGGTGTCTGCGATAAAACTCATTGACAAGTTTTTTCAACGTTTAATAATGGAAAGGTTGGAGATAATCTTTTTTCCCCCAGTAAATTATGTAAACTGTGAATGTAAACTTCATTGAACAATCAGTTTAATGAGCTATTCTACAAAAGTCCTTTTACATGTTTTGATGCATAGAATGCACACGATTCTAAGACCAGAAATATCTCCAAAACAATTTGGCTTTATGCCTGATATTGATAAAGGGACTAGAAACGCAATATTCACTTTGTCAATGCTAATGGAAAGGTGTATAATCTGAAAAAAGATCTGCATTTCTGTTTCATTGACTACTCTAAGGCCTTGACAAAGTAAAACATGTAGAGCTGTTTAATATGCTAGAAAAATTAGACATCAATGGAAAAGACCAGAGAGTAATTAGAAATTTATACATGTACTGGGATCAAACTGAATCTGTAAGAATTGAAGAAGAACAAAATGATTTCAAATCCATCAAAAGAGATGTGAGGCAATGACGCGTAATCTCTCCTGATCTTTTTAATCTATATAGTAAAATAAACTTTAGGAATCTTGACGATATTTCAGGCTTGAAAATAAATGGAGAGAATCTTAATAATCTCAGGTATGCAGATGATACACTTTAGATAGCAGAATCTGGTGAACAACAAAAACTTCTAGATACATGTACTGTGGTTTTAGATAGCAAAAGAATGGCCTGTCTTTGAATGTAAAGAGAACAGAATATATGGTAATCTCAAAGAAATCCTCTAAGTCTAACCCCAAGTGCAATCTTCTTAGCAAAGCCAAACAAATCAAACAAGTTACAAAACTGAAATATCTAGGTTACCTGATAACACCAGATGGCAGATGCACAAGTGAAATAAGTAAAAGAATAGCTATGGCCAAAGGTACATTCTAAAAAATGAAACCAATACTGGCAAACAGAAACATATGTATGAAAACCAAAATTAGGGTAATGAAAACGTATGGTCAGTACTTTTGTTTGGTAGTGAGTGTTGGACAATAAACAATGAAACAGAGAAAAAACTAGAAGCAGTAGAGATGTGGTTTTTTCAGAAGGATGAGGAGGATATCGTGGAAAGTAAAAATAAATCCAATGAATTGGTACTGAAAGAGGCTAATCTTGAACAATCACTAATCAAAACCATCAGACAGAGGCAACTACAGTTTTTAAATTTTATTGTAGGCCATATTTGCCGCCACAAGGGTTGAGAACACTTAGCAATCACAGGAAAGATTGAAGGCAAATGCAGTAGTGGTACATGTAGAAAGAAAATAACTTACATTGAGTCTTAAGTCATGGGCAAAAGGCAAGAGTAACAACTTGATTAAGTTAACTGAGAATAGGTTTAAGTATTGGAACATGATCTCCTATGTCTGTTCCAGACATTGTACCAGAAGAAGAAGAAGATATTTGGGGATCTAAACCAATCTAAATGAATTGTTCATGAATATTGGTGAATGGACAGTTTTGTAAAAGGTACTTCAGATGATTTGGTCTCACTTTCATAGATTTAAAGGAAACGTATTTTAAAGAAAGTGTCTGCAAGGGTATGTTGGGTCTATTGCTTGATTAAATAATAAATGCATAATTTTTACATCTCTTGTTCTTATTTAAAAAAAACTTTTTTTTAAACAATGAAGACCTCCGATGTAACTATTGAGCTTTGTTTTTCTTAAAAGGCTAGTAAAATGAACAAAACATCATTGACAAACACTGTGTTACAATCAAAATTAACTTGCAAGTGTGATTGTACAATTTATTAAAGGAGCATATATGAAATTTTCACTACCAACATAATGAATAATTTTTAGCTTTTAATTAAAGATTCGTTTTGAAGATTGAATTGATCAAGTTTGACAGTTTGAGGGTCCTTATGTCATCTTTTAGCTCTTTTTCTCTTTGAAAACTAGCTTAATTTTGCCCTAGATATCTTTTTCTGTTTTCATAGAAACGAAATATCCTTTTTTTAAGATTTTATATGTCCACGAAGAATTAGAGAAGAGATATACGCAAACCACTATTGTGTTTTGAAGATAGGATGATCAAATTACAGCAATCCTGTCAGAATACACAAGAATTGATAGGACATGAATGGACTCATTGAACAATGGTGTGAATGAGAATAAATTATAATATCAAAAATGAATGTTACATACAAATCATCTCAAGTTTCCACACATTCAAGAAAATTAACACAAGGCAATTAAATGCTAAAGGAATGTTGTAAGTACGGGTAGCTGTATTTTGACTTCTTGCACTACAGCCTATCATGATTGAAAAAAAAAAACATCTTTTACTTATTATCTTTTATTTTACTACTTTTTGTGTTTTGATGCAACTGCTAAGCAAAGTTTCAGTGCACTGTAAAAATGCATGTAGACTTTTCTGTATGGTCAAATATTCATGTTAGGGCGATTTTTTGGTCGAATTTTAGAAATCAGCATATTTGGCTTCCTCAACCATTTTTCTACAGTAAAAAGGCGGAATTTATATTGCAAACAATTTTTTTCAGGTCATAATTTGAGCTTTAGAAAGGCGAGTACTATGTTTTTCCTCTTACTCAAAAATCTTTATTGTCCGTTTTCTCAAAATTGACTTTTTTGCACAAAAACCCAATTATAAAACTTTTTGTTTTTCATCCAAATGACCTGAAATTTTCACACGCCATACAGTTATACCTATAAGACTATCGTATAGAGTAATTTAGCTGTAACATTTTTTATTTTGGAGTTGTCAATGTTCAAGTGTAGAAAATTGTGAGAAATTCGAAAGATGTCATTTTGCTAAATTTTGTTCATGCACTGTAAGAAGAAAAAATTATGAATAAAAAAACCCTTCTATAGGAATGTTTATGTGACTTCTTAGATGCTTCATGCCAAATTTCAGGTAAATTGGTTTAAAAAAAAATACAAAAGTTTTATGCAAAAAACCGTTTACATTAAAAAGTCCAAAATGGCCGCCGTACATATTACGTAATTTATAAAAAAAAATTTTTTTTTTTCACCATCCATTGTTTAATTTGACCTAAACACATATAGCAATAAAGCCAAAATATCAAAAATAAAGAAATAAAAATTGTCACCCTATTTGACAGCACATGTCCTTAAGGAAAGTATGGAGCCTTTGCATGAGTCTTAACACCTTCATTATCTTTTTCAATAGGCCAATGTGAAAGCCATCAGATCCTCTAATATTAAGGAGCTTACACGTCTTTGGAATGTGAGGGAATGTTTATTGCATTCAGTGTGAGTCAAACCTAATTCGTATCAATAAAACTCAAGCCATAATATCTAATAAGTTGTAAGATAATGTTTCAATTAGGAAAACTCTATGTGAGTAAAACCCATTATGTCATCTCACGTGGGTAAACATTTGCTATATGATTTAAGATAAGTAAATCTAATATCATTGATATAATTCAGTTATTTGCAAGCTTTTATCAATATGAGCCCCTTATACGAATGTTAACATTTTTATTTTGCACATCATGTGGACGGTCAAAGTTTTGCACATAGATTTCGCTTTTTGAGAAACACCTCTTGGTGGTTGATGCCTCCACTTTTGCCCACGAACTTGCTTACGTGAATGGCATTTGGCAGTATGAAGAATTTCGCAACTTCAAGCGCATTTAGTGCCAAATGAGAATCCAATTTTATGATGATTCTATGAGAGAGATCTGCAGTGCCCTTTCAAATTTTTGGTGATGCCCTGATCCATTGGCTGGATGAGACAAGAGATGTTTGAGTAAGGAAGATTTGCTTGATGTCTTTTATGTGGATTGATTAGTTCTCCAATAGAGGTGCACCCTTTTGGTGTTGTGCTTAGAGTTTCCATCCTATTCAAGAAGCCAGTCACCAAACATTACAGTTGTCATCCATGCATTTGATGAATTTGATAACGCACAGGCTACATTGTCAAGTTTCTTAAAAATGCCTTTTTACCTTGACAAAATTGTTTCATACAGTGACCATGATCTGGATAATCTTGAAAGTACAGTGCAATCATGCCACAATTGAGGACTTAATTTGGCTTGTAGCATTTTCAATTGTGATGTACCTTTGGCATCGGTGTACAACAGCACCTTTGTCTGGATCGATTTTTTTCTCTGCCCTCATATGAAACAATGTCAGTTCTTCCTTCGATCTGAAGAGCCACTTATGGTTAAGTTCAACGTTTTTTTTCCCTGTAAGAAGGCAAATTGTGCGACTTTATGCTTCAGCTGATTGCCATAAATTTGTTTTCTCTTTGTTTAGTCTTCTCTCGGAGCAAAAGGAGAAGTTAATCCCCAACTTGGGGCTGTGTGTCCTGGCATTGTCTCTTGCAGGTGAAGTTTTTTCAATTGCTCTTTTTTTTAATAGTACATGTAGTCACTTGTATTGGTGAGATGCTATACAGCGTGGCGATTTCGTTTTGCTTGAGAATAGAATTTTCAGTCTCAAAATGACAGACATTTTTTACTGCAAGGTCTAAGTGCCTCATCTTTTGACTTGCTATGACGAATGAGTGATTGCAACTGACCAATCTATTTTCTTCCCCGCTTACACAGCACTTCCACTGCCCAACCTTGAAATCTTTGAAGCATACCATTAACAAGCTTTGGGGATGCTCATGTGTGCGGTGCGGAAGTTGTTCATTCCAAATCTTAAGTTTTGGAGGCTGAAAAACTGGTAAAAAACCCTTTGTCAATTTTTAATCCATACAGACATCAAGCTTTTTTAGCTGTGATGAGTAAAATTTGTGTGGAGCCCTTTCACACGACAAAGAGGCTTAACAATTCGCTGCCTCTTCCCAATGTGGCTTCCATGGCTATGTGTTCAGATTATCATTTATATAGAAAAAAGTATTCTGTTTCTGGAGGGAAAAATTCAGATCAAACAAAAACTTAGATTAAATGGTGGCAATTGTAAGTAAAATGTTGACATTATTGCGTACCATAGTGGCATATCGCTTTATTGTTAGAAGTCTTTTGTATCAAAGCAACGCAGATTGCCAGCTCTTTGTTACTGTTATAAACGATTACTTGAGGCATAATTTCATCACTTGCACATTCTATAATGGTAAGTGATCTGTCCCTTTGTCACAAAGACAATCACTTCTATGGTAAATTGAGTGTAGACGCTTTGTTAGATTTTTCGGCTTTTCCTCAACAGTTATACTTTTTTTTTGTACCAAATTATAAGTGATTTCGGACAGTTTCAGCTTGTAAAATAATCGACACTCTCTCTTTCTTTGTCTCTTTCTCTCTCTTCCCCTCTCTCTCTCTCTCTCTCTCTCTCTCTCTCTCTCTCTCTTTCTCTCTTTCCCAGACTTTAAAAAAGAAAGCATCAACGATTTAGAAGGTCCTCATAGATTTTAGATGACATTCATTTCAGTTAACTAAAAATTAAAGTTGCATTTTTTTTTTCAACTTAGGAGATTCTTACAACGAGTTCTTATGTGTCTCTCAAAACAAAATCCTTAGGTTTTCAAATGAAAATAGGAAAGTTTGCTTCTCTTCTGGAACGTTTTCAAAATGTTTGATACAGGACACTTGCAAAAGGAGGCGATCTGAGCTGTAAGTGTAAGTTATCTGGGACTTTCTTTTAATATATCTCTTTATTGGACACTAGTCTCATCTTACTGAAAACCTTTCTCACCGAGGTACAACTGTTTTTTTTTATTTAGAAAAGGGACTTTCTGGCCACCTTTATGAAAAAGAGAAGCACTGCTGCTAAGAAAATTAAAAGCTACCAGAAACATGTAAAAAAAATAAATAAATAAATAAAAAGAACAAAGCCAAGCAGTGTATGACTAGCAGAAAAGAGCTCACACCACAGGCGATGAAAATCGTCGAGTTTGAATAATTAATAAGCTGCAAATTTTTTTTTTACTTTGCCGGTTCAATTCTAATTGGATCCAATGAGAAGAATGAACTATATGAAAAAAAGGAGTCTTTCAGCAACACAGTACTGTTTACCAAACTGTGTATTACAGTAAAACATTTTGAAACATTTTGCTGACCGTTCTCTTGCATGAAATGTCTGGATTTTATTTTATACTTTCGAGCATTTCCTATGATGTAATGCTTATGTACGGCCAAAGTGCTTTTCCTGAGCAAAATAAAGGGATTTCGTACAAGCCTTGCCGTAACCTCGGTTTCGTGCTATAGCATTCTAATTATACGATTGATTAGCCCATGTCATATTGATCGCTCTGACAAGCAATCTTTAATTGTGTGTTTAATAGTGTGTATGAAATGTAAAAATATATTTTCATCCTCCACATTCCTCGGCTTACTCTCTGTCCAAACAGCACTCCTTTTTGTCTTTCGTTCCCTCCCTCATCTTCATACCCACCATCTCCATGATGACCATGATGGTCATGATACCCCTCTTCTCTTCTTCCTGCTCGTCGACTCACTCCTCTTTCCCTTCTCTTTTCACTTCTCTTCTTCCTCTCCTCCCCCTCCCTTTCCCTTTTCCTGTTAGTGTTACCCCTCTTTTAAATGCTGCAAGTGAGACGTGTTTTTTTGCCACAGTAATCTCATGACTTTACTGAGTGAAAAATCTCTTATTATAACTGATTTCCAAAAAGTGTCTGATCTGTATGTGTAATTCAGCGATTACATTTAACACACCTGCGATTTAGCGATGTCACCGAGAACTGTTTTAATATTGTGTGCATTTCCTTGCTTATCAAGCCCTCCTCCCCCCCCCCCCTCCTTTTTCTCATACACACACATCACCACCACCACTGGCACCCGCCTTTTTTTCCCTTTTCTTTCCCGTTCTCCCAACCATTTCAAATTTCCTAAATATGCTATGACAAGTAGGATGGTACAGTATAAAAGCTCAGCTTGAAAAAAAAAAGGAAAAGAACAACAACAACAAAAAGCATCTTTTCTTAAAATTAACAATCCCGAATAAAGTTAAAATATATATCCTACCATAAACTAACATTTTTTGAAAACAGTAATCGTATTCGTATTGCGCTAAAAATAATTAGGCAAAGAAAAAACATCTACAATCTTTGCTAATGACTTTGTAAAGCCAATAACAATCGGTCTCCTTGTATAAATGTCTGTAGGTCAGTAGTACCGTCTGGTCAAACACTTTCTGAATCTTCGTTTCCAACGACATGCTTTACCAATTATTGCTTCAATAAATAACAACAAAAGCAGGGTTAAGTGACTTCAGAATAAAAGCAGCCGCCACAGCCGCAGTTGATCAGGTTGGTTTTTGGTTTTTGTATACAGCCAGTCCACATCAAGGTTATCTTAGGCTTTTCTCGCCGCCTTTACTTCCGCCGGGTGTTAAAAGACCTAGCTACCCATTCAGTGCTAGATGGGCAAAAGGGAGTAATGAAAATTTGTCTTGGCCCGGACTGAAAAGAAATAATGACTCTTAAATCATCGAGAAGAACTCTGATGCCTATTTTGCGAACTGCATGGCACATTAAAATTTGTAGAAAGATCTTTTATGAAAAGGGGCGTCGGTGGCACAGAGGCCAGCGAGTGCGCCCTGAAATCTGCAGGGACCTCTCTGTTGCGTGTTCGAGCCCCACTACCGGCGCCCTGGCCTGACGAAGGGCATGAAAGCTTTAGATCACCTTGTTGTGGACTGGCTCTATATATAAAAAACCAAACCAAATCGTGTATGAAAAAGGCGGAGATGATCAGTAAAAGGGGATACCCGTACAATTTGAAGGTCCTTGCCAGTTCTGGGTAGGAATAGCGCTTCGTTGAATCAGTTTTAGAATAATTATAGGCCTACTTCATTTTCCTTCTGCAATATTAATAACCGATGGCTTTGCATTTAGAGAGAGAGAGAGAGAGAGAGAGAGAGAGAGAGAGAGAGAGAGAGAGACAGAGAGAGAGACACGCTTTTTCTCTCCGCATAAACAGAGCTAGATGTAAAACAATAATAATAAAAAAAAGGTGTGTGTGTGTGGGGGGGAGGGGGTAGAGAGCGAGAACAAGCGAGAGGGGGCAAATTGATAAATGAAACTGGACAGATGAGAAAGGAAAGAAAAAAGAGAAAGAGAAAAAAGAAGAAAGATAGATAGATTGATAGATAGAAAGAAAAAGAAAGAGAAACAGAGAGAGAAAAAGAGAAACACAGAGAGAGAGAGAGAGAGAGAGAGAGAGAAAGAAAGAGAGAGAGAACATCAGAGATAGAGAGGGAGAGAGAGGGAGTGGGGAGATAGAGAGATTCAAAATGATGGACAGAAAGATAAGGATCGAGCCAGAGAGATTAAAAATAGCGAAAATGAAAAACAGGGACAGAAACTGTGTAAAAGAGATTGATTGATTGATATATTCACTTTTGCTTTATAACGATTGAAAATAGTCACAAGGCCCTTTTTATTTTGCCGTCAATAATACATAATTTAATTAATGCACAAGTTAATGTCAACGTCAAAAGGTCAAACTTTTTTTTAAAGAGACTGCAATTCTACAAGACAGTATTGGTGGCATTCGAACCCGGGAACCCTAGACCGAAAACGCAACAAGCGACCTTGGCATGCTCTTCTTATCCTCGAGTCCACCTTTGGCCTCAATATCCACGGCGGTAGAGGCCAGGCCAAGTCCAGGCTAAAGGGACGATCTCAATTTGGTTAATCGATCGTTCTGCCTATTCTGAAGCAGTATAATGATCTCCTGGTTTCAATCCAACGCTTCTCGTAACATGCCTTCCATCTCTCTCAAATACAAATTAGATACTCAGACAAAAATTGCTAAACCATTTTAAACATTAGGCTGCATATACAGAGGATTTCAATTTATCCCAGATATTCTGAAGATACCATGTTGTTTCAAGCAACTTATTTTACAAGACGGCTTGACCTGTGGAGAAAGTTTGTATACGTAGAATGTGTTGCAATGTTTTCTTTGGCGGACTTGAAATGTTTAGTTGCTGGTTGTTGCCAACTACTCAGGACGCATCAGCGATGGTTTGATTGATTGATTAAGTAATGATATACCGATTCCAACATTCATCAATGGTATCAGAGTTTTTTTTCCTTATTTTTTCTCACATGCCAGTATTCTTTTTTTATTAATTGCTAAAACGAATTGGATCAAAAGTTAAAAATCCGTTTAATATCTGTGTGAATGTAATATACCTTAAAAATAATACTGGACATGACCCGAGGTTTGAGACTCTATCAAAATTCTTGAGGCTTTCTGAAAGATTCAGAATTGTTTCAAAACTTGTGTACATTTTGATTTCGTTAAATAATAAGACAATTTTCCCTAAAGATACTGAATAGCTTCAGATATTCCCACAGACATGGGTATCTTTTAAGTAACCCACTCTGCGAGAGGGACTGACCTCTCTGACCAGTCTTTGTCAGATACGCTGTAGTAATTGCTCCTAGTGCTACAGATCTCAGCACGATCGATAGGATTGTTGCGCACTGCGTCCGTCTTCTCTATTTAGTACAAAAGAAAAAATGAAAAGCTACGACATTTCTGGAACGGCTTCTCTTAAATTCCACATTACTGAAGTATTGTGAAAATTCAGGTAATCTATTTCAAATATACCGCATTCAGTTCGACAACCAAGATAATCTCTTAAATTCTTTAATTAGAAATGTACCGCAACTGGTGCAGTAGTTTACATGGACAACCCATGTTATCTGCGTCTTCTCCCGAAAACTACAATAATATGCCTAATCAATGCATTAAGCTAAATAGACCATGATTGAAATGATAATTATGCTGATTATTGGCGTACTTAATTTAACGCAATGATTATTCATATCGCCTTGTTCGGAAGGGAATAAAAATCTAAATTCTGCTGCGAAATAATCTCTTGAATAAGACTTTTGTAGACAGACAAACTGCACAGCCTGAGTGGCAAAACGACAGAAGATACGCGTTAGTGCACGGCTTTCGTCTTACAGCTCCAGTGATGATTGATATACTATGAGTAGCACCAACACAGATAACACGTAATCAAAAGATAGGGAGTTTAAAAAATGATAAAGAGGTACTTTGCCCTAATTAGATGGAACGAAAAGAAGGAAAAGAAAATATGAAAGTGATAATCACCAAATGAGAAGGAATGCAAAAAAGAAAAAGAAACGATAAAGGAACCGAAGTGTAAAGCAATTTTAAAAGTGAGAAAAGGAAGAGGAATAGAAAGATTAGGAAAAGGAACGGAGAAGAAAACTATGAGTGGAATGACAAAGCCTTTATTCACCCAAGCGTAGCGACAAGATAGCTTTCAGACTTAGGGAATAAATGAATATATGAACGATGAATAACAAAAAGAAAAGAAATAAATCAACAGAGGGAGAAAAGAGCCGTTGTCGATGCGTGTTTGCGAAAATCATGATAAAGTAATATTAGACCGCTTAAATGATGGTTTGATAAATAGAAGCTTTTTATCATGCTCAGATTACAGGATGATATGATCCTATTATCCTGTGCTTTTGGCGATCAGTATTATTAAGTAATAACAAAATATCTGAATATCTCAAACAAATAAATAATAACGAACAGAAAAGTATCACTGTTTGTGAAAACCCCCACGGTTCCAAACAGATAAGCTTCGCTTCTCTTTCTCTTTATCCTTTTTTTCCTCAAAACAGGCGGTGGCGGGTATGAGCTGGCGACAGGAGGTCCTTGCAGATTTCAGGGCAACACTAATGCCTCCAACTGAATACAAAATACACGGTTAAGAAAATGCCTGGTGTATCAAAATGGGAGTCTTTATATGGAGACATTTACAGAAGAGATACCAAGGAAGGGCTGTGCAAACATCTAAAAAATATATTACTGTAGAGACGAAAACAATTTTAATAATTCAATCGTACAATACGCTCAGCATGTCTGATGAAGAGCAAATTGACAATGAAGATCTCGCTTAAAGACACAAACTAGAAGATCAATTTTAAAAAGATGCCGTTTCACAACTTTAATGAACTCAAACTTTTGCTTTCAGTGTGGCATTGGTTCCGAGTGCTCCTACCGTTATGGAGTGATTATAGTTTGTTCAGCGCCACTCTAACATCTTGGCATTGTTTACTATGTCTCTGTCAGACTAACAGTTCTGCATTGGGTACAAGGCTTGTTTCTCAACATAGGTTGGTAGGTTGGATATTGGGCAAAATGTTTGGTTGCGTAGGATGTTTTTCTTTTTTTGAGTAGTTGCTTGTTTCATAGTGTTGGTTTATAATTTTCTTGTTTTGCTTTTCATATGTCATGCTTTTTGGCTGATTGATTCGTGCATTATTGGGTTGATGAATAGGTGAATTGGTTTTATGATTATCCAATAAATACAATGTGGACATGAATAACTGTCCTGCTTGCCTGATTGGTCGGTCCGCAAATTAAGTTTCGGCTGGTAGGTTGTATGGAAAGTATGCTACTTGATGAATTAGTGGTTGCCTGGTTGGATGCTTTCATTTTGAGGCACAACAGGGCAATCACCGCCACCGTGTACTAGATGTTTGATGAAACCCCACCCTCACTAACAGATTACAAGCGTGAAACCAGTACCATAGTTGCCAGGCTCGAGAAGTCGTAACATGTAAACTCCTTTGTTAATACTCCTTGATGGCATGATGTTGATGTTAGCGGGTGTTTACGATGTTCAAAGCACACGCTCAAACTTCATGTGCTAGCGCAAATTGCCCGCCTACTACAAGGTGACCCCAGGCTTCAAGGCAAGTGTGCGCGTTCGTTCCAGACTGGAACAAACAAAAGAAAGTTTTCAAGGCAAGTTCACTAGTCATTGAACCACCAAAAACCCATATAGTTAGGGATCAAAACTGAAGCGAAAGACATGACCAATTTGGTACAGCTCTGCGACCAAGAGACTCAGAATAAGCCCAAAACTTTGTTGCTACCAACAAGCGTTATGACTGACACAACAGATCAAGCCAATGCTCAATGAATTAGCGCATTTTTGAAGTGCACATAAACTAAGCCCAATGCCTGCGTGAGTCTCTTTTCGTTACGTTTGTATTTCTTTCTCTCTTCCTATTTTTTCACTCACTTCCACCTCCTTTTGCTTAGACACATAATAATATAACATATGATCTATACACTTACTAGTAGACATTGCAGCAAGCCTTGGAGAACTCACAGTGGCAATTGTTATTTACTCGAGTCTACAGTCTTCACTACGTGTATTGTAAAGTGCCACAACACACACTCACACGCTCACACATTCACTCACTCACATTGTGGGAATGGGCTCACTCGAATAATTTTATTACTATCACTTGGACTTACTCATTCTGTCCGACACACACACACACACACACAGATTCAAGAAATTGTAAATGGTTATACCGAAACTCTCATTGTTATTTAGTTAGATCTAAATATAGACAAGATAATGAGGGTCTTTTTTTTTTTTTTAAAATAGGACAGAAAACCTTTTAATGACCTGAAAAAATGAATTAAAAAATTGACTGCACGCCTTTTTACTTGAAGAGAACGGAAAGAGAAACAGACAGTCAAAGAGAGAAGAGAAGAGAAGAGAGAAAGAGAGAGAGAGAGAGAGAGAGAGAGAGAAAGAGAGAGAGAGAGAGGGAGAGAGAGGTTTGGTTTGTTTTTTGTATATAGCCAGTCCACAACAAGGTGATCTTTAAGGTGAGCTTTAAGGCCCTCCATCAGGCCGGGGCGCCGATGGCGGGGGTCGAACCCGCGACAGAAGGGTCTCTGCGGATCTCAGGGCGGAGTCACTAGCCACTGTACCACCGACACCCCCAAGAGAGAGAGAGAGAGAGAGAGAGAGAGAGAGAGAGAGAGAGAGAGAGAGAGAGAGAGAGAGAGAGAGAGAGAGAGAGAGAAATGGTCTTGTAGTTGGGGAAGGCAGACTGATTGACAATGAACTGACAGATTGACATACTCAGAGAAATTAACATGAGACTGACATTCAGAGAGGCAGTAGCAGTATCATCATTATTTCCATTAAATTTTCACTGTATTTTGCTCAGCCCAATAACAGAATTCTTATTTTACTACCAGCAGCTGGTGCAAACCTAGAGTAAAAAGACATTTTTATTCTCTGGAGCATAGAGTCACTCTAACTTTATGATTAAATCTAGCTCCGCGGGACTCATGGAGATAATAGCGTTTCACTCTGGTTTTACGTGCATAATTCAGCACATGGTTACACGGTTAGAATCTCTTAACGTTATCGCAAAGTTAAATGAACTAATAAAAAGTTCGAATGTAAAGACTAAGCACGTCGGAAAGGTTTTTGAAAATTTAAAAATTATTTTTCTTAACCTTACATAAACAAACGAATTGAAAACTAGGAATGCGTTCTTTCGGGCAGAGCTAATATAAAACTAATCAGTGTAGTTGTGCTGAAATGCGAAAACTGACAAGAGTGTTAAGTTGAGAGGACATAATCACAACAATCACTTATGTGCTCCACAATTTATCGTGTTTGGTTTTCTTCCCAATCAAAATACACAGTGAGTGAACTAACTCTATTGTAAATATTAAAGGGAGAAAACTTAAAAGTTCATCGAGCAAAATGGAAAAGGGAAATAAATTTAGCGTTTAATTTTAATTTTTGTTTAAAACTGCGGTATGAAAGAATTGTTTAAATATTGGGCAGTGAGTTTTTGTTAGTGTTATAGATGTCGTATTCAACTCTTCTTTTCTTTCAATAACTACGTAGAGACCTCAATATTTAGATATAGACAAATTACTCTATCCTTATTTGTACTAGTAAACTACCTTGTGAAGTGTCCTTTTCTGTAGCTATTTATACATATGTTACGCCTAATGAAAGAGTGCCTATCAAAGTGATTTGCATAGGAACTGGCTTCTGAGCTCCAACGGTGTCTAGAGCCCGTAAAACGGCCGTGGTCCACACATTCTGTCGGTGTGCGCTTCCCGACATTATGCTTTGGGTCTAGTGTGGTTCCTCCCATTATGATACCGGGATACACATGTGTATCAATTTTGGTCCGCTTGGTTGCTGGCGAGGGAAGCTTTGTCGTACCGTGGGTGAGAAGTCCATGGGCTACGAGCACAGGCGCTAGTGTGTTCAGCAATGTGGTGACGGTAGGGCGGCCATCTCCTCGATCGTCCCATGGAAACATGGAACACGTAATGTTGTGCGATGGTTGGCTGGAAGCCGACGCCGTCACCCCCTCGGCTAAATTTTTGATTACCTCCCTTTAATTCATTGAGTTTGTTCCCTTTAAACATGGCAGGTAGACCAATTGCGATCAAAATTATAAAATATGATTTGATGCAGCGCCCTTTTTCTCAGATGAACAGACCATTATAGTTTGCTTGTTTTTGGATCCTGCGCAGCCAACTATATTGTCCAAATTTATAAATCTGTTTACAATTACTGGAAGTCAGAACTGTTTGTCAGGTTGCTTCTGAGTCGATCTGAAATATTGAAAATGTTTGCCTGCTTGCGTTTTTCTAACTCCTCTTGTTATCTCTTTTCTCTTGCGTCCCTTTTCACTTTTAATCTATTGCGTTTGACATCTCTCTCTATTCATTCTCCATGTCCTCGTCCGTTTAAAACTGATCCTGTCAATTGATTCGTTGCTCCGTTGTATAATGACTTTTCGTCAAAATAGGCCATGGTTTAATGTCATTAATATGTCGCAACATTAAATCTCTACATTTTGGTAGTATTTTGATATGAACCTCGGTGCTTCTATATGAACTATTACATGTAAAGGAATGTAAAACCAGGGTTTTTTTAAAAAGCAAAAAAAAAAAA
>BLXT01002363.1:96100-107448 GCA_019648995.1 Plakobranchus ocellatus | reverse complement strand
GTCTGTCTGTCTGTCTGTCTGTCTGTCTGTCTGTCTGTCTGTCTGTCTGTCTGTCTATCCATGTAACATTTCCCGCTCGGGATATGGCCTTCACAACAGCCTTTCTGAAAGCAATTCTTTCTTGTCGCTATGTTCCATGGAGCTTTGAATTATTTGCTACAAATTTACTTGGATTTCACTCCAATCCAGCACTGTTAATGTAAGGATATTTCACTAAAATTCTTTTTTTCACAACGAACAATAAAGACGCATAGATCTATAGGTCTAATGTAAGTTGAAAAACGTAATTATATAAAGTCTTTCATGCCAGTACTAAAGAATACGAAACTCAAACGCTATTGGGGGACATATTTTAAGATTTCGTAATGTTCAATAAATTGAACGCAAATTTTACATATCAATAGAGTTAGGTTGATAGAGACTTTTAGATAACTTAAACAGACAGTCACAGCTTAAACCCGCAAGTTAATTTTTTTACCGTAACACAGCCCGTTTTTTTTTTTAGTAATTTGCAAACACTTTCTTATCTTTTTTTTTTCCAAAACGATAAGCACTGGACTCATCGGAGGAGAATAAATTGCACTGAGAATTTGCTTTTAATCGAATGCGAAATTTTTTTGATAAAACTCGAATAATGAAGAGAGGAATACGTGCAAGAAATACGCATTGAAAACACTATAGCATATATTATCCCGATAAAGAATTCTTATCGCTCTTCTGTTTTCCGGATGCGCTTCTGTAACAATCTAAGCAAACACATCTGCCTTAAATCCGAATCAATAATGTTAATCTTTACTTTTTTATGAACAACCTACCAGGGCCTTCATCTCTACATATTTAAATGTTTCCCGAATTTGGAAGTAGTTTACAGAGGCAAAATCGGCTAATTTGGACTGAAAAATAGCCGAAGATTTAATAGCGAGTCTAAGCTTTGATCGCCTCAAGCTTAAAAAAATACAGATGAAGACTAAATTTTAACTTTCCTATCGGGAGAATACGATAAATAGCCACTTTTAAATAACTCAAATAGATAGCCACAGCTTAAACCCGCGAGTAAGTTTCGATCGGAACAAACCACATTTTTAGTAATGTTTCGCACATTTTCCTACCCTTTTTTTTTTTAAAGCGATAGGCAATGGACACGTTGGAAGACTGTAAAATACATTGAGAATGTGCGATTTATCGTAAAACCAAGATATCTTTATGGAATGAAATAACGACGGAAGCAAAAAAGTACAAGAAATAAGCATTGAAAACCTGTCGCTTCATTACTATGGGGGATTTTTTTTTTATAGCTTTCCTTTGTTTTAGGGACGAGCAATCTTAGCAAACATATGTCCAAATTACAATTCAGTGGAGTTATTGCTCGCTGCTTTTCATGGAGAACCTAGCAATTTGTTTATCTGCATATTTCTGTGTTTTCTAAATTTAGAAGCCATTTACAGGGGCAAAATCGGCAATTGTTGGCTGAAAAACAAAGCGAAAATTTGGTAGCAAGCCGCAAATTTGATCGGCTTAAGCTCCAACACAACTATTAGAATGCTAAATTTTCTTCAACATTTCGATAGACTTAGTTTGGTAGACACTTCAAGTATTTACAAACTCAAATAAACAGCCACAGCAAAAACCCCCGAGCTGGTTTCGATCGTATAACAGCCTTTTTTTTCAGTCTTTCGTCATTTATTTCCATGCTTTCTTTGTTAGTGTATCACTCTTAGGCTCTTGCACCTTTGCAATTTGAGAATATTAAGAGAATAAAGTGTTATTCAACAAATAATAGTCTCATTTTATAAAATAAACACAAAAAATGAATAATATATATATATATATATATATATATATATTCGTATATGTGTGTGTGTGTGTGTGTGTGTGTACAGAAATGGCGCATTTTGTGGGGCTTTCTACACGTGGATGTGTTATGCGACATAAATCATGTGGGGCATTTGTGTGTATATAAATATATAAAATTATGGGGCATTTAGGGAAAGCAGAAATATATACGCCAATTGTATAATTATAAGGCTAATCGGAAATTTCCCATACTATAAATATAACCCTGATAGGATTGGAAGTCGCGCATCGAAATCTACATCGAAATTGTTTTTCAAGGCCCAAATTTTCAATCTTTACATATTTCGATGTCAGACACTGTTCTGAGCTATCATGTTGCCCGCAATCAGAGACCCCTAAAGAGTGTTGTAGTGGTGCTCATATTGTGAGGCATTTTATACATATCACAATAATTTCGTGCCCCACAACAACCTCAAATATATAGGAGAACGCCTCATAAACCCACCATCTCTCTCTCTCTCTACTATATATATATATATATATATATATATATATATATATATATATATATATATATACACACACATACATATATATATATAAATTCATAATATATATGTGTGCTTGTGTCTTTTTCACAAACATAATTCTTTTTGCGCCAGGTGTACTTTTTTTTTGCTTTGAACATAGGCCTATATATGCATTCAAAGATCTTTAACATGTCTGCTGTTAATTCCTTGCTCCATACACCATCTTTTTATTTCACAAAATTACGAAATTTAATTGTCTTCCCTCATTTTATTTTGTGGGGCCACAATATAAAATAAGAAATTTTAAATACACCAATAAGGGAATATATTGCCAATAAGTGGTACTTGCATTGCATTCGTGTATTGCACAGCATTTCGGGGAAAGCAGATCACTAGCTGTGAGTAGAAAGCTCACTTTATCCATCACTTTAACGATGGCTTAACTTTTTCGTCTCCTAAGCGCCTTTGTATTCAGACTCTATATGGCGTCTTCCCTCCCGCTATGTTTACAACGTTGAGACAATCCTTGTATCCTGTCAGTTAAATGGGCATCGACTACCACGAGGAATAAAGACATTCTTCAGTTACAGGAGAATGTAAATTTGATAGAAAACCGAGATGAAGCATTTTTTACAAATGTTTATGAAAGCAAATGAGAAACCATAGGAAGATGACGCATGAAAAAATAATCATATAAAAAATGCATCGATTCAGATGTGTATGCAAAATATGATTACGCTTCGCAAGGTATGAAGCAAGAAATCTTTTTGAAAAGTGTAACCAACTGATGAAATGGACATTAGTAGTCTCATTCCTCTATTGTGATTCAAATTAGATAAAAGATAGCTATGTATCTAAAAGCAAGCCTTGAAGATGTTTAGTTATGTACAGTGTCCCACTTGGAGATCACCAGTTATTTCATCGCAGCTTCATAATTTTGAAGCAATTCTTTTATGCCCCCAAGTATCTGCTCTCTACAATCGGACCAAACTTTGTGACCATAACTTTACTACATACATCTATGATCTATGACCTACAGACGCACAGGAGGAATTACGAGCACAGGTGAGTTTGCATTGTGTAGATAGACTATCTCAAAAAGATGTCAGTTTCAGTAAGTATATAATTTCAATTAGGTGGATGTACCGATCCAAAGAAATAAAACATGATCTTTTACACTTTCTGGATTTTTGTTCATGCACGGGAAAGCAGTTGAGCAAAATAATATCAAAGAAAAGCTACACTCATAGAGGAAGATTTCTCTCTCAGTTGGAAACGGATGGCGTTCAGCGTGCTATCGAAAGGCACATCAAAAGGTTTTTTGACCCAATATCAATGTAAGCTTTATTGAGCGGCAAGGAAAAGGCCTTGCCCTTCCCTTTTTTTTTCTGAATTGATGTGTTCATTGTGGATTTAAAACAGGAGTTGCAAAAGCCACTGACCCCGAGTACTGAAGTATCTTACAACAAGAAAGATGATTTATTAATTTTTATCTGATAAACAGAAGAAGAAAACTGATCTAATAGTCAGTAAAAAATCAACAAAAAAAAACAAAAAAAAAAAAAACATAAAAACTCCCCCAACCTAGCCGGATTCTTTCTGCAGCAAAGTTTAAGCATCTGCAGGAATGAAAAGCAATTACTCCCTCTGTGTATTGGCCTTTCTGTGTTGCCTTGAAATACGAAGGCAAAAAAACCCAAGATTTTTCCTATGCTTGTTTGATAAAGCACTTCTGCACTGCTTGTTTCTTTCTTTTTTTTTTTTTAAAAGCTAATATTTGAATTCTCAATCTCTAAAATATGCACTTGTTCTCAGCAATGTTTCTCCGCGGAGCTTATTTTTATCGTTAAAAGCTTGACTTTTTGAGTTAGTAAAATTTCAAATAAAGAGATTTAATACATAAATTTACTCGAAATTCTATGATTTGAAAAGTATGTTTCAACATAAATGTTCAGTCATAATTGTAATCTTTCACTACTTTTACAAATTCTTATTCAATTTCATACAAAGTCTGCTTCACGTGGTTCATTTATTGTTACGTAAACAATGCAATGTACATGAATATTACCGAGAATGTGTCTTTGTTTTTTGAAACTTTGCTTCATTGCAGACCAACCTTACTTATACAGTCCCAGTCTTAATTTTTACTATTATATCATCTGCTGATTATAACTCTCTGAGATATCTCAGTTTCTAACAATATCATTCTTAAACATTCACCAATGCAATATAAATTTGCATACTACATATCTCTTCTTTTTATTTTTCTTATCTTTGGTTTCATGTGTTATTCAAATCTAGATCTATGTCTCGCGCCGTACATTTATTGGAGCCATGCGCTTCGCCCAGAAGTTGATTGTTGCTTAAATTACAATTTGATTAATTGTTTACATTTTTCTAATCAGAAAATGAACTTCCATGATATTTCATGGATGGATCACTTGCTCCATTTGAACCAATAGCGTTCCGACATCTGCTTAAGAGTCTTTAAACGAAACGGTCTGCGGCACGGGTAAGCCTAAGCTGTAACATTGATTTTAAAATTGGTTATGACACATTATTGGTTATATTCTTCTTCTTTAGATACCTCGTCTGAAACAGACATTGGCGATCATTTTTCTCCACTCAAACCTGTTGTCAGTTAAGCTTATAAAGTTGTTGTTGTTAACATTTCTATTGCCATATCAGTTAATATTCTCTGCACATCAATTTGATCGAAATAGTCGACATTCTGCTTTAGGCTATTGAAAATAGATACAACCACTCCGTATACTTCACACTGAATGACACAAGTTTGTCCCAGAAAATTTGAAAGAAGTTGGATAAGAAAACTCCTTTTCCTTAAAAAGTAAGAGACTTTATCAATTTTTTTTATTTACATTATTGATTTCCTTACATTATCATCTCGTGTAGCTCACTGTGACATACCATGTAATATTAGAGTTCAAGTGACTTTAATTAAGAGAAATTCTATCTCTTTTCCTCTTTTTCTCCCTTTAACGGTTAAGCAGCTTTTAAGGTATTTTGAGTGACATAAGCTTTGTCCCGTGTAGCCTCACAAAACGGACAAATAAAACTTTACCACAGGCAACGGCAAGGATGATCAGAATTTTATTTTGAAATCGTTTGTCAAAAAAGAGGTTTTCGCAAAATCTGTAATTCGCGAGCTCGGCTTGTTCTGGACTGAAGTGTAGAGAGATGGCCAGCAAGCTTAAGCAGACGGACTTATATAGCCTTCTAGAACAGACATGATTGTCTCTCTGACCAGCATTAACTTAAAGGCTGCTGAAATAACTAACTTATTTTAGCATGCGCGAAAAAGGCTCTCCAATTTTGCTGTAAATCACGATTGGTAATTACTCTGTGATTATTACCAAATAGCTCATTTCAACTCCGTTGAGAATCTACCGTTGCATTTGGTCTGAATCGATTACATTCCTATTATTCATCCATTTGATTTCCCTGAATTTACGCGATATTCCATGTTGCAGCACAAAAGGTGGATGTGAAATCATCCACGTTACGTACGCTCCATAGTCTTTGAAGAATACAAACCCCTGCACCTTCTCTTTGCTTCTCACGTTGGGGAGAAAAATACACTACTTCTAGGTACTTTTTAGCTGCATTCGGAGACTTACAAAGATCAGAAACATTGTTTAATTTGTTAAACAAACGGGCTAAAAGTTTGAAGATCCCATATCCCATATTCCATATTCTCATATTATTTACTATCTTGATCCTCATCACTCGAACGAATAGACTAATGTATTTTGTAGAGTCGGATTTAATTGAAATGAATCAAGATTTTGGTCTTTTTTTTTTTAAATTACGCTGCGTCACATGTCTTTTGTCATTCAGATGTTTTGCAAATATTTCTTGTTTGCTTAAAAAACCCAACAGTTTTTTATTTGACAATACAGCCTCATTTTTAACTATGCAAGTGAGAGCATAATGAGAAGCTTTGTCCATGAAAGGTAATTTTACTTATGAGTTGTGAGGTACAAAGATTCATTACTAAAATAGCTTATACTGTAATGTCTTAAAGACTTTTTTGCACTACGGAAAGATTGCTTTTGTGCAGTTGAATAAAGATTTCCATTGTTTCCTCCGCCCCCCCCCCTCCCTCCCTTCCCCGTCTTCTTCCCCTCTTTCTATCCCTCCCTCTCTTAGAACCTCTCTTTCTCTGCCTTTCTTAGATTCTCCCTGTTTCTCTTGTTCCACAACATTTCTCTTTCTTCGTCCGAGGTTCTCTCTACTTTTTCCTTTCTCTTTGTGTCTGTTACTTCGTCTCCGTTTTATTCTGTCACCATCAGTTCTTTCCCACTTTTTCTCTCTGTTTGTGAGTTTTTATGTGACTAACACACACACACACACACTCTCTCTCTCTGTTTCTCTTTCTCTTTGCTTTTGTCCCTAACTTTCTCGAACCAGTCCATCTTTTTGTTTTAGTAAAAGTTATTATTTGCTTCCGCAATCACTGCTGTCCACATAACACAGGTCTGGGACATTTCTTTTCCTTTTTGTACATATAACTATTCATCGCCATATTGATTGCTCAAAGAGCAAAAATCAAACAAGGGAAACTCTAACAAGTGTACAACGATTTTATTAATCCTTTTAATTGAAATCAATATATCAAAATAATCATAAAAGCTAAATAGAATAAATGATATTACTTTTACTGAACGACATAAAACAACAACAACAAAAAAAAAACTGATTGACAGAGCACTAACACAGGAAAAAAAAACTATTAAAGAAATATGTATGACGGGTAATAAAGGTTTTTAAAAAAAATCATGGTTTTTTTAAAATGCAAGCACCTCTTTGTGCTGCTAGGGTACGAGATGAATTTTTGGTATAAAAATTATTACGTCTAAATAATTATTCCATACTGGCAAAAACACCTCAATTTAGACAATTGTCAAAATCAGTCAAATTACTCGAAATATGGGACGATTCATAAAGAATGAAATTGAAAGAATAAGTTGTAAGATTTGAGCATGAAAGAAATTCTAATTCAAAATGATGACTAAATCACAAGGGAAAGAATATTATCAGAAATCGCAGATAATAGAGTATTAGAGGGCAATTATTACAAACACTTAGCCAGAGAAAAACCTTTTCAAAATAATTTTCTTCCCAAAGTTATATAAGCGACGATATTGTGAAATTTCAGACCTGAACTAAGACAATGCCATATAAAGAAAAAAAGATTAAAAATATGATGACCCTTTTCACCACAAGATTTTTGAAATCTTCAAAATAAATATATCTGCTGCTGATATTACAATGTTAATGATTTGATCCATCCTGATTCTTGCTCATGCAGGCAGAGGGAATTGCGATTTGCTTCAGGCGGCGCTGGAACTGAGAACTCAAAATTGTGTAAGAAATGATGTTCGCCAAAGGAGATACGCAATCAATTAAATGAAAAAGCTCGCTGCAAAGAATATAAACATGCATCTCTCGGCGCCCTTCACCAAAATCAGGAATAAATAGTGAAAACACTGGGAGAAGACGTCTGAAAAGGACAAGAATGGCAAAAACTAAAGATGAGCCCACGATCATTTTGTTGGTTTGCCGTTTCGCCGAGTTGTTTCTTGCTAAAGCTCCGGAGGGCGGGCAGGGTAATTTCTCTGATAGAGCAGCACGAGCTTTCTCGTGTCGCCATAGAGATACAATGGTCAGAATGTTCAACACTATTGCCGAAATTAACGGGATGTATGTGAAGCAGGCATGGCCGACGATCAAGACAATCCAGTAGTTTCTAAATGCGGCTGGGTTGGTCACATAGATCTCTGAGATAATTTCATCATTCGAAAACGTTTTCTCATAGTCCAACCGAGGTTCCACGTAGCTGAAGAACATGATAAGAGGGGCTGACTGATACAGGAACATACTGACAACGATGACTGCGACGCAAGTCTTCGGTCGGGTAACGAGTCGTTTGTTCAGGCGGCGGATTGGAAACGCAATGGTGAAGAACCGATCAAGTGTAATCAGTCCGTTGTGTAGAATTCCAATCCTTCCTAACGCCTCAGGTAACCAGAGAACGTAATAAACGAAAAACTGAGCGTAAGTCGAGTTCCAAGTAATTCTCGCCTCTCCAGTGTGCAGTTTCATCATCCTAAAGAGCAAATACGCAATACATTTAAGACCTTCAAAAATATTAAAAGATATTACCATGGGCTTTCCATGGTAATTAAAGTTCTTGTCTTTAAAGACAGCGACGGTTAAACCGACAGCAATCAGACTTAAACCAACTGGAACTGTTATTGCCTTCCTGGTGTACGCTAAAATAGCATTCAATACATGCCGTTTCAATAAACCTTGGTCCCAGATGCGAATCTTTTCTCCCTTGTTTGTGCTGTTAGAAGGTATCTCTGTGGTTGAATTCGACGTAAAAAACAACTTGCTCTCATTTCGGTTAAACTGAATGGGAAATATGTTTCTTTGACTGCTGTTTTTGTCTAAGAAGCCAGCTTCTGAAGATACATTATTGTTATCTTCACAAAAAGAGCTATTCTCTAATCCAGAGCGGGATACGCTGAATGCTTCATTATACTTACGAGATCTTTGCGAAATAGTCCTATTTTCTCTTTCATTCACCTGTGTGGGAGGCTCAGTTACAGGAGGCGATCCAAGAGTCGGAGAACTAATTTCAGCAAATGAATTTCCGAAGCTTGACAAGAAGGTTTTATTTTGAGGATCAGTTTCCGAGGCCAAAGTGCTTTGAGCATTCTGGAAGGTTTTATTTTTGATGGGCAGTGTTTCATCATTATCAAAATATGTGCTGTTGTTACAAGGAAACAGGAAAGATATTGATTCTCTTGCAAAATCTTTCACAGCAGATGCTGAGGAATACATAAGATTTTTTAAAGATGAAAATGTTAATTTATTGTAAGTTTTTTTCCCCACATAATTGACACACTGAAACAACATTGGACGGAGCATCTTGCGATCATACGCTTTAAAAAAAGAATAGAGACATACGTGGATGAATAGAACAATATATTTATATATTTATATACCCAAATATATTTTAACAGACAGACAGACAGACACACACACACACGCATATATAGAACAATATATTTATATATTTATATACCCAAACATATTTTAACAGACAGTCAGACACACACACACACACACACACGCATATATATATGTGACGCGTTCTGTCAAACCGGGGCATAAGGTACCCTGGCCTATTTTGAGATATTGCGATGTAAAGTTAATACACTTTTTTTAAGCTAAAACTTTTTATTGCATATTCCGATCCTAAAGACATTAGTCTTGAGGTTTATTATGAAAAAACAATGTTTTTGCATTTGAAAATACACTAAAAACGGCATTTCTTTGACAGAGGTCTAATTCTTGAACGAGAATTACGCTAATCATAACCTTTTTTACCGATGATTTTGATCATTAATTAACAAGCCACTCTGGCATTGTTTGGTATCAATGCAATCGAAAAAACCTAAACTTTCTAAATATAGCACTGTTCTTGAATAGATAAAAATTAAATGAACTCAAAAATAAAATATTGTGCAGTATCTCCTGAGACTGCATTTTTCCTTTATTTTGCATTGTTGCGGTGAGTTATAAAATGTATAATGTGCTTTAAAATAAAGAAAACTGCATGAAATAGTGTGAAATTTTGTGTGAGTGTCAAGCATTATGTGCTTATTATGACTGCCAAATTTTGTAGCTCTCGAATAATTAGAACCTACTAGTTGCTATGGAGATATATTCAAAACTTTAAACTCAGTTTTCTCAATAAAACGAGTTTTTGCTTTTCACGTACCAACCATCTTCAAATGCCCATAGCTCAGCCAAAAATTATCCAATTGACATAAACTTGGTGTCAAATTAAAGCTTAAGACTTGAACTATACAATGGTATAAATATCTCAAAACAGCCCGAGGGTTTTGACAGAACGCGTCACACATATATATATATATATATATATATATATATATGAGCAAAAAATTATGTCTATGGATCATATAAAGTTTACTTATCACTACATAATACATTTCATAAATATAGATAAACAGACTAATGAATAGAGGAAATAAATATTTAAATATGAAGCGATAGAAAGATGAATTTATAAAAGAAGTGGATAGACAGATCGGTGATAAGACAGATATATAAGCGGGCAAAAGGCGAAAAGATGGAGAGAGAGAGAGAGAAAGAAAGAGAGAGAGAGAGAGAGAGAGAGAGAGAGAGAAAGAGAAGAGACAAATAGAGACTATGAGATCAAAAGAGAGGGAGAGAGGGAAATGAGAATGACAAAACGTGAGAGAACAAGAGAAAGAGAGAGAGAGAGAGAGAGAGAGAGAGAGAGAGAGAGAGAGAGAGAGAGAGAAAGAGAGAGAGGATGGGGGAGGAGGAGAAGGACACGAAACTAAATATTTTGCTATTAGTATGATTTTACCTAAAAAAGTTAAACTTCATAACTTAACTTTTTCCCATAGTTTCCATTTATTTTTTTTAAAATATGAAGCATCTCCTTCACTTCTTTTTTCTTCCAAAAAAATCTTTATTTTGTAAACTCAAATCCATTATATTTCTCACATTTGAAAGAAATCCCCTGCCCCCTTCCCTTACTTCTCTCCATCTCCCGTTCCCTTCTCCTTCCACACTCACGCTCATTCACTTATAGAAGCACATGCATGTACATCCAATCTCTTCTGCTCATTTTCTCGCGCATGAAAATTCGCTTATTGTCAGAGAGATGGATATTAAATTCACGCTCCTATGTGATATCTTTGTAGCTCACAATGCACACATAATCAAATTTGATCAAATTTATAGAAATAAGTGTTTTAGAAAAAAAATGGTATTAATTTTTAAATACCCGAGCTGCCTTATTATCTGAAATGATTTTGTTGTACTCTTTTATTACTATAATTTGTATGAAAATAACTTGTTGCATAAAATATTATAAGAAACTTGCAATATTTTGGGCAACGGCATTGTATTTACGTTATGTTACATAAAAAAAAAAAA
>BLXT01002363.1:76555-92696 GCA_019648995.1 Plakobranchus ocellatus | reverse complement strand
GGGAGTCATTTTTTCTATTATTAGAGATAGGCATTTTTAACGTTCACGATGAATTCGCTTCAGCAACATTACTGGGAAAAAATTCTCTTGACTAACCCGATAGGACTGGGTCGCTCGCTAATCCCAGAGAGAGACAGAGAGAGAGAGAAAAAGGAAAGAGGATAGAAAGAAGGGGTGGGGGACATATCACTTTGATCTTAAAATGGGGGGGGGGGGGGGGNNNGGAGTCATTTTTTCTATTATTAGAGATAGGCATTTTTAACGTTCACGATGAATTCGCTTCAGCAACATTACTGGGAAAAAATTTTTAAAGTATATTTTCACTTAAAGCTGCTATGGCAACGGGCGCGATCTTGCATTTCAATTAACAAAACGTGTGATTTTCAAAATCTAACTACTTCTTATTTAACTTCCAGTCATTTCAAACTTTACCCACATATTTTCCAATTCAAAACCTAAAAAGTAATTTTCTATAAATGAAGTCAAATTTCTGAAAAAGTAAGCATGATAACGACAAAAGCACCTGTTACATTTTAGATGATGTTTTTGGCAACACGTATGTCAAATTTGAAGGAAATGGGTATATGACTCTCGCAGTAGATAAATTTTTTGTGCAAAAACATATACTGAGGAAACGTAATTGACATTTCTATAGAAATACATGAATATTCCAACAAATCATCGATACTTTCTCAAAGTGCAACATTTTCTTTTTGTTTTCAATCATCAAATCTGACGCAGTTATGTCCAATAATGTTTAAACTTGAATAAAAATAGGATAAACTTGTTTAATTTAGATTCAAATCGCATGTGATCGAAAGTATAAAAAGCAATGGAAGCCGTCTCGTTACTCAAGAGAAAATTTGTATCGATACCAAGTTGCGACTTTTCGAAATTTTTTCAGGAATCGATACGGTACATTTTTTCATCCCTACAGAGCAAAAGCAAGTGGGTGTAGCCCGGAAGACAGATGCCTTTTGCCCTTTACTAAGGCCAACCAGGGAAAGGCAATCTAAATTGCCCCTATTTTTTAATTTAAACATTATGTTGGTGTTGATAGATCACATAAGGAAATGACACACAGTGATGTGTTTCAAGAGTTTGTGAACCATTAACGGCTGATCCTATTTTTATAGTTGATCGAGATTAGATTTATTCCTTGTGAGTGTAGCATTGAAAAAATGTCAGATCGCGTGAATATTTTATTGAGAATTAAATTAGCAACGAGTACTAAAACTATTTCAGTCAAATTTATAAAGTTCTCCTTATTTCAATGATTGTAGCTATTCGATTCCTTTGACTTCACAAAAGAACCCAAATGACTATTCAATTGTCGAAAAACTGATCTTACGTAGCGCCGACTCCGCCTCCATCAGGCCATAATTACTCTGTTCTTTTATGTCTCGATTTGCCGCCTCTTTCGTTCGTCCTTATCTTTCCTTTTTTCCTCTCATTCTAAGTGCTGAGCTTCTGCTTGTTAGAAACTCACTGAATCTATCTCAAAGAATAATGTCACTTCAGTGCTAGCTCCGCTATCGCTACTGATCTATTTTCTCCCTTAAATCTAAAAGTGGATTCAGAAATCTTTAACTTAGGCACAGCATACTCGACATTTTCTTACAGAAACGTTTCTCAGTGTCAAGCGTCAAGATAATATAATACCATAAAAAGCTAACATAAATCTCACAAAATTCACTCTTAATGCATATAATCTATACGTGATTGTGGCAAGCTATATGTCGCAAAAGTCGTCACTGCGAAGTTTTCCCGAAGTTGTTATTTCAGTTTTCCCATCATTATCTACTTTAGCTTTCATTTTTTTCATGTTCAAGGCAAAACGTACATTTTTACATAGCTGAATTCACCTTTCATAAGAGACTTAAAATTCTAGTGCATATTCACCAGAGGCAATTCATAGAAATTCAACAAAGCTTGCGACAAATTTCAGAACATAAGGTTTCACATTTTTCATAAAGGCTTAAACTTTTACATTTAGGATCTTGATCTAGATCTAAATAGGCCTTGGCAGCCGAAGAAGATATGGCTATAGATGTAGAAACCACGATCAATAATTTTCCTTTTCATATAATGTTTATGACTGAACTTCCGATTTTCGCCTTCTGTTCCAAAATCTGTCATAAAACTAATTTTCCGTGTGTATGCTTGTCAGAATCGTAAATTTTCCAGATCCATAACGTGCTCTTAGGCAAAACAAACAAACGAGAAAACAAAACACATCATTACATTTTTGGTGACAAAAATTAATGTTTTGATAATTTAACTCAGTAATAATGTTAAAAGCTTACGAAAACAAGGACTTAACAGGGAGCTACGTTTAAACATCTTCGATTTTCGTTTAGAATATCACTTAGATTTAGATCTAAACACGACTTATGATCTAATCTCTTATCTCCCAAACTTAAGGATTTAGGTTGGTCTGACAACGAGCAGCCCAATGTCCTTTTTTAAACATCTAGTGGTCTTTTTGGTCATACAAGACATATGAGGTTGAGGCCTGCTGAGGACACACGTCTTGACGGGAGGTTAAAAGCACGATATTACTGGGCAGTTGATGGCCCACTTTAAACCAAAGAGTTATTGTCAGGCCTGGCAAAAAGTGAGTATGCTATTGTAAGATTTGAAAGACAGGGAATTGTAATAATCAATTCAGAGAAGCAGGCAAGGCTATTAATTTATTATTTTACATCATATTACTGCAGCAGAACGATAACGTTTTCATTCAAAATGTGTAGCAGCTTCTCTCAGTCGATTTTTAGCGACCTATGTTTCAGAAATGATGTACAAAAGAAAGGACGAGAAGAATAACTGAAGCATAAATTCAATTTTTTTTAAGTTCATTTCCTTCACATCGGCCGTAATATCTCAGAAAATCTATAAACTGCATTTATGATGAATTGCCTTTCACACTGTTACAATATATCTTATCAAGACTTTCTAAGACGGAATGGCTATCTATATACCCTTAAAGTAAAAGCTGAAATCTATTACGAATAAAAGTAAAAGAAAGTCAGGACATTATATTCTAACAAACGCCTTGCATATTTATCCATGATAGCTTCAACAGCAGCGGTATCAATAGTCCACTCCTCATCCACTTTAGCAAGAAAAAACCATAACCTATTAAACAACGGTAAAAATCCATCTGTTTTCATTTCACTAAGTCCAACAAGGTTATCTCAGTATTGCTTTTAATATATTAAGATATATACAAAGCAGGTTTTGTCAAAGCATATCTTTATGATATGTATATTAAGAAAAAGACATGCAAGAGATATGCATTCATCATAAAAAGTAATGAAAAAAAAGTTAAACTGCACCTAAGACAACTAGATCTATAAGCTCAAATACTGAATCTTGCTCGTGTTTCAAATAAGTGTGTCGTGCCTACAGCTTTAATGAAGGCCAAGATGGAATGCATTTTCACCTTTTGTTCGTGCTCTCAGATCACACTTAATTTACAATCAAGCCCATGATTTGCTACACTTAGATCTTAAGATACATTATATACATACTATGGACCGCTGAACTATTAGCCAGGTAACAGAAAAACTTACTGCAATAGAAGATTACTTTTTAATCAATTAATTTAAGCCCATAATATCTGTATACCGCTTCAAACCTTGATTAGCACGTTACACAGAGTCCATTCCTGTTAGTACTTTTCGTTCTCATCCATTATTAGTACAATACTCATTATTATTATTGTTAGTTCAATGGTTCTACATCCATTAGGGAAATGCAGTCCTTCTAAGAAACCATTCTCCATATATTATTAGATAGCACGTTTTAAAATAGTATCTTACTTATAGTTATATTGTTTCGAACAAAACAAAAAATAGATGGGATCGGCATAAAACATTTTAAAAGCAAAAACATGCATAGTTTTTTTTTTTCTTTGCACTCAGCCTATGTTTTACTTCTTTCATCCATAAACTATCTGTAAGGAAATCTTCATTTTCTTAAAAACAAAACATAAGAAACTGATAAAAACACCAAAACTTCGACGTGTTCCAGACACTTCATTAATAAATTCATATGTGCAATCATAACAAGCTGATATATCGTGAAATTATGTAGCACTCATTAATCGCCATCTGTTTTAAATCAGTGAATATAAAAGAAATTTCTCTTAGTTTACTATTAATGTTGCCAGAGCAAAAATGCGATGCAAAAAAAAAAAAACCAAAACAAAAAAAAAAAACCCAAAAAAAACCAAACGTCTGTTTTCTATGGAAGACTGCTCAAGTCCTTTTTAGGTGGGGGTCCCTTGGGCCTCTCCTGGGGTTTTCCTAACCCCTCAAACAGAAGAATACTGAAACAGCAGAATAAATTTGAACAGCTCATTATGATTTTGAGTTTGATTTGATTTGTATTGAGATTTTCAAAAAAATTGGGTAAATCAAACAGTACTAAAAAGGCAACTAAATTAATCTGACGACATTAGCTAGATTATTTGATGAATTAAGTATTTTGATAGGGAGTGGAACAAAATCAATACAAAAAAAGATAAATAAGACTTAAAGTGAGAACAGTTAAAAGCTAAAAAATAAATGTATTGCCATGAGAAGAAAGGAGTGAAAACGATGATTGATTTAAAAAAAATGACCTATATCATTGGAATGCATATCTTGAAAGGCAGTTAAACCTACTTTAAATAGAATTTCCCTGATGCAACTCACGAAGTTTTATATATTTAGACTGCTATTATTTAAGTTCCCACATGAAATAAAAAATCAAGGCATCGACATTTTTTTTTATTGTAGTTTACACTTACCAAAAGCGTTTAATTTTGCTTTTACGCAAATAAGTCTATTTGAAAGTAATCAGCCTTGCATTTCGAGTCTTATCTTTTGAGGAAAAAAAACCTATTGTAGTAATATTTATACCATTTCTTTACGATTGAAAATTGTATAATAAGAAGCAAAGGAACTCAATGAAAAGTAAAAAAACTTCAACGTCATGAAATGGCTAAAGAAGAAAAAAACAAAAAACAAAAAAAACCCCGCAGAATTCACCATCTCCAAATATACGTTTGAATTGAGAGACTAGGATTCTCACATTTTAAGGACTGAGGATTTCGGCCCGAGCATCATACGGACAAAGTCTGTGTAGTTGATAGCCCCCTGGTTGTGACTGTCCACTTCGCTGATCATCTTGACCACTTCCACATGTGTCTTCGCTTGGCCTAATTTCTCCATCAGATATTTGACGTCCATCACATCTGTACATAAATGGTAGCAATAATTTTTGTGTTTTTTTATTCGTGCATTAAGACTGTGATATCAAACTTTTAGCTACCCCCCTCCCCCGCCAGACTTGGGCTTCGGGTAAGAACTCAAAATCAAACCCGCTGCAAAAAGTTTTCTGGATATTCAAGGTGAATTCGCCCGCCATTGCGCCGAGAACACCGTTTAAGTTTTAAAATATTTGATTATCATTATTATAAGGCTTAGGAATTCAACTTCTAATGTCAAATTATGATCAGTTATGTTTTTGAAATAACTTTTGAGGGAACGATATCGATAAATGAGTTTGCGCATCAGAAGAATGAAAAAAGTGGCGGCCTACAATGAGAGATGTATTATGTTAACAACCAACTTTGTTGGGGAAAAACAAATGCGAGAGTGATAGAGAGAAGTGAGAAAGAAAAGACGAGAAATATTGGATGAAAAAGAGCGGATGAAATCGACAACAGCACGGAAAAAAAACTTTAGCAAGATTATGTAGACGAACAGGCCCTGAAGGATGAGATACTTAGCAGCAGCAGGTAAAGGCAGTTGATAGCTTTCACAAAACTTTGGTAAAAATTCCATGAAATTTCATTTTGAATATAATAATTTTGCCTTTTCAATTCGAGTTTTATACATTTTATATTTCTCAATTACATCTTAGACCAAAGCTCTAAGTCAGAGTTTTGGTTTGGTATTATGATTTGTATACTATTGCCTATATAACTGGTCCGTAACAAGGTGATTTCAGACTTTCAGACCCTCCGTAGGGCTCGAAACCGCGACAAAAGGGTTCCTGCAGATTCAGGTCACACTCGCTATTCACTTTTCTACCAAAGGCTCTCTTTATGTATAATGAGTCAGTCTATTGTACATTTATCAGTCCAAAATGGATATATTCTCACAAACTTGGCATACTGTCGCTGGAAAAATCTGCTGCATCATGCATGCTGAAGGATGCCTAATATACTTCGTACGAAGTTGTTAGTGAAATAGTGTATTTTGAAGTTAAACCTTGAAGTTTGTAAGTTGTAATATGAGCAAACTCTAAAATGTAACTTTTCCCTTGGATCTATGTCTATCCTTTTTATTGTTATCAAAGCAAGCCTACCCATCTGTGGGTTTTAAAAGAAACATACTATAAATATATTGCATAAAGAATTCTATTGTACGAGCCTAAAAGGGGAAAATGCAATTTACAATATCTTTTGAAGAAGTCACAAAAAATGTCAATTTATGCACGCCAATAATTACATTCCACAATATATTGTCAGCGAAATTAGCATTTTGCAACATTATTTCCAGTAGCTAGGATTATTCACATAATAATATCTGAAAAATATAATGGATCTATAATTTCTGTAACTTTTAACTTTGAGCTTTTTTGAATATTTCCTTTCTTTAAGTAATACGTTCAAATGTCATATATTATACGCTTTTTATCCTTCGGATCCTGTAAACTTAAAAAAAAAAAAATTCTCAACAACAAAAAAGTTTGTCCCTGAACATTGTCAAATTTTAAAGATTTCTCTCTCTCACTATCTATCTATTTCTCTCTTTCTCCCGCTACTCTCTGTGTATATATACATATAAATATATATATATATATATATATATATATATATATATATAAAGAGAGGGACAGAGAGAAAGAGATAGATAGATAGTTAGAGAGAGGGAGACATATGCAAATACATACACAGTCACAAAAACAAGAACATTTAAGAAATAATTCACATTGAATGACTAACCTTAGCATTTGCATATTATTATTAGAAAAAAAAACCCAAAACAACAAAAAACAATCAACAAACGATAATACACACACACACACAAAATAAAATCAAAAGATCTTAAGACAAAAGTACGTAGATCCTTGTTCGCTGGATAAAATATTTATCTATATATAAAGACACTGATTCGCTCACATCTAGCTTTTGTTATCGCTCGAATCCTAGTGGCTGATGGCTCATAAAGCCATCTTTGTAAATTTGAATAAAAGTCTACATTAGCCTTTTTCATGTTCATGGGAGTAGGAAACAAATTGCAGTCAATGACCGACTTATAATTCGTTTTCTAAAGCACTCCAAGAAAGAGCCATCTGAAGCAAATAGCGAAAACCTTAATGCTCTCCTAGGACAAAGAGAGCGGCAAAACATCACATACGTAGTTCAGGTATTACTTACTCAAATCCCCCGACCTGTCTCGGTCACATTCAATAAATTTGTCTGAAACAAACAGAAGGGAAAATTCTTTTGAGATATCTGTGGTGAGCTATGGGAATAAAACAGCACGTGGCTGACGTTTCTTAATAAAAGTTTTAAAAAATGATTTTTGCACTCTTAAATAATTACTAATATTTCAAGCCATGTGGGCATTTTAATTCGAAACAAAAAGAATGGCATATAAGAAGATCTTCAGGTCCTCAGGTCATTTCAAGATAGTTATTATAAGCTTATCATGTTTTTGAAAGGGTGTCTCGAAATGAGGCTCACGGAAAAATCTTCTTCATCTTCAGCTCGGGAAATCTAGATCATAAATACAATGGCCCTAATTTGATGAAATTATATTTGACGAGACCTTTTATGACAGGATCGACGCCAAGCTTTGTAATGCCCCCATCAAACTGAATAGTAGTACATTTGGTAAGACCTCATCTTCACCACAAGCTAGTAAAATGAGAGAGATAAAACCATTTGGGGACCACTACACCATTAAACTACTAAGGCACATGTAAGATTTCAATTAAGAACTTTATTTTAAGATTTTTATTTCTAAATAAATAGCTGTTATTTAGCATAAGAGCATTACTGTTAAGTTTTACTGTTAAAACTTACTGTAAAGATAAGATAATTAATTTTCTTTACAAAGTAGTTTCTTATCAAATTACAACTTTAATTGTTGAGTCAAAAAAGATTATAAATTCGATTCTGTTAAAAAAAACAAAACGAAAAACCCTATTTACTTTCAACTCACTTTTAAACTCGGAGAGCTTAAACTCCAAATCATCAACATCATCGTAGTCTCCATCTTGTAGAAAACCCTGAGAAAAAAAAACGATTCATTGTGATTTTGATCTTCCTTTGTGTCTTTTATCGTTTCCCATGCATTATCTTTTTAACAGGGCTATTTGTAATCTGATGCTCACATGTATGCTCTAAATAAAAGAAAAAAAAATCATTTATGTTACATTCACATGGAGTAAGATTGGAGCCGACATGTTAGATTGAAATTTACTGCCACCGGCATGGTTCAGCGTCAAAGTTTCGACGGCGATAGTTTGAAGGATCACAGCCTGTGGTAGCCAGCAGTCTACAAAATATTATGATACCGAGAAAAATATCGACTCCGAACTAGTGTTTAAGTAATGGAAATAAACCAGTTTGTTAGCATCGTCGAAAATTTCAGTACTTACTTCTGATTGCTCTAGTTCTTTTACATCTCAATGCGTCACACTGGCGTTCATTCCACAAATCTTTGAAATTTTCTAATGCAACTATTGCTCCCTTTTTGCCGTGCAGGAAGCAGATAATTCCTTCAAACATGGCATCTTACGAAACAGGTATGTAAACAGCACGCTTAAAGCCAGATACTTTGAGTGAAAGCATCGATACCTCTACTGACTACAAAATAATTCATCGATCATCAACCAGCAGCATATCATGAACCAGCTGCTAAACAATCGACCACACCGCATTCATCTATTGGACCAAAAGATATGGCGAATTACTTTCTTCAACAGATCCAAAGCTCCCCTAATCGAGTTTGAATGAAAACCTGTGGATCCTAGCGTTTACACTATGTCCACCACCACTGAAGACTGAGGAAAGATTAAGATGCCGTCAGTAAAGTATCGGTTAAATGCATCAGCTGTTTTGGAAGCGTCCTTAAGGTCTC
The DNA here is from genome assembly GCA_019648995.1 of Plakobranchus ocellatus. NCBI lineage: Eukaryota > Metazoa > Mollusca > Gastropoda > Plakobranchidae > Plakobranchus > Plakobranchus ocellatus. The sequence goes on along the minus strand of BLXT01002363.1, from coordinate 83,550 downwards.
ATCTCGGGATAGGTTAGTTTTTGTAGCTTTAAAAATCTTAAGCTCTGGCAATGAAGATATCACAGGGATGCTATTGAAAAAGATGAGAGCATTTTACTTCACAAAATAGCTAGTACACTTCCAAAGAAGCATATCAAGCAGCCAAAATAATTTGCCATTTCAGTCTGGCCAAAACAGAAACCACAGACAAAATGCAGTTGTAATCAAAGCGTAAATAATGCTCATATCGAAGCTATCTGTAGATCCTCCCAACCTAAAAAAAAGGAAATACATTTTTTTGGGAGCTAATGCCCAGACAAGTTCATGAATTACAAATGTCTGAAGACTCATTTAATCGTGACGCATTTTAGACCTACAATGAAATGATGATCAAACTTAATGCTTACAAAAAATTAATGATAGTCACCAAAGGACAAACCCAAATGTACAAAAAAATGACCATATGCCAACATTAGCGCCTAGCGCCGCATTTAACTCCGAAGGTTTTGCAAGCCAAGCTTGTGCCTTTGAAAGAAAGTTGGAGGATAGAGTAGACTATCTGAAGAAACACGGAATCATGTAAAAAATCACAGCCAGTGAATGGGCAGTCCAAAGTAATTAATAGCCCAGTATAAACAGAAAATATACATAAGAGAACTTGTGGGCAGCACACAAATACTGTCAATATCTGCATCGACTTGAAGAGATGCTTGCAATTTTTTAGAGGGACAAAACTTTTTCTTAATAATTGCAGTTAAAGAGGGTTATATAATAAATTACTTTTTCTCTGTCGAGTAAAAATTACTATGAGACATTCAGATGTTTTTGCACTTTTCCTTCCTTTTTAGTGTAACTACTTCTTGTCATTGAGGCAGCATTGATCTTACATCCGGATCCTTAACGTCAGTAACAAGTCCTGGTTTTGTGGACGACCTCTCAATCTGTACTATAATTAAATTTTTTCTTCATAATTTTAATCAAGGTTTCACTATTTCTTTCTTTACAAAGAACTTGTTCTTCATGTGGAAAGAAGGCCATCAATAGTTCCACATTCATTATCATTATTAAAATTAATGTATCTCAGATAGCTTGAAATCTTTGTTTTCTAATTCTAGACTTCGGAGTTCTGAATCAGTTGATGGAAACACTTTTTTTTTTTTCTTGCATTCCCATTGACAGCGAGGGAAGATCAGGTTTGTTTATTTGCTTGCATAGTGAAATAGAAGATCACAAAGACAAACTGTGTGTTGGTAACTTACAAGCTACATCATAGGGACCTAACCAAAGCAAGGCTTAAAAGCAGAGCTTAATAATTGTACATGACTACTGTTACTGAATCCAGTAATATTCGGACTTGTTAAGTGGCTTACACATAATCCACTACTTGCAGGTCATTATCTTTTCTTCCTCCTTCTCCTCTTCATTTTTTCCTTTCTCTGCTAGAGCTCTTTCCAAAAGCGATATCCCTCTATGAATTCTTCGCTTTAAAGTCTAGTTTTAAAGACGCTGTTGTTGATACTCCTTCATGATCTTAATGGTTTCTCTCTCTCTCTCTCTCTCTCTCTCTCTCTCTCTCTCTCTCTCTCTCTCTCTCTCGCTTTTTCTCTTTCGCTCTTCCACAGACAACCATTATCCCCTACACTAAATTCTTTCTCTTTCTTTAATCTAACGGTCATTATCTCAATTGCGGTAATAATGCTTATCATAAACAATCATAAGGTCACTAAACTTTCATTTTAAATAGGCCCTGCTGTTTCTTGTGGTGTAGCTAGACTATATACTCCTCTGCCACTTTCTGTGTTTTAATTATATACAGCGCTAACAAAAGCATGCGCCGTGCTACAGGAAGGTATAACTTTCGCTGAAGATCGAAAGATGTTTCAAAATGCATATTGACATTTAGGTATATTTCATACTTTTTATTTTGTCACGCCTATTTTCCAACAGATTTCAAAGTAGAATATAAGTTTGATTGAAAGATTGGTTTATGTTCAATGAGATAAAAAAAAGTCCAGTCTATGTACAAAATAGACAAGTTGAGCCTTAAATAGTTTGTAAGGTTCATCTATATCTAGTAGATGCAAGGCCTCACGCTATTTAAAGGTCCTTCGAAAATCTCAGCTATTTTATAAATTGATAAGAACCGATTCTCTTAGATGTTCTATTTCTTCTAGTGCGTTTTTTTTTTAAATTAAAATTTGGAAGATATTGATAACCTCGCTCTCTATCATTTTTTAGTGTGGTTGGCAAGAACGGGTCTGGTTGCTGGAGCGTTGCCTGCTGTTGATTAACAAAATCAAAGCAGAAAAAAGCAGCTGTGATCACAAGTAAACGGTTAACTTAAGGTTGCAACCGCAAGAAATTCAACAACCGCCTTGCAAGAACCTTTGCACGGTCCTACAGAGACTCCAAGAACATGGCCTGAAGGTAAATATCAATGAGCTTAAATTCTTTGATAAAGAGAAAATCCTCTGCATATCCAAATCACATTCACAGGTCTCTATTAAACAGGAGAGAAAATAAATGTAGTAAGAGAGAGTCCAAAACCTCAAGCAAAACTCAATTCAGATTTGTTGCTAGATTCGTCCATCACGACGACAAAAGGCTCGTCATTATCGCAATGAATGGTACTTTAAGATAAACTTTAAGATTCCCAAGCCTTTTCCTGATCATCTTCGTGTCTAGAGTTATCTGGTAAAATCAAAATTACTCACAGACAAATACGCACTCTGGATGATATATAAATTCACCCACCACTTGTGTTGCTGACACTTCACCCCCATCTAGGATGATGAGCCTCTTCATATCAAGAGTAGTTTCACCCCGATGTCACCGATGACAGTTGCTAGGAAGCAGGATATGCTCGATTTTTATCGGGTTTCTCCTTAAGCATGGAGTACCGAAGTTCAAAAGCAAATGCTTATCGCTGACGGTCTGTTGAAGACTACCAAACCCAAAACAGTGAAAATTCACAAAATTTGAAAAAAGTTCAGATTTGCTTTAGAGACACAATCGAGTTCTTTTCCTATGGCGTCAGTATAGTGGCAAAAGAATCGTAACACCATTCCGTAATTGCCCAAGTCAAACATTGCCCACAGACAATTGCAACGGGCCAGGTATCGACACATGATAATGAAAGTACGAGCCTTTCTAAACAAATGCCATTAACTTAAAATGCATAAGAGCAACTTGCTGTGATGTGAATATCGTCTGCTTCCCTCAAAAAAACTTTCACGAACAATTCTCACAACGATTCAACACTGGGCATTTAAATGTGTGAAGAACGTCGCACATTGGCTCCTTCTAGGAGCTATTTTGAGTTGACCACACACAAAAAGAATAAAAAGAATAAGTCATCAGGTCATGCCACGGTTACGCCCCTACACGACCAGACCCACTTAAGGCACCATAACAACCATGGCAAAAAACATAAAAACCACGACAGTGAGTCAGCATAGACTTAGCAAAGTTGGTCGTGAACCTGATGTTCTTTGTAAAGGTTGATGCACAAACCAAATGGGCAGAAATAAAGCAGTTTAGCCAAGCCTACACCTTACAAGAAAAGACGGCGAGGAAAGCCATGACAAACTACCTCAAAATGCCGTATGCCAAGATCGATCAGGAATCTAGTCTTAGTTCCACGACGCTCTGGCCGAGCATGGAACTAATTTCAGTTGTTTTTTTTACACATAGCATAATCACACTATTTGTAAGATTTGATCTCTCAGTGTATTTTTCCTGGTGAGTTACAGCGGTTCACATTTTGCTTTTTATTCATAGCTCTCCATAACGCCCAATTACAACAAATTAATGGTCTTGTCGGCAAATTGTCCAAACATTTTAAAGAACAACGAAGGCACCAGGGAAGGGAAAAAAGCTAGTCAGCTTTCTATTTGCTTACAGAATAGCAACACATTAAATCTCTTGTGAGCGCCCGGAGACCCTTATGTTTGGTCGACACTTACGCAGTCATCTAGATGCACTGGCACTCTTCTAAAAGATATCGGCTGAGCATTATCATCAATTAATTATCTCGAACTTATAAGCAAACTTCCGCTTCTACAGCGCCGACGATAATGTGCTGGTGAGAGACTACAAGCAGATAAAAGATGGCAGCACGGCTTCATATCTGCATGTAACGAATCAGGAACGTAAGTTGTAGAGATAAGTCTGTGTATTAATCTGATGCCAACATGCAAACCAACCTGTTCATGCTCAACCATCTTCCAAAGACAATTTTCATACCACCGTATTCGTCACCTGTCTTCGTGTCTTCAAGACAGCTTGTCTAATATTGAGGGTTTTTTTTGTTGTTGTTGCTTTTTTCTTTTACTTCTTGTACCAGTTTTGATTCAATTTAGGAAAAATGGTTATCCTACTTTGAAGGAGAAAAGGAAATTTATGGAAAATCACAGTCTGCACGATTTTTAATTAAAGATGAAGATCGATTTATCGGTTTCCGTGCATATAACCCGTCCACAACAAGACTAACGTATGTTTTCAGGCCACGGTGAAGCCAGGACGTTGCTGGCGGCTCGAACTCGGGGCAACTAGAATCCTGCAAATCTCAGGGTAGGTTCGACAGCCATTTTGTGTAAAGCATCTCTGTTAACTGCAGGATTCATTATTCCGTAACATGATAAAGAGATTAAAGCTAGTAAAAGAAATTTATGTAAAAAAAAATCAAACACGTTCTTTCAAGGGAGAGTCCTCGTTTTAAAAGAAAATATAAATCCCAACAACAACAAAAAAGCAGATCAACAACAACAGCAAATAACAACAAGTAAAAATAGCGGTGAAGCAAAATGGTTATCAGACTGCCATATATCAGCATACTTGCTTAATTCGGTTCCATTTATTTTTTGCCGAGAGCAAACAAAGAGGAAAATTAATATATCAGTATATTACCTTATTTATTTCATCTAACTCTGCCTCCCATTTTGCCATGTGTTGTCCATAAGCTTTCCCACCTGAAAAGCAGATAGAATAATATCTCTAAAGATGGTCTCAAAAAGAAATGTCATCACCTGGAAAAATCAATGATGACAATGATGATGATGATGATAATGATGATGGTGGTGATGATGATTATAATAATAATAATAATAATAATAATAATAATAATAATAATAATAATAATAATAATAATAATAATAATAATAATAATAAAGACAACGATGACGATTACGATAGCCATAGTGATAATAATGATGTGCATCATAAGGATAATGATGATGAGAAAGATAATGATGAATATCGTAAGAAAACTGATGGAGATGTTGATGATAACAATAATAGTAGTAAGATTAACTGTAAAAATAAAGAAGAAAAGGAGAAGGGGAAGAAGTAAAGAGCAGGAGAAGAGGAAGAGAAGGAGAAGGGGAAGAAGGAATGAGCAAGAGGAAAGGAAGAGGAGAAGGAAAAAGAGAAGCAAGAGAGGGAAGAGGAAGGGAAGGGGGATGGGGAGAAGGAAGAGGAGGGGAGGGGAGGATGAGGAGGAGAGGAAGAAACTGGAGGAAAGGGAGGAGAAGGGGGAGGGGGGACTAACTAGCAGGGGAATCATTTGTCTCCCCTTCCAACCCAATCTGCACCTGCTCAAAACTCGATGTTTCCTTGCTGTTAACTTCTTGTTTTTATGGTTGGTTGTCATCATGTTTACAGATAAAACTTCTAAAGTTTGGATGTTGTACATTGAACTTCTTTTAAATGTATAAAAAGAAAGTTTCCTCATCAAATTTTATCCAGGCTTCGGTTTAAATTCTCAAACATTTTGAAAATTAAATTGCCTAGGAATGGATAAAAAAAAAAGAAACAATATGTCCATGTGGTTAACACACGCACACACTAACACTCACACACACACAGAATTCCATTTAAATAAAACATTAAGATTGTAATAATTGCCTCTCTGTCTCTATTCCTCCCTCTTTGCCTCTCTGTCTTGTTTGTCTGTCTCTCGCTCTTTCTGGCTGTTTGTTTAACTGCCGCTCTCTCTCTCTCTCTCTCTCTCTCTCTCTCTCTCTCTCTCTTTCTGTCTGTCTGCCTATCTGACTCTGTCTCTCTCTCTCTCTCTCTTAGTGGCTTTGTTATCTGCCATTTATCTTTCTCTGGACCATCGCATATTGATTCTAAAATGGATTTTTTGCACAGGAAAAAATAAAGCGTCTCCTACTCTTTCTTTCTTTCTTTCCTTCGTTGGTGTATTTTATTTTGTTCTTAAAGGAAGAGTACAAGCATAACGCGTCCTTTAAAACAATGTGGTGGCTTTTTACTGGGGTTCTTTTAATCACGTTTTCTGGTCTACGATAGCTTTTCAAAGACAGTGAGCCAAATTATCTTTTTAAAAAAATCCTTTAGGCTTGCGCGTACATCACGATAGTTCATCCCCTCATATCATTTATCCCTATAAGTAAATGTTTAATTTTTCATATAGTTTTAAACAAATTTTTCGTTTCTAAGAGTGTGTGTAAATTTTTCCTCCTCGACAAAAGGGAGATACTGAGAAAGAGATTTTCCCATCGTATTTAACAGTCTATAACCCTATTAAATGAAGGAACTATAGAAATCGACATTTCCCCTATGATTTTTTTTTCATCTTCATCTTCACCGAGAGAAAGAGAAAGCCATAACTTGAGAACTATAGAAACTATTTTGAATTGATGATTACCTTTAGGTTGTTTTTTTGTTTTTTTCTTCTGATTTTCGGAATTTGGGGCATTAAGGTTGTTTACAAACGGCTTTAGGCCCTCGGCTAAATTTAGCTAGGCGTGGTGACGACGTAGATCTACCTATTGATATTAATAACCCAATAAGTGCACATAAATAGTTATTTTTTTCTTTAAGAGGAAAAGGTTTGTTCACTTTTTTCTAAGGTATAAGAATATATTCACAAGCTTGTTCAATCGATTTCTCCGAGAAATTTGGGGATGGACCCAAAAACAGAGGCAATGAGAGAGAGAGAGAGAGCGAGAGAGAGAGAGAGAGAGAGAGAGAGAGAGAGATTGAGGAGAGAGTGA
>BLXT01002363.1:39743-52850 GCA_019648995.1 Plakobranchus ocellatus | reverse complement strand
CTCTCTCTCTCTCTCTCACTCAACCTTTTTGTGTTTAACTTTTGCCTGCGATAAATTGGATCCATTTTCACCTCTAAAATAAGAATTTCTAAACCTAAATACGACCTGAAGATTTTAGGAGTTACAAACAATATCGTATTAAACTATTATTTATTTCTTAAGGTTGGTGGACTCTAGTACTCTTAAAATGTTCCTTTGGATTCAACAGTCAAGGGCACTGAAATTGGGTGCAGTCAGAGCATTTTTGTTTTTTGAAGATCACAAACGAAAGAACTTTAAAAAATGGTGAAACAATTATCAACTGTCTAAAAATATTTTCAGCGAACAAAAATTTTTTTTTTTAAAGTTGTTTAATTTTATCAAAATTAATGTTATTTCCTATTTCACCACTTCTTCCTTCTCTATGTTTTCCACTATCATCGGGGATAGCAAGCCCGGCCTGAGGTCTGGAGAAACCTGTTTGTGGCGACCCCCAATACCGGCGCTTTGGCCTGACGAAGGGCCTGAAAGCTTAAGATTACCTTTCTGTTGACTGGCAATGCATAAAACCAAATTAACCATCATTTTTCTCTCATGCTCTTCATCTTCTTTCTTTCTTCCTTTTTTTATACTTCTTTTCTTCTACAATAATTTTATTGCTAATGTTATCACTTTTACTGTTATCATTAACATCTTCTTCATCAATATTCTTACTTTTCTCTCATTATCTTTCTAACAACCCTATCATCATTGTAACCCGTATGATGCACATCATCATCATCATCTCATTTTGTCGACATTATCGTCTTCGCCATCGTCGTTAACGTTATTATTATTATTATTATTATTATTATTATTATTATTATTATCAACATTATCGTCATCATTAGTTTTTCCAAGTTATGATTTTCCTTTTTTATCAAACCATTTCTAGAGATATTATTCTATCTGTATTTCTAATGGAAATATGGACGCAGAATTAATTCAAATTAATAAGGTAATATACCGATACATTATTTTTCTTTGTTTGATAACGACAAAAGAATAATGGAACTGACTTTGATAAGTGATATGAAATGGCATATTGTTTACCACTTTTCCTTAAAATTCCAAACTTCTTCCCTTTTATAATTTGTTGTTATTGTTTATTTCCATTTGTTCTGGTTGTTGTTGTTACTGTTTATATTTTCTTTCAAAGTGAGGACTCTCACTTGTGTAAATGTCGATCAAACATAAGGGTCTCTCGACATTCACTTGTCGGTCATGTGTTGCGATGCGAGTAAACAAAAAGAAACCTGGCTGGCTCTCTTGGTATTGTTTCTTTTGTTCCCTTCCCTGACGCCTTCATTGTTTCAGTAAATTATTTGGGCAATTTGTCGGTTAGCTCATATGTGGCTGGGTGTTATGGACGAAAATGATCAAAAAATATGTCTCATGTCCCTGTCTGAGATGAAAAGCTTGAGTTCATCTGAAGTAATCACTGAACCACCGTAGTTTGCCATTGCTTTCCTGGCCACCTTTTATTATAAGCTTAACATGGTTAAACCTCTCGGATTTATTTTTTTCTATTTGGTGTGTCCATCAACATCTGGCTCACGCTCAATCCTGGATAGTCTATGTAGACTTGTTGCAGTGGTTTCTAAGATTATTTTTATCCCATGGTTGTAAAGGTGCCCTAAAAGGGTCTGGTCGTGTAGTGGCGCAAGTGTTGTGTTCATAGGTGACTGTTTCTTTTTGTGTAACCAAAATGTCCCCAAAAATAGCCATGCATTACGTTCTTCGTTTTATCTACACTTAAATGTCCTACCTGCGGCAATTTGAGAATCGTTCTTCAAAGTTTTGTAGAAAGCTATGGACGATATTCTCATAACAACAAGTGGTCCTGTTACACATTAAGTGAATGGCGTTTGTGTAGAAAGGCTCGTATTTTCAATATCGTGTGTCGATATCTGGCCCATGATATTTGTTTCTGGGCAATACATGATTTTTTTCAATTATGAAATCATGTTGAAACTCTTTTGCCACCGCACTGACGCCAAAGAAAAAGAACTCGGATTTTTATCTGTAAACAAATGTCGGTTATTTAGTAAAACATCATTTATATTCACTGTTTTTTGTTAAAGGTAGTCTTGACAGACCGCCAGCGACAGTATTTGCTTTACAGCTTCCATATTCCATGCTTAAGATAGAACCTGATAGAAATTGGGCACAATATTCTGTTACCTAGTAGTTGGCATCGGTATAATTACTTTTGCAGGATTGTATTTTTATATTAAGACGCTGACGGTCCGTGATGAGAATGGAGTGTCTGCCACACAAATAGTTCAAGAGCTTTTCCACGACCAGACAATTGAGAGTCCATATTTTTATTTGAATATCTGTGAGTAATTTTGATTCACCAGATAACTCTTGACACGAAGAAGACCAGGAAAAGATTTGGGATTCTCAAAGTTAAGCGAAGAAAAGCTTCACAATCGTTGCGATAATGTCGAGCTATTTATGGTCGTGATGGAGGAGTGTAAGAGACATCTGAGTTGAGTTTTGCTCTGTAATTTTGGATCCTCTTTTACTGCAATTATTTTTTGTCTTGCGTTTAATAATTAGGGTTGTGATTTGGATGCCTCATGGGATTTCTCTCCATGAAAGAATTTAGCTTTATTGATATTTACCTTTAGGCCATTGTTAGGACTAATGTAGTCATGTTTTTATTTTGGCTGAGTAGAGTTGAATGTTTGATGTGTGTGTGTGTGTGTTGTGATTGGTTGTTCAGGCCTCGTGACAACACAAGCCGGGCGAATCTACAGACCGGCGGGATTTTGGCTGCAAGAAGAACACTCCTATTTTATCACTCGTACTGTACAGTCGCGAAACGGTCCTGGCGCAAGTTTCAGCGGATTCGTTGACTGCAGAGATATCTTTTAATCTTCTTACCACCTGAGTGAATCTACGTTTGTATTTATTCCTGAGGCCGTGTGCCTAGCCAGACTGATGGTCAAGTCTAAGTATTTATGTTTCCTGTGAAACTGGAACGGTGGTAAAACGTAATTAAATGCTTGAGGCTGTGTGCCTATGCAGACCTATGCAGACAGGTCTACAATCTACGTATGTGCAACTGAATTGGTACCATATCCTTTATCACTAGTTTTTATTGTCCCTCGCGTAAGGGCGTGTCACCTGTCTGGTGAATGACAGTGTGTCGGAGTCAGAGGATGTAAGTGGAGAGTTTAAGGACACGGTTGGGACTGTTATCACTGTGTAAGTCATGAACTGTTGAGCGGGACCCAGGTTGTGTCGGGACTTTTCATTATTTGGACATTTGATTGTCTGTGCCTATGAACTATATTCCCTATTCTACTACAAGTTCAACGGACGAGGATCATCGATGGATTAAGTTTAGAAGCGAGTGAACAGTGTGGGGATTTATATCTATTAGTTATATATGTAGAGTATATCTATTAATTGTACCTGTAGATTATATCTCTAAATTTTATCTCAAGATCGTATCTATTAATTATATCTATTGGTTCTCTCAATAAGTCAATTGATCTATGAGGTAGTATCTTGGAGGAGAGTTCCTCGTGAGTGAATTAGTATGTACTAACTTATTTAACGGTATAAGATTTCGTAACGCAGATTCTGATTATTTTCTATTGTCGCGCCTGCGTGCGTGGACGTTGTATTTGGCTCGCCTCGTATCTATCTGTCTTCTTCTTTGTGTAACTTTTCCTACTTCTATATATTTATTATTATTATTATTATTATTATTATTATTTATTATTATTATTATTATTATTATTATTATTATTATTATTATTATTATTATTATTATTATTATTATTATTATTATATAAGTTTTTTGTCGCCTATCCCCGGTGTTCTGCCTTTTTGTTTGGTGTGAACCTCTCGTGCAGTCGATATAGTTAAATTGCTGTTGTTGTTGTGAAGTTGCGTGTAACCGTTGATAGACAGTGTGTTTGATCCCAATAGGTACGAGGAATGTCCGAAAAGAAACAGGAAAAGGGGCATAACTCAAAGAGTTTTGATCAGATAAATTTGAAACTCACACAGATTGAAGTTCACTCTTCCACTACTTCTCAACGTAATCCACGTGGAGATCGATGCATTTTTGCCAGCGCGACAGCAGCGAATTGATACCCACTCGAAAGAAATCAACGTCAAGGTTATCAAACCAATTCCTCAATTCACTGATGAGGTCATCTTCTGTCTCGAAAGCCATGCCTCCTAAATGGCGCTTCAAGGGTCCAAACAAATGAATGTCAGAGGGTGCCAGGTCTGGACTGTGGGCAGGATGAGGAAGAATTTCCCAACCGTAGCGCTGCAGCCATTGCTGTGGATCCTTCATTTTTTCCACTTTATGGTTTATTTAAAGATGAATAATACGCTTTTGTTTTAGAAACTGCTTCAGATTTTTGTATTAAAATGTCATTTCAGTCTCTTTCTAACGGTTAAACGACGTAATAATTTTAAAAAATGCTCCTAGAGAAAAAAATAACACGAATCTGAGGCTTAATAGAACCGGATCAACTTTTATTCAGGTATAACTTTTTGAAACCAGAAATAGACGACTTGGCTGAACGTTAACGTTGAAGAAATAAAAATCCTAACATGTCAATGTAATGAATTTGATTAAGAAAATGAAAATATTCTCTCTAATTGATTCAATATAAGAGGAACAAAATGCAATGAAATAAAATTTCACATACCCCATGTTATCAAAGGGATTTTGATTGGAAGATTTAAAAGGAAATGAAAACTGAAAGCCTATTTTAAAATTACAAAGCCTTCAACTGGCGGCTTGACATGCTCAATAGTGAGAGTTCCGACTATTTGTCCGTGATGGACTTCTTCTGGCGCCCTTGGTGACCTTGCCCGCTCTTGTTGGAAACTAAACGAGATGCTGCCCAGACTTTCACAGCCGGTGTCACTGGCACAAAAGCGCTGCTGCGAATAAGGAGGGCACGGCCAAGATTCCCATAAGGCTATGGTATCGATCTCAGCCATCAACATTTGTCTGTTTTTCGAGGCCATGGCAAATCTTGCCCTTAGTTCTTTCAAGTTTTCATTGGTGGTTTGAACATTGTCGTAGAGGTCTCTGTTTGTGAAAGTATTCAAAGAAAGGTTTGCGTTAGTCAATGTCTCTGTCGGAAAATTTTTGGTCTCAGGGTAGAAAGTAGGAGAGAAGGCGTGTGGTTTGTTGATTGCAGCTCTTTGATCTTGGTAAACGTCACCAACAGTCAGATATTGGCCAAATAACGCGTCTTTTTGGGCATGTAAATGTAAGCATTCATCCCGAGGACACTCACGAGCTAAAAATAGTGATGAATCTGAAGTATCTTCAGGGATGTTTATTTTTCTTGAAAATGTCTCTGTATTGCTCACCTTGATATTGGTTCTAAGGACTTCATTTGATACAGCATTTGCCTCAGGTAAAAAGCTTTCGTCTTGTGACGAAGGTAAGGTCTCTGCTTTAAATTTTTTCTCCGAGAATGATGGAGTCCTCTCAATCCTTCTATGTTCATTCCTTGTGACATCGTTCGCAATCTTAGTTCCATCTGTAATATTTAGTACTGATGTGATATTGTTCATGAGAAAGGGCTCATTTTTTGCATTCTCATTTGCACAACATGGAGTTTGCTTGGGTAAAGAGCATTTCATACGTTCACCATGACTAAGTAATGAATCACTTTCTTCACCGTGTACATTAGAATCATTTGAGAAATCAATAAATCTTTTCCCGAGAGTGAAGCACTTGTCTTCCTTGCTACTTAAAAACTTGTGTTTTAAAAATTGTATGTCTGACATTGAACAAGTATCAGTAGAGTCTTTGGTTCTCTCTGAGGTAGAGTCATGTTTTCTAGTTGGGGAACGGGTATTTTGAGAGTTCACAGGTTTGCTTTCATTGCAGTTGTAAATATGTCTTGAATCAGCGTGTATCAGGTCGCTAGAGGTCGTGACAGGAGATTTGTGTAAAGCACGGTCCACTGGCACACCTGGTGTGAGAGAGTGAGTCACTTTTCTGTTGTTGTTGATCATAGTATTCGAACTCTGCACCAAAGCATCAATATTGCTCGAAAAGTTACTCCTTTCAGGGAAGAAAGACATTTGCCGGGTGTTTAATTTACCAAATTGAGAGGAAGAAAGGCAGCCTTTAGGAATGCATTTACTTTCAGTTGCCACAGAGTTGACCAACGGTAAGACATCATTCCCTATTCGAATGTACCTATCGTGTGTAGCCCCTTCAAAGTTACGTTTGTCGCTTTTCAGAAAGGTGATGTTTTGAAGAGAGTAATACCGATTCCCGTGTCTCCATCCCTGCAATTTGAAATCATTTTGTAGCGATGGCAAATCTAGATTATCTGGATTTTCCCTTGCTTTATGCTTGCGAGCACATACTCTTCTCCACCATCCAAACATGTTCTTCACATTTGTCCGAATTTTGGTCCAAAAAGGCGCCCTTTTCCCATCCGACTCCACTTTTGAAGCAAAAGCCGTAGGTAAGAAAAGAATTTCTGGGTTTTTCTTCAGGCATAACAGTGTTGTGTAATATCTGCGGGTAATTAGAGGCGAAGTATTTGGAGAAACAGGGAAGGTTGTTTCCTTGCCATAGCCAATTTGAAGATTTGTACTGCTCTCAGAGTAACAGGAACATTCTGAATCAGACTGACTTAGATTATTTAAATCTTCCAGCAGTGTTGTATCCAGGAATTCGCGATCCTGCCGATATTCAACTTGCGAACTTTGAACTCTCTTTTGCTGAGATAGTAAGCTCTTTGGTTCATATTTTGCTACGCAAGTCTGGCAAGTGTGTCCGTGTTCAGAATTTTTGGCCCTTAAACACTGACATAATAAGGTTTTTGGTTTAGTCTTTGTCACAAAAATGTCCAAAAATTCAGTGGGTACATATTTTCTTTCATTTCGTTTTAGAAAATTTTGATAAAAATCTTGTTCGAGGTCTTCCTTTACATTTGGGTATTTGCATCTTGCCTTCGATAAGCTTATATCCGGCGATTGTCTCTCCTCGGGAACTTTTGTTCGCTCGTTATTAAACGCATCTTGATCAGTGCTCCAATTCTTAAACTCTGAATCGAGGGTTTCCACATTTGATTTATCCGTGAAAACTGAGAAAAGAGAATGTAAATTTCTATCCTCATTTCTCATATCCATTGTTTTATGGCCAGGACTATTTTTGTAATGATCTTTTTCCTTCATACTTGTAGGACATATTATTTTCTCTTTGCTTTTAGAAATCCTGCTATGATACGCTGAGGCATATCTGTGCTCCTCTTTGCATACACAAGCATTTTCTTTTGTAGATGCAAGGCTAGATGACTTGCTTGCAGCAGTGTGGGTATTCTCTCCAGGCGTGACCCCTCGAATAGCCCTTTCCTCGAGTGTGCTGTTACCTTCTTCACGTAGGTCATTATTATCATTATCACTATTAATGGTGTCGTTCTCTCTCAAGCTGTTGTTGTTGGCAGACGTGTTGTTATTAGTGTATGAAGTGTTGGGCATACGGTTGGTTGTGATTGTTCCATTGCTGTTCTCAATCAGTTCAACCGCAGATTCTTTTTTAGTAGAGCCGCGTCGTGCAGAAAGTTTCAGGTTATCATTTGCAGTGCTTACGCTGGTTAAAATGTTTCCGGCAGTAAATGATGAAGGATCTATATTGAAATGTGCGCACCCAGTGCCTATTTCGTCAGGCATGTCAAAAAAAATATGGCTTCCTCTTCTTTTCCTTTCCTCAGCCAAAAATTTGGAGTTATTACTTACTGGCAAACTTTCAAGATTTTCTATCGTTGAATCAAAGTTAACGGAATAAGCATCGGGCTTTAGGACACCCGGAATGTTAAAATCTACGCCATTTGTATCGTGTGAAAACGCCATTGCTTTGGTTTCATGCATATTTTTCTCCTTATATGAATAGCTGTGCTTACTAGAATTCATCCTCTCTTTATTATTCCCCAAAGTCTCTTCTATATTATCTCTCTTGAAGGTAGTACCATCAATTTTATTTTCAAACTTTGAGAAAAGATCAGTCGGTATGTCGACTTCTGCAACTTGATTTTCAGGGGATTCAGAGCATGGGAATATGTGAGACATCACGTTTGTCTGTGAAAGAGTGTTTATTTCTTCTGAAAAACCCGTGTCCTTCAAGTCAGACATCTCTAAACATGTTTCTAAATCACAAGAGCTATATGCTTGAGAGGCCTTCGACACAAACGGTGGAAAAGAGATGGGAGCAAACTGTCTACAGAGAGCCAAGTCGGGCTCCGATGCTGACAAGTGCGATGATTCTGAATTAGGATGTGCTGTGTCCAGGAGACGAAAGACTGCATTTGCGCTGTTGTTGTTTTTTGATATTACTGTTGACTGCCTCCTGAGCTTTGATAGAGTATAGGAGCGGAGGCTTGTGTCGTGCTGTGGTACAAGGAATGGTCTGTGCAAAAGATTGGTGTTACCGGTGGTATTGTTATCGGCATCGATTTGTGCAGAATCTTTGTCAAAGTCTGTCTCGTCCTCTGGCTTGTCGATACCTTCTTTGCGTTGGCTACTTTCACCTTTAGATACAATATTATCGGGTTCTTGAAAACTTTTTTTTCTGAAAAGATATAAAACAAAGTTAACACAGTGTAAAATAAATTGTCCGTACCATATGACTTAAAAATCTTAGAGTGTCTGATCTAACGTTAAACGCAAACTTAAACGTTAATAGAAGGGCAGTTACAAATGGCTTATCAATGCTTTTTGTTTACACAGCAACACATCAACTACATTTCAATCATAGATAACTATCTCGTATGAGTAACACTGACAGTATCTCAGTTTTTCAGACATCAAGGGGAAAAGGATTGAGCAACAAAACTAAAGCACGCGGCCCAATCAAAGTAGTTTGGCGTTTGAAACTGCTGGGTGTCACCTGACAGTAGTAAAAATGCCAGAGCCCACGGTAGGAAGCGATACACGATGCCTAACGTCCGAAGCGGGGTTGCTGAAATCAAAATCACTGCTTGAAGAGAAACCCCTTGATGGTGTTGACAAGAAGCTTCCAGCATCGCTCTTCCACTCATGTAACGGTATTCCTGTTGCAGATTTCATCGACAGAGGTGTCAAAGTTTGAATGAAACTCTTATCATAAAGTTCCAAGGATTCCGCTGCAGCAAACGCTATAACTTAGCACGGTAATAATGTTTACCATCTCTCCTTATTTGCGGTTATCAACTTATAGATACGTCGGATGTAATTAGGTGAGAGACGCAATAATCATTTCGATCGTGCAAGTTATCGCGCTTGCTGTGGGTGGTATACTTTAAGCCTGCCATCTAAAAAAAGTGTGAATTCATGTCATTTTGAGTGTGTCACAGCTTCCAGGATCCAAAATTAAACATTACATTCAAAAGCTATTTTTACTTGCTTCAATTATAACAAAACTGTTCAAAATTTTCTTTTAAGAACTGGAATACTAGAGCCCAATGTCGTTGCATTTATAGAACCGTACTACAAAATTTTAATTTTTCACATGTTAAATCCACAGTCTGTACCCACTGTTAAGCCTGTATCTCCTTTTGTAGGGAAGTAGATTGTAACAAAATGTTGGAGTTATGCTGCTGCTTTAGGAATTCGCTTTTTTTCCACCCTTCACTTCTGGGCCTGAAGACGAATGTATTTCGATTGCGCTAACGAAGGAGACGTTATAAAACATTTTCTTTAAATTTTTTTTTAATGAATATTCAGGAAGTATTGTCGCCAGCTACTTCTGCCACAATCTCATCTCCTTTCGTTACTCCGGGTTTACTTTGGTTGTGCCTTAAAATAAGATGGACATCACCCCTAAATGTCGCAGATAATAATGTTCAAGAGCTTACCATTCCATTTGTGAGTCATAATATTAAACCCTTTAATAAAGCGGGCAATCTGTTTTTCTGTTTTTGCCAGTGTGTATGTCTCTGTACACCTGCCCCCTGTTTCCGTCTCTCTCTCTCTCTCTCTCTCTCTCTCTCTTTCTCTCTCTCTCTCTCTCTCTCACTCTCTCACTATGTGTCTATATATTTAGAGAGAGACAGAGCGATATATATATACATATATATATATATATATATATAGTCAGAGAGGCAGAGGGATATATATATATATATATATATATATATATATATATTATATCGCTCTGTCTCTCTCTCCTTCTCTCTCTCTCTCTCTCTCTCTCTCTCTCTCTCTCCCTCTCCTTCAATTTCCAGCCCACGAAAGACCTTCAAATATTGTTGGCGGTGCCATCTGCCGTGTTTCCACTTTATGCCAATCTACTCCTTTAAAGAAACGATGTTGTTTAACCTTTGCCGCATCTTGTTTACATCCTCCCAGGCGGGCACTCGGCTTCTTCACTAGAAGCTGAAAATTAAGATAATCATCATCTTAAAGGAATACCAAAGCTGTAGAATGTCATTGTTATTTTAAATCATTATTCTTTATTTTAAAAAAGCATTTTATTCTTGTTATTCAGAAAGTGAAATAAATGAGTTTTCTATATTGCAATATGTAAAAGCATTGACGTTTCAAAACATATGTAGAAGTGATTTTCACCCGATAAGAATTTTTTTCAATTATAATTTGTTAAAACCATAGACAATTTTTTCCCAGGATTAGTCTAGAAGCTAAAATTGACCATATCTAGATGCATTTAAATTCAATGAAAAATAAATTATAAACTCAAACGCTAACGATACCGTATAAAGTAGTAGGACCTAGAATATGAGAATTTAGATTTAAGCGTCCATTCTGACAGGTCACCACAATTTTCTAGGTTTCTTCCGAGTCACAGAAACCTCTACATGGAGGTAAGGGACAGCTTGTAAAAATAAAGTTTGCCTTAAACGGTGTATATGAAAAAGCAGAAATAGGATCCTGGTCTTTTTTTTTTCTTGGCATATGGCATTCTGAAGTTATATGCCTTTTTTTATACTCTCCGCCTTTATTTTCGGTAATCTCGCCTTTTATTACCGGAGAAGTAAGACCAAATATCCTAATGGAAAGACTAACGGTTCATAGATTAAGCCTGAAGCCCCTTTGCGATTTATTTTGATCAAACCGTTTACTTCTCAATTTTTACAGCTACCTTTTCGATTAAAACTCGAGGGGAGGAGGAGAAGAGAATAATGAGTCTTGAAAAATAGCTCAAAACAGGGAATTAATTTGACAGATGAAGTCTAATCAGACAAGACATGATAATGATAAGGATGATGCTGTTGATGATGATGATAAAGATGATGATGATGAAAATAAAGATGACGATGATAATGTAGATGATGATGGTGATGATGATGATGATTATAATGATGAAGATGATGATGTTGATGATGATGATGATGATGATTATGATGATGAAGATAATGATGAAGATGATGATGATGGTGGTAGTGGTGGTGGTGGTGGTGATAATTCACGAAATTGGCTGTCGAGAGTTGAGTCTTGACCTAGACTTAGAACCGCTGATCTTTGATCTAGCCTTGTTCACTTGTAATATTTAGCTATTATTCCAATTCGGCCCGGCTAGGCCTGTTTAAGTTTAACGAATATTATCATTGTTTTAACTGTGTTTACATATTAGATATAGGGATGTCTAGATGGTTCTTGAGGGTGTGAGAACATTGTTTACAGGAAGTTGTCACAGTGTTACTGGTAACCAGATATAAAAGAAGTTCCCGCTACCTTTACATATTAGGGAGGTGATAAATTAGAGCATTTGATTGATCAATATCTTTAGCTTACCTTGATTACATAAAAAGGTAAAGTTTAGAATACGTTGTTTGTATCGTATTGAATAATTAGCCTATGCATAGCAAAACTTGTATTTTCTAGAAGCTGTGGTCGGTGGATATAAAAGGATGGTTGCGAGAGTGTTCCGGAGCTTTTTGAGAGATGGATCGCCGAAATAAGTGAGCTTGTAGATCTATAGAATTGTAGAAATTTACTTGGCTAATCTGAAACTCTTCTTCATTTAAATAAACTTTATATTCAATTTTCGGCAAAAATGGACTGATTTCTGTTCTTAAGACTTTTTGATAGAACCTGTCTCCGGCGGTATTCAGCTAGATCTGTAACTTTAAAGCGCAAAGCCATTTGTGACAATGATGACGATGATGATGATTATGGTGATAACTTTAAAGCGCAAAGCTATTTGTGACAATGATGACGATGATGATGATGATGATGATGATGATAACTTTGAAGCGCAAAGCCATTTGTGACAACGATGACGACGACGACGACGACGACGACGACGATGATGATGATGATGATGATGATGATGATGATGATGATGATGATGATGATGATGATGATAATGAACATGATTAGCTACATATCATATCTTCCAACTGCAGCGCAGATAGTTTTAAACACCAACAATAGCGTATCTGTGCAGGGGATATATGTTTTCATTTATTTAAGCGACTCATTCAAACTCAGTTAAGGAAATTCCAAAATGTATACTCACCGCTTTACAAAAATTGTAGGCTTCACAATTGCTTTGCTGTGCTACGAGGGATGGCTGCAGAGCTGTTATCTTAAATAAGGTATCAACATCGTCACCTCCAGCGAATGGCAACTGATAAGAGAAACAAAACTTAGAATTAGATTATGATATTTTGCTGTAGTTCAGCTACAAACTTTGTTTGCGTGTAGAGTTTGTTTCAATAATTGATATCTAACCTTTTTTTTCTCTTTACTTAATTGCAATTTATTTTGTTTTCACATTGAGGGCGAAATATTTGAACAGTGTACTATCTCCATAATAGTGAGGATAAGTGGAGCAGTGTTTTCTTTTGGTTCTTCTATCATCACAACCATAAGCCTGCTCGTTTGTTAGTTCCTTCACGTGCTTGATAGGATGCTGTATCTACCAAAAGATAGCAAGAGAGTTTCTACGTAAAACTATTGTCTAACATAACAAAAATCTCATGCATAAAAAAGAAAAAAAACTTTTGTTAAGACTTAAAGATAACATTAAAAAAATTATCGGTATCTTGGCTTTTTTTCTGTTTTCATTATTTTGAGAGAAAAAAAAAAGAAAAAAAAGCACATTTATGTGTGTGTGTTTTTGGGGGTGGGGTGGGG
>BLXT01002362.1:457560-471951 GCA_019648995.1 Plakobranchus ocellatus | reverse complement strand
AATGCTGCTTCAGTAGTTCCACTGCCTTGTGGTTACTTCTGCTCATCTCATAGAAAATGAACTTAAGAAGCAACAATCCGGGAGGAGGGGAGAGGAACGAGAGAAAGATGGAAAAGGATTAAGAGAAAAATAAAGGGAAAACAAAAATTCTGCAAAGAGAAAAAAAAATGTAATTCTTGTTCCTGGTTTAGAAAAAAAAAAAAAAGATTAATCTAAAGTTAACCTACGACCTATCTATAAGCATCAGATTTCATGCATTTCAGAGAGTGGAAGGTATTGATTTTAAGCGATCAAGAGATTTAGTATTTTTTTAAAATTGAAAGCTATGATTATTGTAGTTTATTTATCGCACTTGCTTCTTTTGCGCATCACAGTTCATTCTTGTTCAAAGATGATTTAAAAAAAAAAAAAAAAAAGAAACATAATTAGTGAAATAACAGTATTTTGGCATTGACAATGACCAAAAAGTAACTCATTCAGTTTGGTTCCACAAGCCACAAATGGGAAAAAAAAGCCTTACAAAAAGCATTAGAGGAATATGACCGTCTTGGTGAGAGTGTTATACTTATAGAGAGAGCTAGGGACAAGGCATTACATCTCTCCATCCTGCAAGTGTTAGTGGCATCGTCTCCACCAAGCCCACAAACATCTGCTCTGTCTGAGAAATAAAGGAAATAAAGGCAGGCATGGAGTGGGGGGCAAAGGGTGTGAGGAGTGGAGAGTGGGGAAGAATGTGTACGGAGTAGGGGAAGGAAAAAGAGGGAGAAAGAATGAGGGAAGGAAAGTGAGAAGTGGGGATCAAAGGGTAGAAGAAAGGAGAAGGGTGAGGATGGAGAAGGGGGAGGGGGAAAGAGAAAGGGGAAGAGATACAAAAATTTGTCTTTATTAATTATGATATGAAGTTAGACAGGCTAATATTAATATTTCTTGAATAATGTAAAATGTGTTACGCAATACTATAACATAAAATGATGATAGCATTGAAGGACTTATAATAAATGTATTTGTTCCCTGGTTTACTTCTGAAAACTTTAAAAAAAATCAAATATCGCAGATTTCAATTTATCTAAATGAAAAGAGATTCCCTCAATGGTCCATACTTTATAAACTTTTAGAGTAGACAAAAATTCCCCTGAAAAATAGGTTTAATTGTGGAGGGTGGTTTGTATTTAAAACAAAAAAATTAAACTTTGCTCAAACACTCACTGTAAAACTTATGGTCCTCATTAACCCTATCCGTACGAGGTGTTTTATTATCGTATCCATACATCGGGGGTAACTGAGTGCCCTACATTTTAATAGCAATATAGTTTTATTCATACGTGTGAGGTTACTGTGTGCCCCCCATACCGTATAGTGAAAAATCACTATATACCTATCTGTACATCGGGGGTAACAAAATCATTCCATATTTTACTTAGTAAAAAAAAAGTGGAGGGTTTTGGAAATGGCCTCAGGTCAGTTAAATATTGATTTTCTGTCAATTATTATTATGTACTCATATGTCAAATTGAATTTTTTAGGAATACTTAAAAGCTGAAAGAATAATTCCCATTTTAAGTATTTTTTAAAAATTAAAAACAAGTCTTGGGGTAACAAAATTACCCCACACATACGGATAGGATTAAAAATACAATGGCACCTTACAGAATCATGCAAAGCCCACCCACCTACTTATTCTACAGAAGCTTCAATAGTTCTGAGCCTGATTCCCCACTCCTAGTTCTGATTGAGCATCACTATCAAACATGTTGGTGGTGGTGTTTCAGTCTCAAAACCAGCCAAACCTTTCTGTATCCTCATATCAAACTCTTGTTTACACTCATTCTAACATTGCTTTGACAATTACTAGCACTCATGCATTAGACATTCACTTATCATCTGGAAAGCTCATGGAATTCATTCTTAGCCCATTCAACAATTTAACACTTTTGAAATTTAACATGCAACTCATTTAAACAGGTCTCTAAACTAATGATCTTAGTTTTACTAGTCAGGTGTGTTTGAAGAATACAAATATTATTATCTCTATGGCAAAGTTTTTCTAAGATTCACCTTTTGAAATGTTATTGCAAAAAAAATAAACCAGCTTATCATTAATCTGAGATCAACTGAATAACTAACGCAGCTAGGTTTTGTTTTTCTGCGAGACAGCGGAATGTTAGAGAGGCACATTTGCTCCTCCTGCACAAGCTAAGTCTTTTATCGGCGAGGAATCAGTGTAAACAGAACATAAGAGAATTTTTATGAGTGTTTTTAGTTTGAAGCTGATCAGCGTATTCAACAAGGCAGCTGATGTGCGAGTAAGATGAATGACTAACCTCTGCCTGGGTACCTTCAGCCTGTGCAAGAGCCACCGCTCTGGGGTCAAACAAAGGTCAGGAGATGAGAGGGAGACAAAAAAAGTTCACCACAAGTTACAGAGAAACTGTAGAAATACATTCTAACATATATTCTAAGATGAGCTAAACTAATTCTGTATTTGAAAGAAAGAAAGAAAGAAAGAAATGTTCATAAAGTGTGCAAACAAAATTGATTTTAAAAAAAGCTTAGGAGAGAGTGCAGAACTACCAATACAAGGTTTGCAAAATGCCATTTCTGTAAAGGTTAAGATTCATCAAAGTAAATATTAATTATCAAAAAAAAAAAAAAAAAAAGCTAAAAATGAGGAAAATAAGTGAAGAGCTCACATCCTCCAGAAGTTGAAGTTGGCAGGACGGTCGGCCTGTGCACAGGTCAGTTGGCACCAACTGAAGGCTCGACGTGTCTCTCCTGCCTCCAGGCACATGTCAATGACTCTGTAATGACATAGTTGAGCGACAATCTCAAAAGCCCAACATTTTGTCGTAATTAAAATTTTAATTTTTTTTACAGATATGAAACTAAGAAAAAAAAAAAAGGTTTGTGTAACTTTCCTCACTCAGCATTGCAGATACTTTCCATCCAAATAAATAGTTTATGCATTCAATCTTTACTACTAATAATTTCCATTTCAATACTCGATATTGTCTGTTACAGTTAAACTTTGCAAGTTAGTTTAAAGAGAAAGAAAAAACAAAACCACAGAAACTCTGTAGTTAATTCAGACATAAAATCAACGACCCTTTTACCTCACACCTTTTGTTGAAAAAAAAAAAAACCACATTCAAACACGTTCCATGTCAAGAGAAAAAACATCACAACTTTTCTTCACCGATCTTCATCTCAACCATAGTATACAGATGGTTTGAGCTCTCCTACCTGAGCAGCAGCTGGATATTGGAAGGCTGCAGCCCAAGGCACATTTCCCCTACATCAAGTCGATCAGGCTTAGGCAGTACATCTAACCAGGCATCCACCAACTGACAACTATAGGAGTGGTCCACCCAGTGAGCACCCTGTCCCTTGCCTGATAGAGAACTGTACAAATCCAGGCAGAGGCCGCCATTAGACACAGGACGGTGTGGCACAGGAAATTTGGTTGGTACGGAGATGAGGGATCGTGTTACCATATCACGAAGCTCTCGCACCGGCATGCCCATCCTCACCAAATAGTTGAGATAGCTGAAGGCAAAGTAAGGATTTCATAATTCTATGGATTGACATCTTTTCACTACCTTAACAAATTAAGGTTTCCTCCCCTGCTGGGCCAGGAACCAGTGGGCCGGTCAAAACAAGTATTGAGGCATCCAAGTCAAATAAGTCACAAATTACTAGAAATATTTTTGCACTCGGAGCCTTTGAAAAAAACTTTATCAACTCACTCATGGTAATAAAAGTACAAGATTCAAGCTTAGCTATCTTTTCACAGAGCTGGGATAAAGACATGGATTATTCATTTGAACAAGTGTTAAGTATAAGCTTACACATCATGCTTGTAACACCAAATGTCCAAAATGTTATTGATTTCCTAAACTACTTCACAAATCTATTTGTTGAATAACATTGAAAAGTACTTATATGATATAAAAGTGGTCAAAACAGAAAGAAAAAGGAGCAGAAAGCTAACCCTGAGCACAAACAAAAAACTGACCGAGTCACAACCTGAATACCTTCACCACCAGAGGAGGGAGGGAGTGAGGGAGAGGAGAGAGCGAGAAAGAGGGAGAGACAGGAAAAATAGACAGAGAGAGGGAAGGAATGGATGAGGGAGAGAGAGAGGGAAGAAAGGGATGGAGGGAGAGGGAGAGAGCAGAGAGAAGATATATCCTGTACACTGAATGTGTCCCCTCTGCTTCAGTAATCTTGATTTATCTCTACATGGGCCACAAATTCAACCATTGGTAACTTACAATTTTTGTTACAAGTAAAATATTTAACATTTCTTACACAATCAATGATTGATTGAAAGACCTGAATATTTGCTTTTTTCCTGCTTTCAACATAACAAGCCCACCAAGAATGCTGTGCCTCTGGGCGAGTGCATATGCTCAACCCATACCTATAAAATTTGTTATCTAATATACAAAACAGATCAAAACAACAACAGAAAATCTATAAAAAAAAATGTGAGGATATCACACCAAGTGATAACATTTTCCTCACTGACCTGCTCCATAGTGTGACCAAATCTTCAGGTTGTACAGCATAGACCAGTGCTCGCTCGTACATCTCCACAGCCTCGCCTATCTCTCCCTCCAGCTCCAATAGCAGGCTTAAGGGGATGCAAGGGGAGGGAGAAGATTATATAGAAAAGATTGCACTTTAGGGGTGGTAACCTCTATGCATCATGGGAATGCAAGATTAATTTCAAGACCAGTTCGAATGAGTCAAAAAGTGTATTTTTAACAGCAAAAATTTTTAGTCATTAATGCAGCCAGAAACTAAGGAAAATCTTCTAGACTGATTCACACAGTGTGCAATCTACACCATTCATTAACACAGTTCCAAAAAACATTGTTTACAGACACAATCTACTCCATTAATTAAAACAGTACCAGAAACAGAGCCACATGTAGATGTCCTTGTGTAAATGCTGTGAAATGTTTGGCTTTGGGCGAGCCTGGGCCAGCTTCAGCGAGAATCCCTCAGGCTGTTTCAGCAGTTGGCTGCGATGGGAGAGCAGGAAAACAAATTAAAATTTC
Organism: Plakobranchus ocellatus; assembly: GCA_019648995.1. Classification (NCBI taxonomy): domain Eukaryota; kingdom Metazoa; phylum Mollusca; class Gastropoda; family Plakobranchidae; genus Plakobranchus; species Plakobranchus ocellatus. Next base: position 466,888 of record BLXT01002362.1, on the reverse strand, counting down.
GAACATAACTATCCAGATTTATCAAAGCAGTGCAAAAAAGGCATTTAAAGTTTCTGACATCATCACACACAGCAAGTCTTTCACTGCTGGTTCCATAGTAATGCAGTCTTATCACCCTTGAGAGATAAGGGAAACACTATAAGGCAGTTACAGTCAGATCTATAGTTATATAGATTTATGGCACAGGTTTTCTTTTAATTTATCTTTCCTTTATAAAAAAAACAAAATTTTAATGGCAATAATGCAAAGGAATGCTCAGTTGCAAAGAATTAAAGGCATAATTCTGTGAAGACTTAAATGGTGTCAATAAAATTTTTAAAAATAAATACATAGATAACAGAGTATTTAGACATTTGTGATAAATTATATCCTTTTTTATCTCTTTTTTTGTACCATTGAAAACAGTGTTTCTTCAAAATCAGGGAACCTGAAGATGGAAAAATGGAAGCACAGCAAATCTTTGTTGAGAGAACTTTTATGTATGACCATGGATAATAACAGGAGTAATGCTAAGCCATGAAGACACACCAATAAAGATGGTTGGGATCACACTCCTGTAGACTGCCACGATCAACATCAAAATGAGACATTGCAAAGTGCTCCAGGTTCTTCAAAGCTTGGTCCTCGTCGCCCTGTCATTTACAGAAAAATACAAACTTTCTGTATACTATCCACTCATTAATGTGGTGGTATCATTTACACTCTGGGAAAGAAGTTATCAATAGGCCTAAATATAAATACATTCAATAGCAACACACATAATATAAACTCAAAGATAAAAAAGCAGAACTATTTTTAACAATTGTTGCATTGTTTGGTAAACACAGATTCTAGTTGCCCACCCCTCTCAACAAATTTTGTAAGGACTCAGAAACAAAAGAGAAAAAAAAAACAACATATGCAGTAAAAAATGTTTAACCATTTTGCTGCTTGGATGGCTCTGGATTGGCTGGTGGCTAGCCATGCTATCTTTCTATCTATATCATTGTCCTGCAGAGATTGTCGAAAAAAAAAAAAAAAAAAAAAAAAAAAAAAAAAAAAAAAAAAAAAAAAAAAAATATGTGATCCTACCCAAGCAGAAAAAAACATAATGGTTATGATTTGGACAATTTAAGCACTCTATTTTTTCTTCATAATTTGTTCTTTTTTCTCTTGCCTGCATTTCTCCTTATCAAAGACGGAAAATCTGATTTGAGAAAAATAGCCAGGTTGCAACAATGTATTTGATAATGTAGCAAAAGGGGGAAAAAACAGAAGAGTCAAGGTGGAATCATTTGCTAGGTGTCAGCGTCGAAGAGCGTCCCATGTAGGAGAAAACAAGCATTTAACACTCCGAGACGGACTCCACAAAATCCTGGTTTGGGTGATTTAGAGTTCCAAAAATTGTAACTCTTTCTTTCAGCTTTTAAAATTTTGAGAATTTGGCTAAATGACATTCATTACTTTTTTAACCCCTTTGGACGAACATAGGATATTAGTCTCCCTTTGACCTCAGCAAAACTAACAAGGCCAAATATGGTGCTGTCTCTGTTTCGAATAGATGTAACCTCTCAAGGCCAATTAGGTCCTCAAGCATCATGGCTGTTTTTTTATATCACCAAAATCGATGCTAAAGTCAGAAGAAAAGTTGTAGCAAACAGATACATTGTAAAAAGATCTATCTATGAGAAAGAAAAGCATCTGTAATGCAGTTTATAGCTTAGATGTACGTCCCTTTTTGGCAGCCCCAAAACTGGAATGTCAGCCACAAACTTGAAATGTATGAATTAAATCCAAAATTAGAACAAAAAAATCCTACAACAGAGAAGATAAGTTGCTACGCTATCAGGCAGCAATGAGTAGGCTAAAATTTGCAGGTCCTTGAGGCGAAATGATAAGTTTTCTAGCTAAAAGATGGGTGGGCAGGCACTAATACCAGAAGCAAGGGTGCAAAAAAATGAAATATGAAAAGCAATGTTTATCTGGGCAGAAAATATGCAGAGGCCATTGAACAAAGGATTAATACACATAGATTGGCATATGTTCTCGTTAATTAACGACTTGAGAGCTGAGTACAAAAACTGGTAAGTGGAAAAAGAGGAGATATAATTTTGAGAGCTAGATCTTTTTTCTTTTTTAATGAAGGTTTTTCCTTTCTATTCCTATATGAGGATATTTATGCATCACCCCAATACTTTAGCCCAAATAAGACAAAATTAGTAAATCACAGTGTTCTTGGGAGGGTGAATTCAGCAACACAGTGCTAAAGTGGTTAAATATTTTCAGAACTATGTCTGCACAAACTGAGTTAAAGCACATATTTACGAACAAATCTAATCTGTTTAAACTTTTTTACAAAAGGCAATAACCTAAAGGAAAAAAAATATCCTTATGAATGCGACAGGAACTAAAAGTTAGAGCACTGCAATTTTTCAATTATAAAAACAAATCTGCTTGACTAACCTTAGTCAGCAGATACTTGTTATAAAAGAGGTGCAGCTTAGCACATGTGCTATTGGTAGACAGAGCCTCCTGGAAAACCTAAAGGAAAGTAAAAGCACAATAAAAAGTGCATGAAAACATAATGCTATTAAGCACCAAAACAGTGGTAATCTTCTTCTACATCATAGTCAACAATGTCAGGTTTAAGATTATAACAATAATCGTAAAACATGAGTAGGTGTGAATCATGCCAAACCATACATGAATCAGAAAAAGTGCAGTTGTGCCCGAGTAAGTCTATTGGAGGGAAATTAAGTTTTAAAGACACAGATCAAGAATCTCGATATCATGGCCATGCAACAAGGCATGAAATAATAAATGGTCATCCATCTCTAGATTTAAAAGAACAAAAGATCTGGATTTTAGTGTGTGCGTCTTTTGTGACAGGGAAAAATCTGCCATCAATGAGAAAAAGATGCAAACCAATTTTTTTTCCACCTATGACTTGAAGTCACTCCTTTCATTTTCTAGTTACAGTATAGGACTTGATAGAGAAGAAAGCAGACATACCTACAAAAAAGACACATGATTAGGTTAAAAATAGATAACACATAGAGAGTAGCACAGATTTTTCAAGATAACACTTATTTGCCAGATGCAGGGGGGTGCTTAGATGGAGAGTCAATGAAACCAGCAACCAGCATTATAATTTGGCTGCCTCATCCAACTTTAAAGCAAGGCAGTTATTTCAGTGTCTTTAGATCTACACTCAAAAGGTAATATTGACATATGACAGAGGTATGAACTCAGTCTTCTATTACTTTTGAGATTATGAGTTGCATTATTCCTTGGACGCTGGCAGAGGTTAGAGGAAACAAAAGCAGGAAACTGTATCATTGCTACCAGTTTCTTTGATCTTGCTGCCCACATTGCACATTGTGGGCAGCAAGATCAAAGAAACTGCTACTAAACCATTTCAAATTCAGTCTGCCATTGGCCAGAATTCCAAGAAGTAAAATTTGCTGACAGAGTTATGAAAAACACTGCAGGTGCAAAATTTCCAGCTACCTGTTATCAATGCTTTTACTGTAGAAACTTAAACGCCTTGATTGGAAACATCTTTCACAAGGCAGGCAGTTTAAAATTTATTGTGCAATTAATTCAATGCACAGGCATCTATCAAAAGAAATGAAGTATACCTTTCAAGATCTAATTTTTTACTTGCTAGCCTCAGTCAGACTAGTTTCAAAGCTAGATGAAAGAATAATAATAAAAAAAAATAAAAAACAAAAACAAAAAAAAATTAGCAGATTTCGGACAAACTAAATCTCATCTCATGGTACTTTGGCATTGTTATAGCAGTCGTTTTGAAGCAGTCACAGTAATGTTTCCATCGCTGTGGTCTTCACTGATTCACTCTTGGCTTACCATAATTATTTCAAATACAGACTTTTTTTTTAATGGCATGAGGCACAGGTTTAAGTAAAAATGCATAAATTTCAAGCCTTTTTCTCCTGCTTTTTTTTTTTCACAAGTGTTGTTTGAAAAATAATTGACCAAGAATCCAGGCACCTCATTGAGACTTGTTCTTGAAGTGCTAACGTTAGAAAGCTGTGCCACAAACACAACAGTGATATATCCTGTGTGACTGCAATCCGTTCTATGTCTTTATTGAGAAGAATCAAATGATGGATCATGTGCATTGGAACATACAGGCTTACACAGATCTGAACATCCCACCGGCCGCTGGTTAAAGTCTCTTAACATCTGAGATATTATTAAAACTCTACAATAAAAGTGGGAGTTTTTTCCAGGCAAGGGCAAAGATTGTAATTTCTTCATGCATACATATTGTCCACAGAAAGTCTTCAAACGGTTTTAAACATTTGACATGTGAATCAGCCAGGGCCAAAGCTTGACAAAATAAGTCTACTGAAAAGAAGTTGACAATAGGGGCTGAAAAAATATTTTAGAGTAGACAAGCCTCTGCCACATCATATTTTAATCTATTTACTCAAAACAAAACCAAAAAAAAGAAAAAAACTTAGTTTATCCCACACTGAGTAAGTTAATGCTCAAAGCAATCCAGGGCATCACAAGAAAACTAAGTTACCTCTTCAACATTTTCCTCCTCTGGAAGAGAAGAGCAAGCCCAGGCCAAGGTCAACCACATGTCTGCAACATTCACGTCTTCCAAAAGCTTTTTACACGAAGCGACTGCATCTTGTGGTCTGATAGAGTGAGAGACAGGAGTAACGTGAAGAGATATATCACTGGCTTTTAAGATGCTGATATTAAATCTTTACAACTGAAGTTGGGAAACAACCAAGTCCAACATTGCAAACTTATTTTTAAAAAGCAGAATGAATGAGAACAGTACAGGTATAGCAATCCCATAAATTGAGTTTAATTACAGATCAATATAACTGAATTAAAATTTAAATCTGTAAATAAGGAAATAAAAATTGCAATAATCTTGCTACATTTCTAGTGCCCAGTTTTCTGTCATCCATGACAGATCCACAATCCAACTCATATTGTTGGGCTGCAATTAAATCAATGGATGTTTTGTATCTTTATTCACAGAAACAAAACAATGACAAGGCAGAGCTGTATAAAAGACCTATTGGAATATGGATTCCACAAGCAATGGATGAACAAGAATAATCTTCAAAATCAAATTTTCTATCAGTACCTCTTTTTCATCTGCAAGGATTGGTACAATTTGACCCACTGAATATAATCTGATATGATTAAATGGTAATAATTGAATCACAGAATATAACCACAGTGATAGAATGAGATACTGACATTTAACTAATTCAAAAACAATCATATCTCAATTAATAAATAAGAATCATTGTGGATGAAGTGTCATCTCCTTTGACTATTTTAGTCAAACTGCTCCCTCAAATGGTTTTTTATGGAATAATGGCTTAGAATTTACACTAGAAGCCACCTAGTGCCACGCTGGCTGAGGTGGAATACAGAAAACCCTGTTGCAGCTCAACAAGAGCTAGGGTCCCAAGATTGCCAAGGTGGTGTCTGTGACTTGTGACATGACCTGACAATGAAACAGAGTGCTTATCTGTAGAAACACCTCCGGTGTCTGTGACTTGTAACCTATCATAAATGACTATGTCAGGGTGTGAGTTTTGAGTTTTTTGTATATAGCCAGTCCACAACAAGGTGATCTCAGGCTTTCAGGCCCTCCGTCAGGCCAGGGCGCCGGTAGCGGGGCTCGAACCCGCGACAGAAGGGTCCCTGCAGATCTCAGGGGGGACTCGCAAGCCACTGTGCTACCGACGCCCCCGACTATGTCAGGGTCCTTCATTGTTAACCAAATAAGTAACAATAGCACCGAGTGCTTAACTGTAGCAACACCTGACCTGCCATGACAGAGTAGCAGATCCACCAATGACTGGGCCAGGCTCAGAAAATGAGAGATGTTGTCTTCCTGCATGGTGTGACTGTGTTTTGCCCTCCACATCTCAATGGCTCTTTCATGGTGTCTGACCAGCATGTCCAGTGGTGTGAGGAGGGAGGCTTTCATCTTCCAACGCAACTGGATTTTGTCCTTCACAGGAGAAAAAAAAAAACCAGAGAAAGCAAATCAAAGCAAATCTGATGTTAGTTATATCAAGAATTCAATAAATTCTAGAAAATACAGATCTTCAATTCTATAAGAGCATCAGGTTGTTGATCCTTTTGAGAGCTAAATTGGCCAGATCAAAATAAGAAGTTTTTTAAAACGATGCCATATTCAAGCCCCTGTAATTTTATAGCTTCCATTCAACAGACCCATGACTAGAGTCTTCTGAACTGCAATAAGATTTTCTTCTAGAAATAACGGAATGTAGCATCTGAAAGTTTTCGGTTCTTAGAACCACTTTCATTAGTAAATTTTTAATATTTGAAGTGTCTTATCTTTGAACTCAAATTTTCAAATTTAAGTACAGATAAAATAAAATCAAAAAGAAGAAGTTTTAAAAAAGAGAGAAAATATCAATAACAATAAAATTTTTTTTTTTTTAAATGTACCTTTGCTAAAATTCGACCTGGATTCTGAGAGCCATCAGTGTGAAAACATTTGGGCAGCTGGTGCCACTCTAGCACATACAGATATGTCAGCCACAAAGCAGTGTGGTCTGCTGCAGTCATCAGCAATGTTAATCCACTTAGACTGCTCCCATTGGAGCTAGTCTTACTGATCTCAGCTCCACTATAGCTAGTCTTACTGATCTCAGCTCCACCTGAGTTAGTGTTACTGACCTCAACTCCAAGAATCTCCTACAGAAAAGCAGAAATCATAGAAAGAGCACAATTTAGATGTACAGAAATCACAGATGAAGAAAGGCAAATCACTCAATGATTGACTCTACCATCTAGAAAAAAGTTTTGAAAAGATCGTTATTTTCCCTGGGCAGAGAGATATTTCACAATAAGATTTTTTTTTTAAATTAAGTGTTGCAAGAGGAAGCCAAGAGCAGCTGTAAACTCATGCACATGTTAATGCAAACATTTCCAAAGGTCACTCTGTTCAAAAGGGATGGGTTTCATACTGCTATCTTATGAACCTATGCTTCATGAATCCACAGGGGTGAGATTAACATGGCTATTTTATCACACCATGTCTCATAAATCCACAGGGGTGAGACTAACATGGCTATTTTACCCCACCATGTCTCATAAATCCACAGGGGTGAGACTTACACTGCAATCCTATCACCCCGAGCCTCATAAACCCACAGGGGTGAGACTAACATGGCTATTTTATCACACCATGTCTCATAAACCCATAGGGTGAGACTTACACTGCAATCCTATCACCCCGAGCCTCATAAACCCACAGGGGTAAGACTAACATGGCTATTTTATCACACCATGTCTCATAAATCCACAGGGGTGAGACTTACACTGCAATCCTATCACCCCGAGCCTCATAAACCCACAGGGGCGAGACTAACATGGCTATTTTATCACACCATATCTCATAAACCCATAGGGTGAGACTAACACTGTCATCTTATGACTTAATGCCTCATAAACTAACAGGGGTAAGACTAACTTTACACACCATGTCTTATAAACCCACAGGGATGAGACTAACATGGCTATTTTATCACAACATATCTCATAAGCCCATGGGGTGAGACAAACACTGCCATCTTATCACTTAATGCCTTATAAACTCACAGGGGTAAGACTAACTTGTCTATTTTACACACCATGTCTTATAAACCCACAGGGGTGAGACTAACTTGGCTATTTTACACACCATGTCTTATAAACTCACAGGGATGAGAATCATACTGCTATCTTCTTTTAAAGATAATCTCATAATACAAATGATTGTAAAAAATATCTTACCTCCACAAAGCTTATGGCTGCCTGAAGGCATCCAGCATTTACATTGAGAGCCAACCTGTACACAATCATCTCCAGTATTTGATGAGACCACAGCTCAACATGACCAGGCTCATCTGATAAGAGTTTCTGCACAGAAACTGATGTGGCATTTGAACCATTTTCACATTCAAAAGCTTCAACTGGAGAATTCCCTTTCTCCAGACGTCTCTCTTCACTTTGATTTCCTTCTAGGTCTGAGTTAAGAGTACAGTCCACAGATTCTCTTGTTTTGCTTGTCTGTTCTGAAATTCCCTCAGAACCAGTTGTGTCCACTTCTGATGTAGCTGCTAATGCAGTTGCTTCTGCCCTTGTCTCTGGATGATCACAGGAGGACGAGCTTATGTGGCTAGACAACAAAAACTCCAGGATTTTGATGCAGATTTCATCTTTCTCTGGGAATGATTTTAAGGAATCCAAGTACTGAGGAGGAGCAAAGTGGAAATGAAAATTATCACCACTTAGTTTTTGCCATGCTTTTAAAATGAATAACAAGGAGAAGGCTGGCTTAAGAATTTCAAGATAAAAATCTTATCATTGAAAAGATCAAGAGAATAAAGGGATTATAACAACATCACAACATTAATGCTAATAATAACAATAATAATAATAATCATAATAATAATGAAAATCACACTGCCACTACCACTACTATTAACACTTAACACTTATAATAATATAAATAAGACCAGTGAAGAATTAACCTCGGGGCAAAACCAGCAAGTTTGAATTCATTAAGAAAACATTGAGTTAAAATTCTAAAGACCCGTCTGCGAGAGTCAGAGACAGCACTATGAACAAGTGTTTTTATTACTGGTGCAGCCTGAAACGTCTTTCCATGATCTTCACAACAGTCACAACTGCAAAGGGCAGCAAAGTTAAATTCTGAGCCAAGATATAACATTTTTAGGTTTTTGGAAAAAAAAAAAAAACATTTTAAAGAAAAGAAAAACAACAACTTGAAATTGACACTTCCCAAAAACTTTGATCTGTGATATCTTACACATAAGAAGTGGGCTCGAAAGGAAGGGATAAACATCATGCTGGCAGGCATAGCAAACCTCTAGAGTGCCTGCTTTGTAAATAAGGACATCAGAGGTTTGATAAGCCTGCCATTGATAGACAACTTTAGACGAGTTTAAAGTAAAACTCATGTTTGTGTATCTTCGTTTATCTTTTGCTTCACTCTTTCACTGCCTTTGAGACCACTCTGCCCTGAAACATCTAGTTGTCTTGCTTACCAAGAACCATATGTCATAGGAAGGAGCGTAGTCAAGGGCCGTCTGGCAGAACTGGGAAAAGTCTTGAACCTGAGGGTGTTGTCTGTACAGACTGAGGTAGCTGTACCACAAGTCTGCCGCTGTCTGGTTTGTCTCCAGGCCTCTGGACAACACACTCAGAGCCAGATCTAGACTCTCACTGAAAGACCTGGATCAAACAAGGCAATGATCAACAGTTATGCTACATAATCTGGTCGCTTTGTAATAAATAATCATGTTTA
>BLXT01002362.1:422507-442421 GCA_019648995.1 Plakobranchus ocellatus | reverse complement strand
CTCAGCATATCAATAACAAGAGGCCAAACAGGCAAGGACACCTGTACAGCCTCATACTGAAACACAACCAACGGAATTTATTTTATTGTGTTTTCAAGACAGTTTCTTTATTCATCTAAAACTTGCAGAAGATATTTTGCTCATGACAACGTTTTTCATTAATTAGAAATAAAAGATTTCTCCTGTCATCACTTCAACAGGAGAAAGCTACAACCACATGTGATTCTAAATTTCAATCAGGAGAGAGAGCCTGATATGGCCTCATTTCAAGAGAAGGCAAACACACATGTGATACTTCTCAGCACAATTCATATATAATGCACCCGAAGTACGTAAGAAAAAAAGCCAGTGATCGTTTTGGGGAATAGAACAAAATGAAAGGTGACAATGAATAAGATGGCATGTTCCTCCAGAGTCTCAAGGAAGCCAAAACAAAGGCTGCTGGTCATTTGCTCAATGTAATTAACCCTGCTGGTATTGCTGGTTGAGCCATCTGGTCTCAGCTCATCAAGTTCCCTAATATTAAAGTTTGCTATGGAAGATACCCGACAATAAGTTTTCATCTAAGCTGGTTCTTCAGAAAGTGTAAAATTGCACTGCTATTTTTAGCCTGTAAACGTGGTAGAAATAACAAGGATGCTGTGTACCAGTAATCATCCCTGCAGCTGCCAAGCAGAGAAAATGTTCCAATATTTTAATGCTAAAAAGAAATGGATAAAACACAAAGACTTTTTTCAATTTAATTTGCCATCAACATATTTGCTAAGAATATTCTTTGTTGCTTTATATGCAATGTGCAAGAGAAACTGCCAACAAGCATCTGGGCCTATGTACCATACAATTTCTATTCCTGTATATGGTCATGTCTAAAAATGTACTCAAGGCGCTAAAATTCACTCAAATTGTAACTTAGCAATGTGGTTTTTTTTTTCAAGGCTTACTGGTTACTGAAAGTGTAACTTGTCAATATGTGTTTTTTACCTTAAGGGTTACAGGTTAATTCAAGTGTAACTTATCAATGTGCATTTTTTACTTTAAAAATTAAAAAACAGCTTATTGAAGAGTAAATTATCATAAATATTTTTACCTAACAGTATTGTCTTCAAATTAAAAAATAAATAAATAAACAATGCTTTAATATTTCGATACCATTCTAGCACTTCTATGTATTTTTCTTGTTCAAAGAGCGGATTTAAGACACCCAGATGGTATTTTTTTATTTATAAATGTGCACAAGTGTGAAACATCCAGTTCATTTCAAACAATTTGAAAATGAAAAAAAATATCCCATTTTGTCATTCATGGTTGTTTTACTTTTTTTCCCCATAATCTTTCTCTTATGCAAAGGTCCGTTAATTCTGAATTTCAAATGAAAATTTAAGTCCTTTGATAAGACATGATAATTTAGAATGCGTTAATTGACAGGGTGTGTGTTATACTCATGTGGTTGAAGCATTTTCTAGATTCTATTTTGGTTTCTTTGTAATCAAGGGTAAAGAAAACCTCTTGAAGGGAATGTCATCAGAAGAGTTCTTGCAAGTACTGAGAAAAATTGTGTCGTAAAGAGAAAGAGAAATAATCAGAGAAAGATAGAGACATACACAAACACAGAGAAATAGACATAGAGAGAGAGAGACAAAGACAAAGAGTGAGACAGAATGAGAGAAAGAGAAATTGCTAAGGAAAATTGGTATTGTACCTTTTGATAAATCCTCTTTGCATCACCATTATTTACGGAGCGAATTCCTGGGTAAATTGAAGCTGAGGGACTTGAGGTTACTCTCAGAGGTGATGATGTTCTAGAAAATGGCACCAACCTTGTGGGGAAAGGGGGTGCTGGTGAAGATACACTGGTCTCATCATGACAAGATAGTTGGGCTGTTGTGGTGATCGTTTTGGCGTGAATCGTTTCAGATGGGGACTGGGATGAGAGGGTATTTGGCAGGGAAAGACTTTGGCTGGAAGAGGGACTCGATGTCCCGGTTCTATTTCCAACAGCCGCAGTGGCGGGGGGGTGTTCATATCTTTTAGCCACTGCTGTTGCAGTGTCGGGAGCTATGCTGGGCAGCTGAGCACTTGAGTTGAGTCTGCAGGTAGAGTTGTTATTCTTCTCAGCTGATTGTATCACAGCTACAGGCAAGAACTTAGTCTCATCTGTTGCAGAGTTTGCGGTTTGCGCCAGGCTCTGTTCTGACCTTCTCATATATGGCGATGAAATGGATGGCATGATGGTAGCTGCTGAGTTCAAGGTGGCGGGAATATTGTTTTGAGCTGGGGGTGTCTGCTCTATTAAAGTTGATCCATTATAACTTTCACACCTTGCTCCATCTGCACCAATCTGGTCTGGTTCTACAACAAGGTGACCATGGTGGTGCCCATGGCACACCTGGGCTGATCTCAACTGTGCCTGACTTAAGAGAGCTTCATTCTTCATGCTCAGCATCTTCAATTTGCTCAGCGTGGCTAGAGAGTAAAGCTGGTTGCCTGGCCTCACCATCTTGCTGAGCACAGGAGGAGGGATGGCTTCAACATCTTCTCCGTAGACAGGAGCATACTTTTCACTTTCCTCAACATTTCTAGATAGTTCTGCTTGCTGTGCTTTCACACTCCCCACACTGTTACCGATTGTGATAGTTATATCTGGGGACTCTGACAGTTGTGGCGACATGACCTTGGGTGAGGAGCTGTTGGAAAGTATCTGGACAAATGTAGAAATATTTCTCAATATTTTTAAAAATTTACATTGATATTTTTTTTAATACTCTTTCCTAGCAGAAATAAAACAAACAAAATTAAAAATAAGCAAACTTATCGATCAATTATTAGCATTTTCCTAGTAAACCTGTGAGTGTCAATTTGCCACCAGTGCATCTAACTGTCTTCTGTTTTTGAAAGTGAGGCCAGCCAAGTAGGTTCTCAATTCTGTATCGCACCAATGCATGAATCTTTATTTTCCTTCCAGAAATTAAAAAAATTATCCAAACATTGGATGGACCACATATCAAATACAGGGTTTTTTTAATGCATCGAGTAAGCACTAATATTTAGAGTTGATCAATTTTAAAGAAATGAACAATGACAATGCTTTGGACATAAATCTTTACCTCCAGTTGTGTTTTTCTTCGGTTTATGACTGAAAGCAGCAGTTGCTCTCTCATACTGTCTTCATCCTCCTCATCCTCATCATCAACATTCGGTTTCTCTTCAGCTTCCTCAATTTGAATTGTTTTTGGCACTCCTGATGGTATCCTTCCTTGTGCCAATTCCCCTCCTATCCAGTTGGCTGAACTATCTGCTTCAGTCACATACTCACTGTTATGGTGTTGACCTGCCTCATTGGTTTTGATGGATGTAGGGATATATGGTGGTGGAGTGGCATGGCGTGATATTTTCCTGGGTGGTGGTTTAGGCTCATAAAAAGGCATATCATTCTCTTCATCATAAAAACTTGTCCTATTTTGAGGCAATGCTCTGTAGTCATAATTCTGCGTTTGAGCAGGGTCTGCTGAGGGCTTTAACGAATCTTGCCTGCTTCTCTCTCCAAATTTTTCCCAAGACTGTGAGCTATTCAGAGCCCCGGGAGTAAAAGGTGATCTTTTTCCAGGTCTTCTGGTGCTATTGCTAGCCCTATCATCCATAAAGCCAGGAGTTGGATACCAATGTTTGTCCCTAGAATGATAAGGAGGAGAGTATGGAGGTGGCGAAGCAGGAGGTGGCGAGCGAGAGTTTCCTGAGACATAAGGTCCTGGTGAATATGGAGACCGTCTTTGTGGATGCTCTGGGAAAGATCTGGGAGGGGAGTAGCCTGGTGAGGGCTCTCTAGAAAAGCTCCTGCGTACATATGGAGATTCACTACGTTCCCATAAGGGACTTTCTGATCTGCGTTGTCTTCTATTCATGCTATCCCTCTTTCTGAAATCGAAATCTGGCGAGCCACTTTTTTGATTTGTATATTTGTGGAAAGGCTGAAAATCTGTGTGCACTTGTACAGACAAAGGCTTTTGATAGTCTCTAGAGCACGGCTTTGGGCTTTCATCAAACACAAACCGCTTTCCTATCATTGCTTCTCTTGAAAACCGCTTCTGCCGGAGACTAGTGACGCTGGTCCTGTTGGCATGGATTGTTGCTTTATGGCCTTGTTCTTCATGGGGTGGAAAGAATTTTCTATCTGTCTCAAGCCTGATCTGGTGGAGTTGTTTTTCAATCTCCTTAGCAGAATGCACGGTCTGCCGCTCCTCAGGATGAGAATGACTGGTCTGGTTTATGTCACGGATAGTGTCAGGTGGAAAGAAGCCTGAGGAATCACACTGATTACCCAAACGATCGAAAACAGACTGTGTCGAAGAAGAAACCATGCTTTTCTGTGTTAGACGATGCTGATTCTGGGACTGTAAGTCAACTGACTCATGGGTCATGCCAGCCTGACCATACTTGATAGATTCACGCCTCGGAGAATCAGGCGGTGGCTGAGGTGGGGGTGAGGCAGGAGGAGGTGGTGGCGGCGGTGGAGGTAATGGTGGTGGCACAGGGGGCAGAGGTGGAGGAAAAGTAGCTGCTGCATTCTGCCCTACAAATGATGACTGTGGTAAAGTTGCATGTACACCAGGAGCAGGAAGTGGAATACACCAAGTCAAGTTCTGGAATTCAAAAAGTAAAAAGACCTTCAACTAATAACAAATACATGAACTTTCATTCTCTTTACCTCACCTGCAAAGAAAAACATTGCCCCCAGATAAAAATTTTGCTATGAATCAAAGTTTCAGATCATAATTTCAAGGACTGTTCACATTTTAACAAATTCTCTTATTATTATTTAAATGACTAGAACTGATACCTTAAATTTCGTTTTTCTTTCAACACATTATACTTAAATCAATCTGGGATTACTGATCTTCAATATAAAAACATCACAGTATGTCCTGTACTTTCATGAGCTTTCCACAGACAAAAAAAGAATTGGCCATCATTAAATGTAAAAAGTAAAAAATTATTTACTAGAGGCAGAAAAAAAATTGTTCAGAGTCAAAAATCTAAAGATTTTCTCCTGATTTGCTTAGCTGATTTTGACAGCCCATTAGGTATGTAAATTATTTATTTTGCTTACATAGGGTGGAGCAGGTTGCATGGCCACCTCAGACTTTCCCTTGGCTGTTTCTTCTACTGCAACAAGAAAAAATGATAAATATTTTTCATAAATAGTGCAAATAAAAGTCAGTTTGTTTGTTAGTGTCCAGTTACCTCTTCACCACTGCTTGAACAGTCTGTTAGTGCCTTAAAGCTTACTCACCACTGCTTCAGGTTGATAGTGCTCTGAAACTTACTCACCACTGCTTGAACAGTCTGTTAGTGCCCTAAAGCTTACCCAACACTGCTACAGTTTGTTAGTACCCTAAAGCTTATCCATCACTGCTTGAGCTGTCTGTTAGTACCCTAAGCTTATCCCACCTCTTCAATTTATTAGTACCCTAAAGCTTATCCACCACTGCTTGAACAGTCTGTGCTCTAAAGCTTATCCACCACTGCTTCAGTTTTTAGTGCTCTAAAACTTATTCACCATTGCTTTGACAGTGTGTTAGTACTCTAAAGCTCATCCACTACTGCTTCGGTTTCTTAGTGCTCTAAAATTTATTCACCACTGCTGTAACAGTGGATAAGTGCACTGAGCAAGCTCTAGTATGGCTGCATCAATGAACAAGCTAAAAAACTTACAATTTTTATTCTGGCATTAGAGGATTGCCCAAGACCTGATTTGCAGTCAAATCCATTAGCTGCTCATTTTTATAGGTGGCATCAAGTTTACCCACCATGGATGATCCTCCAAAAACTGGAATACTTTTTGTACAAATAATTGTGCAAAATTATTCTTTCTTTTCAAAAGAAAAAAAAATTTGTACCAAACCCATTTTCATAAAATGCTCGATAATATCAGAGAGTGAAATCCCTAGAAAACAGCTCTATTGCCATCTTGCTGACTTTTAGGCTGAGAATCTACCAGCGTCAAAACAAAGCAAAAATATCTCCTCAATATTAAGCTGATCAAACTACAGAAATAATGCTGAGAACAACACATACCATTTTCCTCTTCAGCACCGCTGTCAATGTCCATTTCCACTTGGTCATAGTTGTCAGGTGTCTGTCCACCGACACTCTGCCTGACTGACTTAGCTCCTGTCTTTTGCGGGCCCGAAGAAACAGGGATTTTTTGAGTCTGCCTCTCCACATTCCTGCCATTCTTCAGCTCTGACAAAACTGGTATGTTGACCTGCCGCTGTGAGTAGATAAAAAACAATAGATCCATGCTATATACTTTGAATTGATGGCATTGCAATATATTACTCCAGATTGATCTACATTTAACATTGACTGTTCTGAGGTTTCCTGTTCTTAACTTTTTTTTTTTTTGGATTCAGAGAGCACAGATATGGCTCTTGTAAAGACTGCCCAGTTGGGCAATCACTAGTTATATCTTTCAGAGATAGACAGAGTGAACCATCACAAAGAGCTTGAGCATCTCTCTCTTTTAGAAATGGAAGAAAAAAATACACATATAGAGAATGAGATAACTCTATAATAAAACCTGTGGATTGTGGGATAGGAGGTGGATAATCTAAGGGAAAACAGGTCTGCTTCACATGAGAACAGATAAAGAGAGCTAGAGAAACAAATGGGAAAACAGGTCTGTTTCAGATGGGAGTAGCCAAACAGAGAAACAAGTGGGAAAACAGGTCTGTTTCTTATGGGAATAGCCAAACAGAGAAACATATGGGAAAACAGGTCTGTTTCAGATGGGAATAGCCAAACAGGGAAACAAGAAGGAAAACAGGTCTGTTTCAGATGGGAATAGCCAAACAGGGAAACAAATGGGAAAACAGGTCTGTTTCAGATGGGAACGGCCAAACAGAAACAAGTAGGAAAATAGGTGAGCTGTACACTTTTGTATTCAGAATGAACTTTCTCAAGGAGTTCAGGAATCAGTCATTACAGACCTTAAAATCCTTCATCGTGCCAGTCACTGGAGGCTTTTTCCTGCCAGATCGACCACTTTCTTTTCCATCGACCATTTCTATAAATTTCTCAAAAGCCAATTCAGGTTGAGTATGTGCGAGCTGGCGCAGATTTTCTAGCTTTAATGTCCACTGGTTTGCCTTGTTTGTCTTGGAACTGCGACGGGTAGATGACTCTTTACTGCTAGGCCCTGCAAAGGAAAACATAGTTGTTATTGGGGTTTTTTTTTCCCCCCAGTTTGCATCAGTAAAGCAATAACTAAGTGCCAATTCAAATGCTCAGTGCAGTACTCACAGAAAAATTAATTTTTTTCCTTCTCTTCATGGAAGCCCTGGTTCATCTGGTGGAGTAATTCAAATCCTAGTCTGCATTAGGACAATTTTTCCATTGCTTCCAACAGCCCTCCCAGAATGAAATAGGTACTAGATGTTCTAAGTAAGACCTCGCAAAAGTAAACGCTGCAAGGAAAGCAAAGGAAAACTACCTAGGAATGGTGTATGCTAAAAACAATGAAGACCCTAATCTTGGTTCTCTGACACACAAGCCGAGTATGGGACTCACTCCAGATTACCATGTATTTAACATTTAAAAAATAAGAAGAGCTTTTTATTTTTTCTGTATGGTTGATCCTGAAAAGATGACCTCAGGCTCTCAGGCCTTCAATCAGGCCAAAGCACCAAGAGTGGGGCTTAAACCTGTGACAGAAGGATTCCTGCAGACCTCAGGATGAGCTCGCTGTTCTCTGTGCCACTAATGCTTCTGAAAAACAAGAAGTAACTTTTAAATGAAAAAAAAAAAAAAAAACATCTCTACCACAGCATGACTCATTTTGTCAGTGAGAACGTACCTTTCTTTTTTAAATACCCCGCATCATTTTTGCCTTTTGCCTTTGCCTTCTTTTGTGGAGAAACAGTTTTGGGCGAGACAATTTTCTCTTCTTCACGAGGAAATTTCTTGTTGTTCTTTTTTCTGACTTTTTTCGTGAGCTTTTTCTCATCTTTCCCATCCATGGTTCTACTGGGCTTGTTGTCTTCTCTTAACTTTCTCCTCTTTTGGGGTTTCTTGATGAGGGAAGACTCTGTGACCACAACGTCATCATCATCACGATTCTCTTCTTCCTCCTCCTCTACCATAACTATCTCTGGAGCTGGCTCAGGTAGGAGTGGCTCCGAGTCAGGAATCACCACCACACCTAAATCCTCTGCACGGTCTGGAAGCTCTGAGGATGCAAGAGAGTGAGAAATGAAAGAGAAAAAAAAACGTTTTCTTTTCAATAAGTCATAGATTACAATTCTGGTTTGCATCACACACCTTACAACCAGTCCAAATAAGTCATGAATCTCATATTTTGTATGTTAACACCTCTTAGCTTTGCAATGGTGTGCATTGGACAAATGCAGCTTGATATCTTACCAAACCAGAAGTTCAAGCTTTTGATTCTGCCAAGTACTTTAAAAAAGTTGAAACCTGCTTTGAATACCATGCTTTGTCTCCTCTAAGTAAAGGATCACATTCAACTTACTCTATCTATCCAAAAAACAATTCAAGTCAACTTCACTTCACCCCAGAATAGATAAATGTTAGGAGGAGTTTGTGAATGAGTGCACAATGCAAGGCATAGAATGGTTGGTACGCAAACCTTGTATGGCCACGCTGGTCTGAGCTGCCAAGTTGCGGAGGTGGCGTTCAGATGTTGCCAATGCCATTCGCCTCAGCTCTTGCTCATTGATATTGCCAAAATCATCATCCTGTTAAAAATGACATGATACATTATTCATTGGATGTAATCAAAAAAAGAAGATAAAAGATTCAAGCTCTAAAATTCTGAAAGCAAACAAATATTGATTTTCAATACGCTACTGACTGAAAACAAATGAAAGTATTAAAATCGCAAAAAAAAAAAAAAAAAAAAAAAAGAAAAGAAAAAAATTCCAATGACCTGAACTAGTCAGAGAAAATAGTTTGTGCATGAGATTTTTATCAGATGTATTGGCATGAGTGCAAGCAAGCAAACTTTAAATGACCTGCTACAAGTCATCAGAATTATTTTGGTCTGCAAGTGCAACTTCTGTTACGTTACATCCATATAATTTTTTCATACAATTGAAATGCAAAGTAAACTATTTTAGAACAACACCTAGATCTACACTAGAATTATGTGAAGATTAGATTTAATTCTATGCTTGGAATCAATTCCATCTAAATTACAAATCTACAGGTGGCTAAAGACTAGCTCCAATCACTAAAGTATGCATTTGTATAAGCAATTTGGTTTAGTCTAGAATATCAAAATATCTGGTCTTAAAGAAACCATCTAATCCAGCTAGGCCTCAATAGATTACAGCAAGACTGCTGAATATGCATGCAAGAAAACAAAATCTCAATTGCTTTCCAACTTGTCATATCACAGTATAATACATCAGTAAATCACCTCAGTTGTTGTCTATTTCAAAAGTCATAGTTGCATTGAAGCTGATGAACTAAAAGTCAGGCGCCATTATAATCTCAAACTATTGAATGTCCATTAATATTTCCAAAATTAGAAAATATCCTTGCTTTTGAACGAAATTGCTTTTTGTTATTGTAACAAATTATCAAATTGTCCTCAATTAGCTAACATTGCCTCCTTTTCATCATTAATATTATGCAATATTGTTTGTGTGCATAATTAGAACTCTTCCCTAAATGACCAAAAAAATATATATATAAAAAAACACATATACAAAAATCTACTAAAATTAATCTTTGTATATCAAATTGGACCAAGTGGGAAAAAAAATCTTGATAGAAATAGATCTAGAATAAGAGCTCAGTTTTCCTTAAACTGGACCCAATACAGCTGGGCTGAACACAATCTAGATAGGATCTACAGAGTTTCAGACAAACATCAATTAACCTAGACCAAGGCTTGAGTTTGATTTTTACCATTATTGTAATTTTGAGGGCATGATCGCAGTATATGCTAGACATATGTAGATCTAATAGAAAATATTCCATACCTAGATCTAAATTAAGAAAAATAAAAAAAAGATTTAAATCTATGGTCTAAACGATTTTTCTGCTATAAAACTGGAAATTTGAAATATTTTCTTTACAATAAACCCAACGTGCCAGCCATAGCCGGCACAATTGCACCTATATACGGTGGCACTGGATGAGTCACCAATCACAAAAGAAGGAAATCCACCAAGGCTCAGGAACTTGGTTTCTTCTGGAGTGGCTGTTGTTTTCTGAAGGTTCTAGTTCTTTATTAGTGGGAAAAAAACCTGAAACTCTAATGGTTAATTTAATCATAATATTCAAGCTGTGCCCTGTTGTAATTGGAAAAATGAGGTGTCCTCTAGAGATTTACAGCTAACCTCACTCAAATGAAGAGGCCTCTTTCCTTTTCTTTGCTGCATTTCTGCGTTTGTAGACCAAGACAGAATTTTTTTTCTTTTTTTTTGCGCTTTTCATTTCATAAGCCAAAAAGAGCCTCTTTAATTTCCTGTGAACACATGCAACAAGACAGCAATCAGGATCAGGTGGATAAAATATCGATCATTCACCACACTTTGAACAGAGAGGAGCAAGCCATCATTTTTCGGCTCAAAAAAGCTCATAGCAAGCTTCGAAAACACATGCACACCAAGCTCAAGATTGGAGAGACACCCATCTTCAAGTGCAGACTAGGGCCCCAATCATCTGAGCATATCTTACAAACTTGCCTCAACGTACGTATTTAGCTACCCTATTTAGCTCACGACCCTCACAGAGAAGCTGTGCCATACCATGAGAGACCTGCCCAGACAGGTGAGTTTGCTTAAGGCAGCTGGACTGCAAATGTGACACACCAACATTACAAAAAACGAAGAAAAAAGATTTCCTGTGAACATCCACCAAGTGATAAATTAAGTAGAACTGTGAACACCGTCCATGTGACGTCAACTTGTAATGTGAATATCTATGATGTGACAGCCAGCTATTACTATAAACACCTACTATGTGATAGCCAGCTTGTACTGTTCACACCTACCACTTGTCTGCCTGCTATTACTGTGAATTTCTACCATGTGTCAGCCAGCTAGTACTGAGAACACCTGCCATGTGTCAGCTAGCTATTACTGTAAACACCTACCATGTGTCTGTCAGCTTGTATTGTAAACACCTACCCTGTGTCAGTCAGCTTGTACTGTAAACACCTACCATGTATCTGTCAGCTTGTATTGTAAACACCTACCCTGTGTCAGTCAGCTTGTACTGTAAACACCTACCATGTGACACTGACAGCCAGCTAGAAGAAATCTCAATCATTCAGTAGCAGAATTTTGGAGGCTCAACTTTATGTCAGTATTTACCTGTTCAGAGGTTGCCGTATCATCGCCCAGTGTTTGACATGCAGCAACTACAGCTGCCACTTCCTTATTGGCAGTTCCTACTTCATCAGTGGCTGGGAGGCTGACAAGCTGCCCTAGCACATTCAAATTGGGCTCTGAAATCATTAAAAACAAAGTTTATTATGAGTGATTGTGTCAGTTAAAAATGGAGAGCCTTTTTCGGCAATGATATCCACTGGTATTGAAAATTATAGCATTCTTCAATTTTTTTTTAACAAGTTATGACCTCAAAAAAAAATTTTTTTTCCCTCTTTCTTTAAAAATTCAATTCAAATTCAGTTCTTCATAAATTTACCAAAGTCATAATGAATGAAGGGAATTGGATCTAAAATATTTGTAGAAATAAAGCCTGCATCAATTCTTTTTTAAAAAGCCTATTGATGTAGCTAGCTATATTTGCTTTGTATCTTGGATATTCCAAGGTTGTAATAATGTGTGGATGACTTCAACTGTTTAAAGCATTGTCCAATGTAGTAAACCAAGGGAAAAAAAAAAAAACACTAATTCAAACCCAAAATTAGAAACCGCCCAAATGCTCACTTACCGATACTATCAACCTTTTTTTTTTCCTCCATGAGTATCTTATGTTTGTACTAATTCTACCACCACTCTACATATCTTGTCTATAACTTCATAGCTATGCTACTGATACTCTATGTGGTCTTCACATTCTGTAAAAGGACCACTATCCTGAGCAATGTTCAGAATATAAGCTTTCCTCAAGGGTTCCTGCAACCATAAGTGAACAGAACAGTTTTTCTGTATTTGAGCCAGGGCAATCTGATACATTTTTTTTTTTTGGCAACCGCTACAAATTTTTTTTATACTATGATCATATGGTTTAGGGGACAAAGAAGTTTTTTAATTTCTATTACAGAGGATTATCCTGCACAGATATCTAAATTCATAACCAGATGGTTTTCACCTATGGATGGTTAACTAGAGTACATATTTATTTGATGTATTCAATAAGAAATGAGTGATTTCATTGCATATCCTTCAAAAGTATTTTTTTAAGTCTGGTATTAAAATGGTTCTGGAAATCAATGAATCACAAATGATTTTACACTTTTAAAACTACAGGCATGTTGAACATTACTTAAATTAAATTACAATCCAATTTTCTTGATAATTTTGATACCAAATTACATTTGAAGGAAATACAAAGCAATTCTGTGTGAACTAAAAGGGATATATGGTTTCAATTCAGGTAAACGCAACATTCTTTTATTATTATTATTATTATTATTATTATTATTATTGTTGTTGTTGTTGTTTACCATGAATGATAGTCAGGTAAAAAAAGAATTACAATTATAATGTGAAATTTAAATTGAATCTTGCATATCTTTTCAAACATTTTTATCTCAAAAGTTGGGAAATGCTAAAGAGCCAAATACGATTTGAAAATTTTTTTTTGTCTGGTTTCAAGAGGCTCTCACCATTCTCATCACCTTCCTCTTCCTCATCTCCCAAGTTTTTTAGCTGCTCCTGGATTCTCTCATACTCCTTCTGCAGACGTGCGATTTCTTCTTCAGCTCCATCATTTGTGTTGTCCTCAATGACCTGCTGAAGCTTGGGAAAATCTTCCTTTGGAAAAGAGCTTTGCACTGGATCAAGTAGGGTGCTCTGTTGTCGAACTGATAATGCCCTGAATCTCCGATTAGACCAGACTTTGACTTGTGAAGGAAACTTTTTGTTACATCTTTGGGTTTGAGCATTCTCTAGGAAGATTAGTTGTTACAATTAATGGTAAAGCTACTTTCATTGCTAAATCCACCACAAGCACTCTTTGGCTAAAGAATTGTACGCTCATTACATTAACCCTTAGATTTCACTAAGTCATTTCATTATGTAGCGATGCCAATCCAAAATTGAAAAATCTTTATTCGCAGGAACAAAATGCTTCGTTATGTAGAGCATACCTTACTATAAAGGTTAGATTTTGAATTGTGAAACTAATCTGAGAAAATAAAGCGTTACACAAGTTTAAATTGCTCAAAACTGTATCAGAAATGTAAAAAATAGTCGAAGGAAGATTTGTTGCCTCAAATATGAGCCTGAAATTCACCATTAAATGATTCTCTGAAAAAGTGCATGCTGTTACAGAAATATTTAGGGATATTTATTATTAGGAACATATAGATAAGTCCATCAAATTTTATTTATTATTATTCAATTGTATTATTTTGCATGATTTTATATACCCGGTTGTGAATGTCAATGCTAACAAAAACACTCTTTTATAAGGTTTCCACAACATTATTGCATAGGTGTACATCTTTTATGAGTCTTATGTAGTCATCACTCTAAACATTTTAAGTAATATCTAAAGAGATTTTATAAAGGCTAATTTGCATCAGTTTAGATGAATTTATTACACCTCAATCCGTTTCGTGATCTGAATTCACTTTATGACAATAAAGTATGTACCTTTTAACTTTCCTTTAAGGCCAATGGTTTCATTCTTGATCTGCATCATACAAACTTACATACATACATATTATATCTGTGTGAGCAATAAGCCAATTTCACTCAAAGGGGAAAACATGCAGGCTTTTTGGAATATTTACTCGGTCACGACATTGGATTGTGACGCAACTGCATCAATGCGGAGATGGGGGTTGGATGTACACAAAGGCCATAAGATCTAACTGTATTCTCAGTGTATTTGCCTTACATTTAGCCCCAAAATAAGTCAGAAAAATCTGGGGACAAGCCTGCCGACTTCTAGATCTAACTTTATGTGTGCCAACAAAATGAAGAGCTAGTGGGCATAAAATTGTGTATATTTTTTGTGAAAGTAGCACTGTTTACAAAATAATTTGGTTTACTGCCGTTTCATTTCGTCGGTAGCTTGTGAAGGTAGATCTAGAAGTAGGTGGGCCTGTCCCAGGATTATCCCATAAGTCTTGCTGTGACATACAAATAATTCTAAAAGCATAAACTTATTTATAAATGAAAGGTTTGTTCATCAATGTGTCCATAATGAGTGGTGAGTGGGCAAAGACTACATCGCCTAATCAAGTTGATCCTCGGCTAGATTCACCATTGCATACATTATATAGCTTCAGGGCGAGACTGAAATAGCCACGAATTGTAAAGGTCTTTGTTTTCTTATGCCGTTTAAATTTACAGCATGACGACCTAGTAATTTTTATTTTTTTAAAAGAAAATGAATGATTTTTCGAATCAGCTAATTTTTTTCTCAGTATTTCCATAAAAAATGTTCAAATTTTGCCTTGTTTTTTTTTAACTTTAGGGTTTTTTTCTACTTTTTGTCATCCCATCGAGACTACAGATATTTGCAATTAATCGGCATTCAAATGAATATCTAGGACCCAGGAACATGTATTGGATGGCTCTGTCCGTAACATCAGTAACAGCATTGTTTTGCAGCCGACACATTTTCAGCGCTGTGAATTTTGAAACAGTCACTTTTTTCTCACTTGCCATTTTTCTCCAACATGATATAAAAGTAAATTGAATTCTCTATTCAAAGGAGCTTTTGATATATTTTAATCTGAAGTAAATTTCTTCTGATTCTGTGTGAAAAGAATGGGTGCTTTGCTTCTATCTGAGCTTACTAAGCGGGTTTTGGGTGCTTACTTTCAGTTCTTGTGTTTTTTTTTAATTTGAAATCCATTCTCCCATGTGTAAGTTCAGAAAAAAAAAGCCAATCACTAACTTTATAAGCTTTTCTGCATCTTTGAAATGTTAAATATGGTTCTATAATGAAATTCTAAGATTCCAAACTCTGTATCGATTATAAGTCTAAACCTAACAGAAATACAGCTTTGTACAGTGTGCCCCATTTCAGCTAAACCATGTGACAAACCAGATCAGGGTCTTTGAAAAAAGACCTCATCGCTGGAATTTCCCCATGGATGCACTAAGCTTATTTGGACTGATTTGAATCTAATACGGAATACATTTTTAAAAGATTTAATTCTAATGGCGTGACTGATACGTTGTCGCTTAGAAAAGTTAGAACCTTCTTAATTTGTCCTCTCCTTTTTGAGTGTGTATTTTTTTTTAACCTTGATTGTGATGATACAATCATGCCACAATTTGTGTACTTTTTGCAGGATAATGGATTTTTCTAATCAAAGGAGGTTACAGGCTGGACTCATGCCCACCCAAGTTAAAATATTTTATGAAAACATGCACCTATAATTTTCATGATCCAAATTCTTCCCTAGAGAACTTTATGCATTAAGTAAGCCACTGTTTTGTAGATTCCCTAAGCATCCAATACAAAAACTCCTGCTTGATTAATTTTCAAATATTACTTTCTAATATTAACAAAGCACAGCGACTTCATTCAAAAAGCAAAATAAAAAACAATATCTCTTAAATTTCAGTGCTACTTGCTCATTCAGACCTTGATGCATTACCTTAATTTAGAAAGGAACCAGCAAGGTGAAAATTTGTCCATATTTGCACAAATTTGCCAAATAAAAAAAAGGACAGTTTTTGTCTAGCACTTGTTTAGCTAAGACATCATTTTTACCATAAAGAGGCCAACTAGAAGTCATTTACGATTACTTAAGTTTTAATATATATTAAGCTTCAAAAGTGCCTGAATTTGGTACTGCAATCAAAGTAACAAATTTATGTTTCAAGTTTCAACTGCATTTATTACATTTACTGCATAGAAATGCCTCCATCTTAATTTCTAATTATTAGTAAAGACAAAACCCAAAATTTTATTACAGTCATTTTGTAACTGTGAAAAAATTGAGTCTTGTCTTTATTTTGGCTTTAAATATATTATTTTTCAAGGCAGATAATAACATTTATGTAAATTAATTTTATTAATAATAATTTCTAATTTGAAAGGATACGCTTTGATGATTCATGGCGATGTGGAGAATAGGTGTGGGTTCCACCAAAGGATTCCTTGTATTTTTTGTGTTTGATGCTACTGTCTCCCACATTAGCATTTCTATATCTTGACTCATCACCATCACATCTCTTTGATCTAATGGCCTCGCTGTGTCTGCTGGGCTTAGACTCATACCTGCTTGGGTGTGACTTAACCTTTTGCTGAACTACTCGGTTTTCTGGCATTCTTTTGGGAAAGTCAAGGCCATGGAATGTTTGAATGTCTTCAGACCAATTCTGCCTATCAGATTCGTCATCTTCCTCTGAGAGTTCCCCTTCTTCTCTCAATGTCGATGCTTCATGGTTTTGATGTGTTGCCATTTTACGATAGAGGAGAGGTCAATAATTGTGCTGTCCTAAAAAATGTGCAAAATTGGCTTGGATGCATTTGGATTCCTGAAAATAAACAAGAAGACAAAATGACCACAATACTCAATCAATGAACACTAAGTTTCATCCCTAAATCTTTTTGCAGCATCACAGAAATCTATGATGTCTCTTGGTTTTTGCATAGTGTTTAGACCTCAACTATCCAATGACTTTAATGGATATATTGAATTAGGCTTCCTTTGATTAAACTTCTGAATTAAAATCAAAAACTTATAGATGGGCAAGATCACCACTCAGGGAACACTACAAACAATATTAAAACTCGGATGCAAAGGATGAATTGGCAACTGATTTGATGAATAATGTAAAGACTAGACAGTTGCCAATTAGATATTATATATTGAAAACTACAAGGTACTCACAAAATAAGCTGGTTATAAAGAAACATACTAAATGTTATGCCATATAGACTTCATCAGTGTAACAGCCCAATGTTATCACTAATTTACTCTGTGAGTACCTTTTAGTTTCTACATAATATCTAGCCGCATGACATTTTATTGTTTCTTTATCACCAATGATGGAAAGAAATATCAAACTTCTTATGTGCATCACAGTATAAACATTAAACCCTGTGATAAGGGACAACTTTTCTATGCATTACTTTCTTGAATTTCAAAAGTCATTGCTGAATCTAAAATAATCAAGCAAACCAAAGTATAATTAAGGAGTGCATTTTTAAAATAAAGTTTTAAAGATATATACATTTGTTTGATTTTTTTAATACATTTTTTTCAGTATTAACAATTTTTGGGTCATTTTGAAAATTGTCTATATTTGTTTAAGATCTCCTTCATTTCATCATTGACATTAAGGATCATTTTGTTTGCCTAATTAGAAATCTTTTCCAGTCTTTTTTCAGACATTCTGCTTTTGTCAAATTTGCTTTGAAACTGAAACTGAAAGTTAGGCCTAGATGTGCAATTCATCTAAAATTTAAAGACACTCTCAGAACAATCAAGGACAATTTAAAGATTTCATTGCTGCAAACAGAAACAACTTTCATAATCTGTCCTCTCCCTTAACAGCTGAAAGAAAAAAAAAACTTGAAGGGTAAAATGCTCAAAACCTGCGGCACATTTGTCTAAAATCTAGTCTAGATGTACAGGTCTTAAATAATTGTGACAATTTATTTTAAAATCTAGGCTATTTTGATTGCACTGCAATTAAAAAAAAACAAAAAAACTCAACCTGATTGCATCATTATTAACAAAAAAACTTGAGGGGACAATACTAGCAACAGATGTCGTACCTAGATGTCTTGGTGAATTCCATGGGCGGAATGTCACAATACAATGTGCCACCTTCCATTGAGTTAGTCACAGCTATGAAAACTTAAACTGTCTTATAAAAACCTTAGGTTGATGAAGGAGAAACCTTGATATCATATGTTTGTTTTATTATTATGTTGCACGAATGCCATAGTTAAAAAGATGACCCAACATTTCAAGTAAGGATTTTGCGTGCACGCTTTCGATTTTCCTCGATTTTGAGCAAAATGAAAAGAAACCATTGGACACAAAATGATTCATATGTAATACAATATAGCATGGATTAAAAACTGTGTAACAAAGATGATGATGAATGACATAGACCTAGACTATCTAGAGTCTAGATCTAATTTAGACGAATTTTAAATCATCAAAAACTCTTCTTGAATCGAGATTGGATGGATATAGATCTAGTAAAGTTGGCTCAAGTTATGACTCTGTATGTAATATTACAGTTAAAATAAGGACACGAGAGAAGTGTAAAGAGTGAATCTAGCAAAAAATTTAAGTTAATCAAAATTAGATATTTTTTTTAATAAAGATTGAAAAAAATGTCCCAACCTTGTTCAACCTTATGGCTCAAATCACTGTGACCAGGCTTATCAACTGTAGGTCTTTCTACTTCCAGGAAGGGATGAAAAATCGCTGATTTGTCAATAGGAAGTACGTAAATCCTCCCTAAGTCGGAACATCACACAAGATGGAGCCCAAGCACATTTTCATGTTTTTGTTCCTGATTATTAGACTTTTCAACAACCTGTTTACATGACTGCAGATATTTCAATGGTAAAAACGTATAAGTCAATTCTTTCAGATTCCATCCAGTACTTTTTTTGGCTAAAACGGTTATGTTTCTTACTTGCGCAAAAAAGAAATTAAAGTCGTTGACACATGGGGCCTTAAGGTTGATGTTATTGATGATTTTACTTGCATAGATGAGTTTACTTTTAATTGCACCAAGGCAATTTACTCAGCAAAGAATAGCCATTGATCCCAATATACACATCAGTACTGCATCTCTAAACACCAAAGCATTGAACTTTGTTACAACTAGAGCAGGCAGACTTGAGCATTTGATTAATTATGCAAAATACAACACGATCTCTTCTGGATACTGAGTATGTGGTCATTTGCCTTGTTACCTTTCCCCGTTCTTACTGGTCATCAGCCCTTTTCCGAGCATTTAGTTTCGGGGACTTTATTGCGATTTTCTGCCTAACACAATCTCAGACATGTCAGCGATTGAGCTCATCGTTTTGAAAAAGTGGCAAGAGTAATCATTCAAGTTTGGAAAAATAAATAAATAAACTAACATAAATTAAAGAATAATCAGGTGCATAAAGGCATATTCGATCTCTTTTGGTGACTGAATATTTCGTCCTAATCACTTGAAGATATCTATAAAAGTGCCGAGAATTGTGTATAATACACAGAATACTACTCGATTTTTATCCCGAAATTTGATTCAAAATTATACCTTTTACATTTTTCTTTAACTTTGCTTTTTTTTCACCTTTTAAATGTTATGTGTTTATTAAATCTTGGTATTCATGAATTATATCAATTCATGTCAATCATTCATTACACATTGTAAACGACACACACTCCACATTCCTTTAACAAATCGTAATTTAAAATTGATTGCACCTAATATTACCAAAGAACGTGATTTTGGTTGTCGAAATAAACACCATTTCACTGTAAATTCCATGACAGATCTGAACTTCCCTTTTGTCAAAAATAAATCGTGTTAATCGAAAGAATGGGGTCAATGAATATAATGTACTATATTTCGCATAAATTTTTTTCCACTATGATCTGCGGAAGCATTTCGTATATCGCGTTCACTCCTCATTCATTGACTGAAAATGATGAGTAAATACATCTAGAATTTTCATGAATAATTATCTTCACGTTGTTCTTTAAAGACTCGGATTTTTCTTTCCTTTCCTTTCTTTTCTTCTTTTTTTTTTTTTTTTTTTTTT
>BLXT01002362.1:310066-321081 GCA_019648995.1 Plakobranchus ocellatus | reverse complement strand
AAAATGCCCACTTGCAATTGACTCTTCTCTAAATGTTTTGCATATGTAGTGGCTTTACGCTTTACAACTTGTGTTTTGAGGGTGGGATTGGGCCTGTAATAATTAAAAGCTTCTAAAGTGAGGCAGATGAAAATAACCATGGCAATGGCCTACTCAACAATTTCAGTATTAAGAGTGAGGAACTGAAAAAATCCTACACATATTTTGGTCAGTTTATTGAAGTAACAAGTGCGAAATGTGGACCTCACCTCACGTGTGAGGAGTCAAAGCAAAGCTACAATCTGCAAAATTACAGAGAAAAATTCTATGAACAGAGTGATTGGAAAAAAAAAAAACTGATGAAGTGCCCTTACAACGATCAAATGTAGAGACAGTTTGATGAAAAAAATAAATACATAGTTTTAAACAATAAAAACTGAACAAACAAGCCAAAAAGTGGTGTAGATGCATCAAATCACCAGGTACACAAGAGAAATGATTTTTTTGCAATCAAACTCATCACACTTATTAATTGTGATATAAATACTTAAGAAGCAAACAAAAAAAACCTATCAGAACGTAACAGCACAAATGTCATTGTCATGGTCTGTGCAACTTTTTTTTTTACAAAGAGAGAAAGAAAATAATAAATAACTAAAACTGCCACACACACATACATGGTACACAAAGTGCACTAATAAAATAAAACCATGAGAGATGAGTATCAGGGTTTCCATAGAGGAGGCAACATTGTCATGATTAAGCACACTAACAACCCAAACAAACAAACAAAAGTATGACTAGCTTCCTCCACCAAACAGAATAATGAGATAAGAGGAGGAGAAAATCGGCAAATAAATACATTACATGTGTCGAATCCAACATCACAATAAAAAAAAAAAAAAAAATAATAATGACAATGATTTACAATTTGATGGAAAATAAAACCTGAAGCAACATTTACTTCCAGCATACACGTCATGGGAAGTAAAAACAAATGAAAATGACTAATATCGATGTGTGAGAGATAACGGAATATCCTAATGTCATGTGATCATCTAGAGAAAATTAGAAAGGGAGTTGAGACAGTAGGTGACAAATCAAGAGAGCAGCCTTGAAGAATATATATGTGTATGCAAGCATACACTACACTACAATATGTTTCCACAATTTTTACATTATTATCATAAGGATTCATGGGAGTTTACAATAATGCCTTATGTAAATCACACATTAGATGGTATCGTTCATCTTTCGTTGCTATTCTACACACATTTCCTCTGAGATAATAAAAAAAAAAAAATAGATCTTTGTGTGGGTGGTCATCTTTATGCTTGTATATGAGTGTATACTTGTTGCAAGTGCATATTGTGTGAGTGTGTGATTAGGATAGTTTGTATTTTGTATAAAGCCAGTCCACAACAAGGTGATCTCAGGCTTTCAGGCCCTCTATCAGGCCAGGGCGCCGGTGGTGGGGCTCAAACCCGCAACTGAAGGGTCCCTGCAGATCTCAGGGCCGACTCGCTAGCCACTGAGCCACCGACGCCCCATGTGATTAGGATACAAAAGCAGGGACTGAACACTAGCTGCTACAGTAGCAGCCCCCTTTCATGGGGGGCAAACTCAATACAACAAGGAGAGTGAGTGAGAGAAAGAGGGGGGAGGGGGGTTGTCTAGTATCATTTGAAGGATGCAAGACTGAAGTGGCAACATACATAACTTTTACACAATGTCTCCCACAAGCATTAAAGCTTTTCCCTCTTTAGCCTATGTTTTAATCTTTTTTCCAATTAGCTCCCATTTTTTTGCTTAGCTCTTTAAAATTAAGAAAAAAAGACAATATTCCCATTTCCATTGCATCAGTTATGCTACTTCAGAAGAGATTACGTAACTCATTTCTCCTAAGGGACATCTGGAAAGTTTAATACACAAGGGATTTACATTGCTTTGAGATGAAAGGAGCAGAAGTTTTTCCTGAGGCAGAGTCCACCATGGTTTGTAGAGTAGAAAGCACTGGCGAAGAGACACAAAGAGAAGATGGAGGTGTGTGTGTTTGTGTGTGCATGCATTTGTTAAAATGGAATAGAGGAAAATATTTGTGAATATAAACATCATTGAATGCAGCAAAAGGAAAAAAAAAAATCTGCAAAGCTGCAGAAGCAGAAAGAGAGTAGAGATCTAGCCTTGCGAATGTTAGGCCTTTTTACGAGTAGTTAGCTATAATCAACACAGAGTAAAAACAGTGTGATTTGACCACAGGAATGGATAAAGAATTGAAACTTCACTTGCTTCACAATCTTGTAGTAAACATCTGATAGACATAGATATCGTGTATAAATATAGATCAATATTTATATTCTTTTCATTTATATATATTTTATCTTATAAGGAAAAACATCACTATGAATGATATGGGGAAATCAATCTACAAAATTGCAAATTCATATAATGCGGCAATGAGATTTTACATTTCTTTCCAGTCAAAAACCAAGATTTACTGCCACACACACAAAAGAAAAAAAGGTGAGGTATTAAGAGGTGTCAACAGTTTGCGAAGAGACTCAGCTATTTACACACTTGCCATTAACAGCATTGGAGTACATAGAGAGGGTTGCCAGCAAGCCCTGACACAACACCATGAAAAATCCACAAGAAACCTCTGTCAAGAAAGGCTCACACTAAAGACTCCAGTAATCAAACAAAATCTAGAAAAGAATAACTTAAGTGTGGTCTTCTTTTTTCCTTGTCCATCAAGTGTCCACAGATTTTATACCCAGACCTATCCCACTAAATGAGATCAGTGTTGGAGGCAAGGGAAACAGTCAGGTCCAGTTTCTATTCTCCAGTTGTGACAGAATAAAGCAGAGGTCATTCTAAGGGAAACCACTGTGCAAACAGAACCAATAATCACCCTAAGAATAACTACTTCAAATTCAGAGAACAGATCAAAGGCTAGAAATAAAGATATATATACATGAGAATGTGAGACAACTTAAACACAAGTTCCAAGACCCTGTGGATATTTTTTGTACTAGAGCCTTTTAGAAAATTACACTGACTTATAAAAGCATGGAAAATACTGTCTTCAAACCCATTTTTTGACAGAGATGGGATAGAAGCCCATAGTGTAAACTACTGGCTTATTCAAAAATTACACCGCGCTCATAAAGCTCAATACACATATGTATATGTCCCAAATGTGACTTGTGATAGATTGATTCAGGTTGCCTTACCTATCACTACGAATATGTCTACCATAGAGTAAGATGTACTGTGTCCATGGGAAAACTGAGAACAATAGAATCCTACATTGATATGGGGCAAAAAGGATAAAAAAAGCTGCAAGATAATAATAATAAAAAAAAAAAATTTTCTTCTGGATGGCAAGTTTCAGTATTTGAAAATGAAAAAAG
The DNA here is from genome assembly GCA_019648995.1 of Plakobranchus ocellatus. Classification (NCBI taxonomy): domain Eukaryota; kingdom Metazoa; phylum Mollusca; class Gastropoda; family Plakobranchidae; genus Plakobranchus; species Plakobranchus ocellatus. The sequence continues at coordinate 317,689 of BLXT01002362.1, read as the reverse complement.
AAAAAGAAGCATCTATATCTTCCTTTCATTTAAAGCATTTTGATTTTGACTCTTTTGACAAATAATTCGTTTTGTGTGGGCAAATCACATATATGTCAAGCATAAGAATAATAATATCTTGTAAGATCTTTTAAGAAATAACTTTCTGCATTCTCATTTTCACTAACTGGAAAAAGAAATATCATTAAAAAAAATTATAATAAAAAAAACAGTACCCTGATGAGTGAATTATGTGCCTGCTTTGACACAAAAGACTGTTGAAAAAAATATTTTGACATCTCTTCAAGAAGACAAAAGAAATTGAAAAACTCTACATCCATCTCACTTAGCTGTTGAGAAGAATTAATGAATAATTACAGGAAAATTTGAATGGAAAAAAATAACAAACCAAACAATCTGATTTGTACAAGATCAATGATCAAAATAAACTACAACATACACAAATTGAATATTTACATACAGATGTGCAGATTAATTATGTCAACGCTGTAAACAAAAATCTGAGATTGCGAATGTGTAAGAGGAATTATCAGCTTACAAAAATTCAGAGCTGTCAATTTGAAACAAAAGAAGAGAAAAAAAAAAGAATAAAAAGATTTCAAAAAAAAAAAAAAGAAACATGAGAAACATGAGAAAGCTGCAAAAACGCTCAGCCAAATGCAAAAAAATCATTTTCTAGGAATGAAGAAACATGATTCTGAAAATTAGCACACACACAAAAAAAATCCAAATTATTTAATGGTGCATAAAAATATATGTTGCAACATACCAAGCAAGAGAGCAAAAATATACAACAGTATTTAACAAAAAAAAAAAAGAAACATTTTTGGCTTCTTTTTCTAGAATGAATTCTGGCTAGCTTTCCACTATTTTTCTTTCCTAACTCTAAACATGTTACAACAGTAATGATGTACTGAATTGAGATGAAAAGCAAACGTTTCAGCTCCCATCATGATCTGTTCCCCTGTGAGTGGATGCAGCCTCTCAACAGACTGACTGACTATCTCAAGAATCTTAGCGTATTGTATCGTTAAGCTTGCTATTGCACACCCTCAGATAAACATCTTGAGAAATAAGTTCCCAATATAACCAGGCAGCAGTCTTTATCATCTCAGTTACTATACAGTCAATTTATCCCAGGGTTTGGAACTGACTATTTTATCCTACAATGCAACCTCAGGGTTTAGATTTGGATATTTTCCAACAATGCGATCTCTGAATTTCAATTCAATAATCTTTTCCTACAAGAGGCTTTAATTCAACAAGCCTTCAATAGACTCTCAAGCCTGTAATCTTAGAATAAAACATGTAATCTCTATAAAAATGGCATGTGATTTTCCTCACAATCTGCCTCATACTAAGCTTGCTTCACTGATATTTTGACAGCTGGAGAGGAGAGAAGAAACACAGGCATGAGACAAAATGAGGAATGACTATTATTGCATAGTTTATGTATACAAAAAAAATTGCATTTAAAAACTTTTGAGAACTATGTTAAATATCATCATTATAATTGATGCTAACTGATTTTATAATAAAATAAATATGCAACAAACCATAATTATTTTGGTAAATGCAGGCTTTAAAAGACTGTCATAATCTCAGTTGTTAAAGACACTTGCCTCTATGTATATACCTTTTGGTAAGAAATTGCACAGCATTTCAGAAAGAAAGATGTAATAAGATAAAGTGACTAGAGGAACACCACAAGACAAGGGTGCAAAAGAGGCAAAAATGAGTAAGTGACCCTGTTCAAAATTAAAACTAATATATGTATTTATAGGCAGAACCAATGTTATATAGTCTGTGTGAAGACGCAGGCAATCACTCACCAACCATGTTGCATCTTTCATATCAATCAGTATAAAAAGAAAAAAGAGAAAAAAAACAATATTAAATGCTTTAAAAAAAAAAAAAGGTGCAGATCACAAAGCTGTTGATAACACACTGCTGTAAACAATCCTCAGTGCGTGTTCATGCCCACTCAAGGCAAGTAGATGAGCGGTAGCGTGGAAAAATCTGTCATATCTCAATCTTTGGGCTTGTGGAGATACAGAGAGATATCCTGCACCTTGAATCAGTGCTGGAAAGTGTGGCGTTTGCAAAGTTTAGACAGATGGAATTCCATAGAAGACGCAAGCAATCAAAAGAGCAATTCTGTTAGAGGAAAAATAAGGGGTGTTTTTTTTTGTTGTTGTTTTTTTGCCTAAAAAGCCACAAATTGATGGATATATCTGCGAGATCCAACTGAGAATCCTGTGTTGCCACACACAATAAGTAATCCACAGATTCTGTCACAACTTTGAATAGATTTAATTTTTGTTTTTTTTTAACCATACTGAGAAGGAACTAAGAATTGCCTCAAGCTATGAAAAATAACTTAAAAAAAAAAAAAATGGGGTGAATATAACACATAAAATGCAATACAACAGCAAAGCTGAGGTTAGAGGGAAAACAGAAAGGAGTGCTCAATTGGGGACGGAGAGAAAAAGAATGTCGCCAGGTTTGCACTTTCGATGTCTTGATTTTCTTTTCTCAGAACCACAAAAGTAGTGATATGTGCGCAATATCAATTCGATGACTGGTGTAACAAATTTGATTTGAAGAAAATTGTTAAAAACTACTTGAGACCAGCAACAGTGTAGAGTGAGAATATTTTTTTACAAGATGATAGTGATTTAAAATTTAAAAAAAAAATAGTGATAATAATAAAATAATGGAAGAAATTCGTTGTTAAAGTGCACAGGAAGGTCAACATTCAATGGAGATTCATATCAACTATAAAAATCGGCTATTCGAAAAAAAAAATTGTCATGGACTTTGTAGTTATAAACACAAAGTTTGAAAATATAAAGCAGTCTTTTCTTATTTTTCATTTCTTTAGTTGTATGTTCTTAGTTTAGTGTTTAGGAAACAGGAGAGCTATCATAGATCATTTTGACATCTTTTAAACATACTTTGAGTTTTTTCACTCACAAAAAAAAAAAAGCATTTGCTATATGTGTGTAAAGATCCTGAAAAGAAAAAGAGAATGTGCATCATCCCTGCACAGTTGTTACCAAGACTTCTCAACATTGCCACAATAAGTCCACTGATGTGAGGCAAGTAGCGTTTAAAATTATAAAGTATCAAGTACAAGAGTAAAGATGTCCATCCCCAAACCCTAACTCACTTGCTCCCTTTAAAATAATAAACAACACACAAGTGCATTTACAGCTGCAGCCTCACGAAAAAATATGTGCATGGTTTAAAGACAATAGAGAACAATACACATTTCTTAGAAACATCATTTATCAATATACAAATTAATGTTTGTGTGTATATATATATATATATATAGATATAAATATTCATTTCATTATCACATTGAGAGAGATCAGTTACAAAGTTGTCATGGTTGACATCAAGTTTCAAGATGAGGATCGCTTGTGAATGAATAATCTACGAAGAGATAACAAAATTGCAGTAAATTGTCAATGAATTAAGTAAGATTGGAAGCCTGTTTCTTCTATCAATTATAACTAGACTTGATACTGAAATGAAACTATGGTAGACAATGGCAATAATGAGTAACCCTGAAGCCCTGCATATTCTTAAATGTGAATAATCATGACAGATAAACCATTGCAGGAATAAATAATTAAAGGCATTTGTTACAATCTAACAATCATAAGAGGTAGCAAAATTCTCTTTCCCCCCCAACCCCATTTGATTTAAATAATTGCATCATTTTGATTCCAGAAAGTATATAATTTACTTGTGTTGATATCAAGAGAAAGCACTTATAGACAAAATGTGTCCATGATCAAGCAGGATCACGCTTTTTCCTCAAGTGTTTATTTTGGTTCAGCCTTCATGCCATAATGTTGCAGTAACTGTGACCTCATGACCTCTGAACTGGCTGCCAGGTCAAGGAGGCCTGCCGCTGTGTGAGGGTCCAGTCCATAAGTTTGGGCATTGCCTGCTGTCAGGCCAGCTTGCATGATGTGGAGCCGGAGCCGCTCACTGGCCAGGCTTGCAGAGCTCAGACTTGCTAGAATGGAAGCACTTGTATAGGCCTCCGCCTGCTCAGCAGACAGGCGCAGATGTTTGGCCAGAGGGGAGGATATTAAACTAGTTGAAGTACTGCTGCTGCTGCTGCTGCTACTGCTGCTGCCATTACCACTTGCTGTTGCTGCACTATTGTTGCTCTTCGTTGAAGTATTTGGAAAAAGTGCGCTGAGCAGTGGGCGCCCATTGGTAGAAATGGAACTGCCACTGCTAGCAGCCCAAGGATTTGATTTTGATTGCTGTGGAGGCAGTGAAGATGATGTGGAGGATTTGAAGGTACGGCTCACAGGACTTGTAGCTAAATCAAGAGGAGCATCTGAAAGCGAGACAAGTTGGTGCTGGGTTGAGGTAGCGGATGCTGTCTTTGAAGAGGCATCAGTAGATTGTGGGGAAGTTAGATGGCTCTGGATTGGTTTGGCAGTGGTGGAAATGTTGTGACCATCTGCAGGGGAATTTCTTTCCAGGTGAGGCTCAGAGGTGGATTGCAAAGCATCTGCAGTTACTGTGATGGGAACATCGCCCTGGAGGGCTTTATGGCTCAGCGAGATGTTAAGGACTATATTTGCTCCAGAAGGACTGCAACTGCTTGTAGCTTTCACACTAAAGGGGGGTGTTTCTGTCTGCCTTTCATCCGCTTTGCACAAGATTTGGCCTGAATAAAGATGCAAGATTATAAGGCTAGGCAATAAGAAAACCAATTGACAATGAAACATATGCAGTAGTACACCTTTTAGTACTTTTCTCCCATTGCTGACCATTAAGCCACACAATGAATACCTTACTTCAAAGAATTTTTTTTTCTTAAATCAAAGACCGATTCAATCCCTATATCACAGAGTCAACACTTCTCTTACTTCAATTGTTTTTTTGTAATGTCCCATTTAACTTGACTTAAGCACTATTGGCTGAATTTTTCAGCTGACTACTTCATATTTAAAAAAAAACCTCATAGATAACAAAAAAAACTTACAACTCTGTTCTTACCATCAAATATAATGCTAGCTACCCTGGAAATAAATGTTTACTCTTCAGAATCTGCATATATCAAAATTCCTCAAAATTTATGTGCTATACAACTTTAAGTCAGAAGGAATTTAAAAATGACAACTGTAATATATTTCAATAAGAGACCAAATGAAGTTATCATGAGACAAATATTTTCTGTGGGTCCAGATTAAAGAAGTTGATTTAACTTATTAAGTTCTTTGGGGTGTAATAATAATAGCATTAAAAATATCCGCGATACTCAGACAAATGGTTTACACATCTATTACACATAAATGTAACAGAACTTGCAGTTTGCTCACTACAGCAACATAACTAATTTTTTCACAAAATCTACTATTGTATTAAACTTGACATGAATTATAATCCCCACAGGTATTTATAAGCTTGATTCCAGTGGTTCTCACATTCATAATAATGATTAAACAATCATTTGCTCAGAATCATTAGAAAATCATGAAACACTTTGCAGGCAAAAAAATATACTGTTACATGCAATTGAAATCGTTCAGCAAGTTCATAAAAATTTGATATTCTGAAGAAAAAAAGGCACAATTCAACAACGGATTTTCGCTTTTTGTCTTGTGTTGAAAAAATTTGTAATTTTGAAGCATCAAAAGTATATCCATTAAAACTAAGTACAGTGGCATACGTTTCAACCGAAATTCTAGGGAATATGATTTCTATTTTGGTTTGAGCATAGCTGCATTAAATAAGTAAAATTAATAAAGGAGATTAATCAGCCCCCAAATTATTCAATTAAACCAATCCCACCCATCTTCACAACACACATATCCACGCATCTTTCTCTCTTTTTTATCCATCTCTCCATCTCCTTTTCCCTTTCAGTTAAGAGGTTCTTGCGCCTGTTATTGATCTAGAATATGGAGCTGTCAAAATTTCATCATCACCTAAGTAAATTTATGATCCTTATATCCTTACTTCTACAATCTAATCATCATTTAAGTTTTGTGGTACTGAAGTCCTCAACAAGAGAGATGGCCTTATTACCGGCTGTGATGTAACAGTGTTTGCTTAGCTTTGCGCTGACGTTACCTAAAGCTATAGGGAGGTGTCTGGCACTGTCCCGTTGCGTAACTGAGTGGTGGAAGAGAAGGGAAGGGCGGGTATGTGAAGTGGAACTAGACTTAGACAGACATTGGGTGTGGCCTGCTGTTTTTTTAATATGTCAGTGACTGGGCTTTCCTGGTAGTTTTTATTTCACTTTAATGACAGTGAGGCGGCCAACGCTTTTGGTTTACCTGCTTGTTTAATAAGAAAGAATAAGAGGAAAAACAGAAAGTTTATGGATTAGGTGTGGTCTACTGTACCTCACCTAAATTTTTTACCAGGTTGACTGTTTATAGAGTCACTCAGTGTCCTGATAAATCAAATTTGCGATAAACCTTGGCCACTTTGAATTTAACAGACTGCACTGTAATTATTGTAAAATTACTGACCATTTTTCCTGTAATATCAGTGACATGAGTTACTAGTTTAAAAATGTAAAATGATCCTTAAGCAAGATAAAATGTTCATAGGTAACATAGATTATGCTCAAACAGACCTGTGAACGGTTCGATCTCAAACTTTACAGCTCGGAGCCACTGCTCAAAATCAAGTAGCGAGGAGGGCTCCATCTTGCGGACTATGCTCATCAGCTGCTGCTTGGCCTGTTCAACACTAACGGTCTCATTTTCAGGGCACTCTGCAAAATATGGCCAAGAAATTGAAATAAGACTGGTTAAATTTTGCTGCAAATGATTAATATTATAGAGAAAAATAAGCAGTTTTGACTACAGTTACTTTAAATATAAACTTAGTCTGACTGAAAAGTTTATTGGACCAAGGTCTTCAAAAAACATGCACACTTCCTCTCTCTTCCTATACATCTGATCATCTTGATACTGGGAGCAAGAGCATGATGGATGCCTATTAGCCAATTCTCTTAAACTTTTTATACACGATGTTAACGCTTCATTTGTATAAAAAACAGTAAATTCCAGTCTTTAAATTAGCTTTTAAAGTAAAGCTTTTAAAGTAAAGAAGTAAAAAAATCAGGTTTCAATTCTCAAAGTTTGTTAGTATTGGTTTCAATTCTTGGAATGTATCTTTGGCCATGACAATTCTTTTTCTTATTTCACATGTGCCTCTAGATACACTATCGGACACTATTAGGTAACCAATTTATTTGAATTCTGTAACTTTTTTTCAAGATTTTTTCTCATTAGCCATCGAGACTCCATTTGGATTTCTTTGAAGTCATGACCAAGCATTCCTTTTTTTTTTTTTGACTTTTCAAAAGTTTGTAGAACAAAGGTCATTAAAAAGGACTAAACTCTGAATATGAACTTCTCATAATAAAATAAAAAGTCTTGAGGGCTTTAAAATTTTAAATTATAAACTAAACACTATCACTCCTGAAGGAAATTAACAATCTGCATCTGTGTAAAAATCTACACTGTAATTTAATACTATAAACCGACACTGTATATCAATTTGCTATGAAACTGCTAAATCAAACTCTCTTGTAAAGCTAAAAATTAATTTAAAAGCCAGAAAACAATC
>BLXT01002362.1:271215-301707 GCA_019648995.1 Plakobranchus ocellatus | reverse complement strand
AAACAAAACAAAACAAAAGTATGTAGCTGCGAAGCTACTTGTTGTTTCATTTCAGGAATTAGGTCATTGTAATATAAAATAGTCTTACTCGTAACAGCGTGTCACAATTTCAACACGCTGACACCATAACACAGTATATATGAAAAGAAAGATATGATTTATTCAGAAAAACTATTATTACATATACATGTACGCTGATGTTCACAGAGGAAAAAAAAATCAATAAATCTAATAAAATAGAACTACAAATATCAACACACACACATGCACACACAAACAACATGAAACAAACAAACAAACCAAAAACAAGTTAAAAAGTCAATTTAAAAACTCCAAAACTGAAAACAAAATCCTAACCAAATCGGCCCTCATTCTGCTGCATTGGAATTAATATGAACACTGATGCGCATTTCCGTGTCTATGGGACTAAGAACAGAATGAATTGTAAATCGAGCAGGCAACAGGTTAATTAAATGAGAGTCGAAATACGTCTTTTGAGCTGAGGGCTGAAATGAAAGAATCCAACACCCACGTCCCAGACTGCGCTAGAAAAGGCCTATCATTCTCATGCTCAACACAAAATAGACCTACAATTGTTATGAAAGATTCTATTGTGACGTTCTCAAAGCTATTAATTACCTGACATCTAAAAATAAAATAACAATAAAAAAGTTCAAAATTTTATCATTAACAATTTTAGCACCATCTACAACATTTTGTTTTGTTCAGGGGAGAAAAAAAATAGCGATTTTATTACAACCATCATAACAACAGTGCTTTGTGGGCGATACAATATTTGCGAGAGCTCAAGTATTGAATCGCTGACGATTGATTTTGTAACATTTTTTTGCCTCAAGTACTTTATGGTCGTGGTACTCACTAGCACCCTTATCATAACTAATGTAAACAATCTAAAACCAATGGTCGGTCTTGGGCTTTCGCAACCAAGTTTTTGTTTCTAGACATAGATCTCTATACCTAGAAATCTAGACTTCGATAACCATCACGTAGGCTTACACATATTGATTTTGAGAAGCAATTTATCAGCGTGAGAGAGCGAGGTAATATATCAGTGGCATTTCGGCTTAGATATGGGCTAAATAGACAAGAGATCTAGATATTTAGATTTAGATAGATCTAGATCTAGATCTAGCCTATATTAAAAGGTTAAAGTTAATGAAACATTATTTTTTAAATAATCTATTTTTAGATTTAATGTTACCCTTTAACTGATTTTTTTAAAGGTTAAAACTCAATATCCTAAAACATTTAAATGAACATGTGCACAAAATAAGCCAAAACGATTTAAGGGTATGATGGGCCCGAAGAACCGGTAGGCCTCATGTAAAGTTATAAAAATAGAACCTTGAGACAAATGTCATGGATTTAGCCTAAGTAATTTGTGAGGAAAGTCATTCTAGAGATGATGTAGCAATAGCATTATAATCTGTCTTCGTTAAAAAAAAGGTCTTTAAGATGAACTGGAACGACTAGAATCTAAAGGAAAAAACGGACTAAAGAAGTAAAGAAATGAAAAGTAGAGAAAAAGAAGATGTGAGACGAAAGCAAAAGAAAGCATTTAAAAAAAAAAAGAGAAAAGAAGAATTCTTTAAATCAAAATATATTACAGTTAGTCAGTGTATTTTTTTTTTTTTACTCACATCATCATCTGATTGGCCCATCATTGTTGTCTGTTGTAGCTTCCTGCACAATCCACCTGAAAAATTCCTTGTCTTGTCCTATCCTTCGAGCATCAGCCGATAAGTCAATCACTACTATTGTCTATCCATCTTTTGGTCAACTTTCCTTCTTTTTTCCTCTAGTTTTATCTCTAGAATAAGCTTTTCCAGTATTGTGCATTTTTATGCGGCATAAGTTTTCTTTCTTTCCCTGTTTTGAGCAGTTTATGCTCAGCTCTTTTGATACATCAGAATGTGGTCTGTTTATGATTTTCTCAAAATCCTCAATTTTTTAGTTACTACTGACTTTTTTAGCAATTTATGTTTTCAACTTCATGATATCTTTGCGTAATTTATAAATCACTGTAATTCTTTTGAAAAGCAGTGTCTTTGACCTTCTTCTTGAATTAAAGGATTTTTCCTATCTTGCAATTCTATGATCTATCAAGTTTTATTAAAATTAATAACAATTTTTGTTTTTAAAAAAAGCCTGAATGTCTGTAGTAGGGGAACAAACATACATTAATCAAGAAAATAATATATATATTATTTATTTTCATGTTCCCAATTTACTTGTGGCAGTGCGTATGAGGTTAAAGGCAGAAAATGAATGGTAAGGAATAATTGATGAATGTATTCAAGCAAAAGTATTGTGCCTGAAATTGTTAGGGTTGACAATAAAACTACATGTAAAGCAAAAAAAGAGGGCAAGCACATCTATGAGGAAGCAAATAAACATTTTGAAATTGCTCCAAAAAGCGTGATATTAAACTTAAAGCTCAATATTATCATGTAACTTCAAATTGTTCAAATTTATCAGTGTATCAGAATAAACAAAAAAGAATAACTTACATTTGGTCTTTACTATGATCTTCCAAAAGTCTGCAAAGTACTGTAGCTATTGAATAGACATAAACTAACATAGAAGTTTCGTAGAAGTGTGTGGCCCATCATTATAAAATGAGTTATTTGTTGACAGTTGCTTGACAGAAATTGAAAGCAAAAGACACAAAAATGAATGGAAAAATACATTCTTTGCCAATCTTAAATGGATGACCTTTTCCAAAGTGCGGACAGCTTTTTCTCAAAATTACCTACCGCTTTCAATTATTTCATTCAACATCCTGTTGAGTGATTCTCGACAGAAGACCCATTTGTATGGACAGGTCACAATCCTTTATATATTGAATAAACTAATGATGTGAGAAAAAATATTAATTTTATAAACTAATCAAAGAAACTTTGAGATCTATTGTCAATTTATATCAGTCGATTTAAATTATCAGCCTTACCAATGGTAGTTTGAAAATTACAATTACAAATCTGTGTTGTGGCATGAAAGAGATAGTGGTTTAATTGCCTTTTTGCCATCCAGCAACCACGGCTAGTCATCACCTGGTTTCTGTGCATTGACCTGTGAAGAGGTTAGTGCATTTTTTTTTTTGCAAACACTAAGCTGACTGTGTCAGCGATTTTGAAACCAAATCAACTGTTTAAAAAAAATTGAACTCTATTGTGATTCACCCCCCATATATTGTAAGCTAGATGTAGAAACATGTTTAAGAGTGCAGAGGTCTCTCTTTCACTGCTTAATCTGATGCTTTGCAATACTGTTATAAAAATTGAACCAATCGGCCTAAACATCAACTGTAGAGCTACTGATCTAGCCTAAAAACTTTGAAATCTGATCAGATGTTATGGAAAAAAATTATGAATGAATGAGCAATAAACATAAACGAATAAACCTGTGCAAGTAAAGTTTTGAAATGGCGCCACTTTTACCTTTCTGTCTGGTCTGAATTTTTTAATATAGATCTAATACTGACACTAAATAGTGTTGATCCGATCTGGCAACAGTTTGAAGTGGCCATCATCACTCTTCAAGTTTGAAAACAAAATTAATCTGGTGCAACAAGCCATTTTGTCCTCATTCTTTTTTTTTAATTGCTCCAGCTACTTTTGACTCTTAATTCTCTCCAGGAAGAGCTAAAAAGTATCCACTCATTCTCAATCTTAAAAAAAAAAGCATAACATAGAATCCTTTGATAAACACTGATTTTAGTTTTAGTTGATCACACTACACTATAATATAATATAGAAGCCTTCAGTAAACGCTGGTCTTAGCTTAAGCTGATCACGCTACACTATAAACAAAATTATACACGCATATATATTTTATTTCAAATGGTTGATGAATTCGTGAATAAATGAAAATGAAGGAGAGTGAGAATTGATTTTTAATATTCTTCTGTAACAGAAATCAGACAAGCAAATACAATTTTTACATTTTTGATGAAGCAGTTCAAAATGATATTTCTGGAGACATGTTTTAAGACAAAAGCATCTCACAAAATACGCGTAAAAACTTGCATCCAAATGATTAAATTGTTTTGCTCTCTTGATAAAATGGTCTTGCTTGAGATGCAAGATAGATGACTTTGATGGACAATATGCTTTTTATATAATCCATGATGTTTTTAAAATTACTGTTGTAAATTTTAGGAAAGTGTGGCGCAAACAGAAATTGGCCGAAAAAGCTCTATGTGAATTCATTTTACTTACAATTGTAATGCTTAATGCTGTTCCAATAACAGCCATATTCTGATATTTGTATCAACAACGTGATTCTCTGAAACTTTGGTGGTAAACAGATACTATGTACTTGCATGAGAGAACATCTTAAATTTATGAAATCGCAAAATAACCAAAAGCAATTTCTAAAATACATTATTCGTGCTTAAAGGAAATGAAACTTTTGTCTTATTTTTGATTTTTATCTTTTTAACAAATTTTTGGGTCACCACATAATAAATTTAAAAGGGATTCAGGTGAAATGAGGTTTTCATCAAATGTTGGACTCGAACTAAATACTTATTTCTGTTCTAATTGAAGTGCTATTTTACTAGAAAATGCTGCAAAATATATTCATAGGTTGAATAATCCCCCTCCTCCTTCTCCCCTGTTTCCTCCTCCTCTAACTCCTCTCTCCATATTTTCCTCCTTTACCTGTTCTTGATCTCCTCTTCCCGTTCATCTTCTTCTTCTTCTTGAACTCTTCCTCTTTTTTCCCCCCTCATCCTTCACCTCCGCCTTCTCTTCCTCCTCTTCCTGACAGACTTTTTCTTCTTTGGGTGCCAAGTCTGTGGCACAAATCAGTTATCATGGCTCTCCAGTTTTCAATTTTTGCAGGTCAAATATTTATAACTTATTATACAGCTTCATAGATGTTGCCCAAGAATTAAAATTCTCAAAAAATGCCACTGTCATGCTTGCTTTATCTCTGTGTCCTTTAACTTTTCAGGTTAAATTTAAAGCAAGTTATTCAAGGCCTTTATGATGGCATATAAATGTTTCCTTATGGATCTCAAACCTGGATTATCGTAATTCTAAGTGACTCATTTTTTGTTGTTAGAATTGGGCTCATCATTGACGAACTTTATTTTTTTTGTTGCTATTTTTCTTTTTGACTTGTATGGGCTACAGGTAATTATTTTGTCTGTAAGAACTGATGCAATCATACATTTTAGTGGCAATATTTGATGCTGTTTAAATATAATTTAAGTTACACCGACCACTTCTTTATTTTCACCTTTAAACTCATTTAGAAATTTATCTTCTCTTAATATCTTTTACTTTCTATGCTTCTATTTCAGATAATGTGTACACAAATGCTACTGGCCTCACATTAAACTTGAAAACAAACTGAAAACCCAAGTGAAATCATCTGCAACCACTTGCAAAGTATTCTACAAACAAAGAAGAGACTTGCTGTTTGCCTTTGATGGATTATCACCATCCCATGCTCATTATCGCTGCAGAATGTCGAATGAAGGTGATACTTGCTTCATTCTTGTTCTCTAGTCAAACACTGAATATTTTCTGGATCATTTTATTATCCAAGAGACTTAGGGCTTAAATGCCTGCTAAAGAAAACGCAAGCTTTTGCTTGAATGTAAGACTACAGCTGAGAATGTATCATGTCTAAGCTTATGTCAACTATGAGCCAAGACTCAGACTTGAACTACAAGAACAAACTAGACCTGTTAATGGACGCCATTTCTCTTCAGTTTGACTCTGTGGACCTCAAAGCAAGACTGAACAAATGTGATGTGAATTACATCAAACATTGGAAGGACAAGTGTGGCTTCGATCTCCTACACTACTGCATCCTAGAAAATAACATTGTCGCTCTTGTTTTGCTGCTAAGCCGTGGCCTTTTCAAACCTCCTCATGAGCCAGCCACCTGGCCGTATCTCCACCTTGCCGCCTGCCTCGGTCACAAATCACTCATACCCACTGTGGTGCAGGAACTGAAGTATCAAAATGATGCCTTAGTGCCAGACTGGAATGCCTACGACACTCAAATCCAGAGGAAGGTTCAGGGTCATATTCCAAAACTGGACGCGGAGGAGAGGAGCAAGAGGTTGACACCTGTGGACATGGCAGCTCTCTTCTCCCATGCTGCCTGTGTTCGTCTGCTGCTTGATTTCTGGCAGGTGCAGAGCAATAATCAAAATAAAAGAAGCCTTAGCAGGCAGGACAGCTCATCCTCTCTCTACCTATCTCTAGCATGTAAGGCGAATTCACCCCTGGCACTCAGGGTTCTGCTCCAGGAAGACCCAGATAAGAAGGAGGCTCTGGAGTGTGCTATAAAAATGTCGGCACCAGAGTGTGTGGACATTGTACTGCGTGATGGTGGCCTGGGAGACCTCAGCAAAGTCTTCCAGGGAATGAACATGTTCCATGTGTTATATTCCTACAGCAGCTGCATGAGCCTGAAACAGTACGAGTCTATGGTGGAAATCACATCTATTTTACTGCGGCATGGGCAGGATGTAAACTCTGTGAGGCCCTCTCGAACATTCCCACTGTATAGTCTGCTCAGCCATCATGGTGCAGGCTGTAACATGGAGCAGAGAGGTCCATTTCTTCTGGCAGCTCTCTTACTGCTGCTCAAGGCTGGAGCAGACCCCAATGTTGATGAAATCCTTATAGAAAGAAAGTTACGGGATGCTGAACACAGCACAGCATTTGGCAGGAGGCCTTACTCGTCTGCTACACATTGCCTTATCAGTAACATACCCTTGCTAAAAGCTAATGCCTTTGAAGACGCTCTTGTGATGGACCCTGTGGATAACTTTTGCTACAAGTGTATAGAATTGTTGTTAAGACATGGCGCCGACCTAAGTTACCTGGGTAGATTTCAACCCTACTTGGAAACATCCGTTTTCCCACCAAATACATATTGCACTGGATCTGTACTGCACTCTCTCATGTCTATGAGATCTGTGACTTTCATCAACTACCCTATTCTTCGACTCATACTCCATTACGGTGTTGACGCTGACATTTGTGGGTCGTGTCTCATCCCTGTTATCTCCCTTAAAATCAGTTATGCCATAAATGTTCTCCCTTTTTGCCTGTGGAGTTTGTACCTTGTGGATCAAAGTGCCAGAAATTTGCAGAAAAATGCTTTCATCTCCAAGACCGATGTGAAACATGTCTTGTATGTGATGAGGTTCATGTCTCAGCCAGCTTTGGTTCTCGCCTACAGGGAGTTTGTTTCAGGTGTAACATTTTTACAAAAACATGCTGAAGTTAATGATGGTGCTACTTCTCTTCTGAATGAACTGTCTGACGACAACCCAGTGCTGACAAAGTTGTTGCAAGAGTACGAGGCAATGACGAGGGTGCCATGGTCCCTTCAGAAGTGCTGTTCTCACAGAGTGTGGGTAGCATGCAGGCATCACATGGGCAATATCTACAGCCTGCCAATTCCTGGACCACTCAGGAAAGTTATTCTCAGTTTTTATTGAACTAGGATCCCTGAAAATTTTATCAAATTGAAATGGTTTAGGCAGAAGAAACTCAATAGGAATTCAGATTAAATACTAAAACAAGAGAACTGGTCCTAGGGTTCTGTTCAATTCAGTGCATTCTGCCTCTATTGATATCTGTCCTATGTTGATACCATTCGTGTCAATTGTTGTTCTCATGCACAGAAAAAAAAAGACCCAATTTTTTCAATCCATTTTGTCATAAAAAAAAAAAAATTATCATGCCTACCCTAGCTTGTCTTTTATATCAATCTGTTTGATCTGCTAGGAATTCTGATAGTGATAGGCCTATGATCCTACAGGATTGAAGGCTGTTTCCTGTGACTTTCATCAATATATATATACATTGCACATGTGTGTATATCTTGATCTGTAACTTGACGTCTAGATTGAAAATGGGAATGTGTTAAAAGTTAGTATGTTGTATAACAGTGTCACAAAAGCAGAAGATTGCATAATTAGTAACCATGTTGTCATATGTTTTATAATGTACTAGAGAGCATATATTTTAGAACAAGCTGGAGTGACAAGAGCCCAAACTACAAACTAGATAGGGTATCTTTATGTACCAGAAGTTAAAAATCCAAATATTAAATGTTATGTATGCATGGGGGGTATGGCAAGTTGATGTAAATGAGCATTGTTCTAATAAAGCTTGCTCAAGAAAATGAAAGCCATGGTACACAATTGGCATGGGTAGTCTTTGAAATATTAATACACTATACAGTATACATTGTATGAATTCAGGGATGGAACCAATTCTGGTTTTACCAGATTTCCCTTTTTGTTTTTGATTTGATCACCACCAAAACCCCTCAAAATGAAGTAAGGACTTTCAATATGAAATAAAGAAAAGGGAAAAAAATATGAAGCGAAAGGTAATTTTTAAGTAAGAAAAAAAGTGAATCAAATTTAAAATGGGCATCAGGGGCAGCAAAAAATAAAAGCACTTATACTTTCCATTTTGATTTCTTGCCACCGATGTACATAATATATTATTTAAAAAATCGACAAGATACGGCATCTTATCAGTATATTATCAGTTAAATGGAATAACAAAAACTGCGAAAAACTTCATGGTTTGAAGAAAAAAGGTGGTTACCAGTACTTTTTGAGATAGGGTTAAAATACTTTTATGGAGCTAGAAAGATTCAGTTATTGACAGCTGGCAACTTTTTAAAGCTTGCAATCAGAGCTTAAAGTTGTCCTGATCTTAGATCTTCTGTTGGGCTAAACGTTGAGAACAGCTATCTGATGATCATGATGAGGAATTGAGGGCCTATTTTCCGCCATTAGCTAGATTAGAGCTGATGCTAATCAATGAAGAGGCCTAGGTTTCTTGAGATCTAGATCTATTTTTATGAAGTGAAAACAAGGTGACAACACATTGGCTTGGGTCATCTCCACTTTTTTTTTAATAAATAGTAGGAAAACTTTTTTTTGTCTGGTGGTCACCAAAGTCAGAGTGCTCTATTAGACCATGAAATTCAGTATTGTAAATTAATTGTTTCATTAAAGTATAGACCTAGATATGTCTCTATAGGCCTTGATATGTTTCTATAGGCCTTACATAGTTTTCTTTGTAAAGTCGTAAGATCTAGATCTAGATGTTAATATTTGAATTATAATGGTCCTGAAGGAGCAGACTTTTTCTCAGTGACACATACACACAAATGATTGAGTTCTAAGTTAACCTAAACGCAGACAATAATTTTATATTGCACACAATTAGGTATTACATCCTTTAAACAATCTTCTCCCTTCCAATTGTTTGAGACTTAATAAGTTCAGAGTCTTTCTTGGAGTCTTGGTTTTACCACTAGTAGACAAAGAAGTATGTTTATTATTATTAAACTTTTGAGTGCATCTATATATATAATAAAAAAAATGTATATGATATATATATATATATATATATATATATATATATATATATATATATATATATATATATATATATATATATATATATATGAAGGGTGCAAGGGAAAAACAGGGAATGTCAATTTTTAGCATTTTGAGATACGTCAAATTTAGTTTTCAAAGACTTCTCTTTCACTCTCTATGATCAAATTGTTGGTGGATTTGCTCTTTTAGGTAAGAACATCAACAGGACGACTGAAATAATTCGAAAAAAAATATTTTCTCACCTTTTTATTGATTTCATAAGGGTTTTTGTGAGTCATGTCGAAAATTGACATTCCCTGTTTTTAAGTTGCACAACGTGTTTACACCCCCCACGCTTAAATCAGGGCTAGGAAAGCCAATAGAAGTTTATAGAGCCCAAGGGCATTGAATATTGTATTTGATGTGAAAAGTGATTGAATATGAGAAGATGTAAAGTTGTATCTAGCTTCAAGAAAATTACTGTACGTTAGAAATCACTCTTGTTCATCCCGCCTCTTTCGTCTCTTTCAATTTACCAATTTTGCATCAAAAATATCTATCCAAATTCGAATTAAAAAATCAAGCCTAGGTTTTATTGTATAATAATATTGACTGTTTAATGAAAAAAAAAATAGATTGAAACATACAGCAACATTAAGTTTCTGCAAAATTTAAACAAAAAATACTCGGCAGTTTAAAAGTCATCATGTCAATCATTATGTCTGGGAAAATGACATTCATCCAAAAGTTAAATTTTATTTGAACTGCTGATCAAAAGCCAGTCTCTTTTCAATCATGATAATTTTATGAGGAAAAAAACAACTCTAAAACGTTTGGCTTCCCACAGAATACACACTTAACTAAAAAAAGTAAACACACAATCACACACACTCTAAAAGTAAAAGGCATTATATCTTTCACAAGAAAACAGTCAATCTTTTCAACGGTACTTTTTTAGGCTAAGGTCATCCTACTGAATTAAAAAACAAATCTCTTAATTTGTTCATATGATAAGAATAATGAAATTTCGAAAATAGTTGAACAT
The DNA here is from genome assembly GCA_019648995.1 of Plakobranchus ocellatus. Classification (NCBI taxonomy): domain Eukaryota; kingdom Metazoa; phylum Mollusca; class Gastropoda; family Plakobranchidae; genus Plakobranchus; species Plakobranchus ocellatus. The sequence continues at coordinate 291,259 of BLXT01002362.1, read as the reverse complement.
AAAAAATATTCAGGCTTCAGTAACGCTCAGAGGCCTTGGGTCTGTTTTGGCGTTTTCCTCTTCGGTCCAGTGGTGCCATACCTGAAATTATTTAAAAAATATTGAGATATAAAAATTCACTTTATAAAAGAGTAAAATTCAAAACGGACTCCCAAATTTTTATTCTGTTTACAGCTGACTCACATTTATATGGCTCACAATTTCCCTAGCTTAATCTACTCATGTAGTAAGTTCATAGCCTAAAACTCATGATGAATTGCATATTTCCTCGAGCAATTGGTGGAGTTTATTAGATTTATAGATCCATGCCATACATAAAATGATAGATTCTGGTACCGTAATGATACGTTTATTTTTTCATCCAGAATCTAGACGAGTTCAATCTATCAGGTGAACATAGTACATCGTTGTTTTTTCTTATATTACGAGATATTTTTGTGGACACAGGCTGACGTTCTTTACCTTAAACTGTAGATCTATTGTGACGAAGATCGTAAGTTACGTATAGCTTTACACATTTTAAAAGTTAGATCTAAATCTAGACGTAGAATCTAGCTATTAAAAAAAGTAGATCTAAAATATCAAAATCTCTAGATAGATCTAAAGTTAACTAGATCTAGACTTTCTTGAATCTACATCTAAACAGACTACTCACCAGTTGGTGTGAGGTTTTTCTGTATTCTCTCAAGTCGAGACTTGGTGATGCCAAAAGTTGAGAGGCAAGCCTTGAAGTAAATAAGTTTTATCTCACCATGAATAGTAAGATAATATCGGTAGAAATTTTCGGGCAGTGCAAAAGCATTGCTTCCCTGCTAGGTCGTCATTGTTTAATAGTGACCACATTGACAACTGGAGCTAATATGGCATCTTGTTCATTTTTTAATATCAGAGCGTTCACTTGGTCTAGAAAAGACTGTCTCAAAGCATCTCATAATTAGACAACTTCATCTTCTTTTCTCTCTCTATCTCTTCCATTTTTTTTTTGTCTTTTTTTTTAAACCTGATGTCGCTTCAGTATAACTGGTGCCCGTCTTCTTGGAATATTTTCTCAGTCTAGTCACTATCTCATTTAGGGAAAATCAAGGGGAGTAATGCATAAAACGTTGACATTCCTGGTTCTTTGTTTGCAGCGGCTTGACATTCCTTGTTTTTCAGTAGCAGCGCTTATTTTTAACCGTTATTTTCAGCTGACTCTCCCTGTTTTTACCATTCCTAGTTAACTGAGAAGATGGTAGACTAAATAAACTATCACCTGAAACCAAGACATCAAAATCTTAAAAAATTGACATTCCCTGTTTTTCCCTTGCACCCTTCATATATATTGCAGCACATACACTTATTCCCAACCCCTTCCCCGCTTTTTTCCTTCCACATACTTTTGTGTGTAAAGTTTGACATGCTATACTTATAGTGTTTATAATTTAGTGAATTTTTTCATTATGAAAAATTTCATTATTCTCTTCGCCAATTTATTTCTTATGGTTACTTGTTTCTTTTTTTTTTTTTTATCCCAAAAGATGTCCAGTGCTCAGCTACCACTATTAAAGTATAATTTGCTTTCCTGATCTTCTTTATTGTCGTGAGTTCTGAATATATGGCAAGTTTTGTCTCCTTAACCCTTTGAGCATTATGAACCACAATCGTGGCTTTAGTGTGTGACAAAAAGTTTGTGTAAAGACTCCGATGCATAGAAAGGGAGACACTGTTGAATAATGTTAAGCAGTTTTTGATAAATTATTAATTCCCTTATTTTTTTCAGTTTTTCCTCTACTTTGTAGCTGTTAGTGATTATTTTCCTTCCTTTTTTCCCCCAATAAAAACAAATATTATCATTGACTCAAAATGTTAAAGAAAAATCCATCAATTTTTGTTATCTAAAGAAAATTGTATATACAGTATAATGGTGTACGACATACATGAATCTGTGATATCATTGTAAATAATTTTATATATAATTAGAAAAACGAGAATGAAGAAAGGGTAAAAACTGACCAGAGAGAGAGAGGGGAGAGAATGAGAGAGAGAGAGAGAAAATGAATTTGCTTGTGGCTATATGCCCATCGTACATTTACAAATAAAGGAAAAAGCACATATTATATTTATTTATGATAGAGAATTTAACAAGTTCAAAGTACAGATTACATACAATGAAGTTTTAATTGTTTTTTTTCTGCATTCAATAAAAAGCATAGCAGTGTTGGTTTGTCGATTTATTGATGCAACCCTGTTCTTTCAGCATTGGATCTGTGATAGAAAATAAAGACAGCTTTACATGATCGTTTTGTTTATTGGATTTACCTAACAAATCATCATCATGGTGACTGGCAATCACTGGTGGGTGAAAGAGTGCATGAGCTCAATAATGGTTAGGATGTTAGCGATGATCATGATGATGATGATAATTATGATGTTGTCGATGATCATGATGATGATGATAATTATGATGTTGATGATAATTATGATGTTGTCGATGATCATGATGATGATGATAATTATGATGTTGTCGCTGATCATGATGATGATGATAATTAAGATGTTGTCGATGATCATGATGATGATGATAATTATGATGTTGTCGCTGATCATGATAATTATGTTGTCGATGATCATGACAATGATGATAGCTATGATTTTGTAGATGATCATGATTATTATGATGTCGATGATCATGATGGTACAAATGATAATTATTTTAAAATTGTAATAAGCCAAAAAAAAAAAGAAAAAGAAAAAGAAAAAAACTGACTCCCAAATGAGTACATGTACATCCAACGGACAAAGGGCAGATGTTCAAAGTTCCCATGGAAGTTTCACAATCTTGTAATTTAATCCATTTTTTACATCCTATAAATGTGCTGAAAATGAAAATTTTTGAGAAGTGAGAGCAGAGAGTGAGCGGGCTAGGCAAAACGATATCAAGAATTTTTATTTTCATCCTACAGATATACTGAGCACCTTAAAGGAATACATGTATCTCTGCGAATTTCAATGGGAATTGGCCCCAAATTAAGTTAAGGTCACTTGATCAAAGATTTTTCCTTCAGCTAGACATTGCAAAATGAGAAGAAAATGTTTTATGAGGAATATTGAAATTTTCTCTTTCTTCAAATCCCAGTAGGGTGACCACATTGATGACCATGTACTTAAATTGTTCTCAGTCTTCATTTCAATGGAAGATTTCCATGCTCCTCAGGTCCATGATATCTGGAAAAGATCATCTCAAGCTGTTTATTATTATATACACCATTGCCAACCTGGATCCCTTTGCTTCTATATTCGAGAACAAATTTAAAAGTCTTGAAAATTTGTAAGTCAATCAATTTTAATAAATTATTTACTTTATAAGTAATATTAAAAAATATCAGTTAAATCAAAGACTGATGAGAGTATCAGGATAAATTTGAAGCCGTTTTTTTTGTACTGAAGAGCACTTTTCCTGGCTATAGCAGGGCAGTGCTATGCTCTGATAGGTATTTTCCACCCATCTACTTTACAGAGTCTGAAAGTGAAAACCCATGTATGAATGATTCTGCTTCCTTGATTCCAAGAAGGCAACATAATTGCAGGTAGTCAGAGAAGACTTAGAAGTGACGCGACTTGTAATACTAATAGCTGACGTGTAACACTGTGTGTCGCAGTTACTATGTTATATCCAACTACAAGTAAGCCTGATAATTTGTGGCTTCATGGTTTGCTTGGCGGCGGTCAGTAGAATTATGTGTACTCACATTATGGCATCCCCCTTTCTCTTATCCAACAGAAGGATTTACGCAAGGCTGTAATACACGAAGGATAGGTTCGATGCCATAGACTCGATAAAAGTTGCAGCTATTTGGTATGCTTTCGCACCAAAGAAACTAGAGTATTTCCAAACATGTATAGTTGGACACGTGAACTGCTGCTTGCTTAAATGGGTTAACTGTAATTTCAACAGTGCTGTGTGACGCAGCCTGCTTGCACTTGCCCAGCCTAAATGAACATAATTGCTGACTTTCAAGCTTCCCAAATGAAAGCAGACTTTAGGAAAAGTTAAGATTTGGAACAAGTCTTGATCTGGATCTATCATGCAGCAAACTTAGGTTACCTATCTCTATAGCTGTGTATTAACTTTTAGAGCCTAGCCTAGATCTGCAAACTAGCTGACTTTCAGTCTGTGAAGCATATCGTAGTATTCGGTCACATTTTAGCTTTATGAAATTAAAGGATCTTCTTTGTCTAAAGTAGCAACAGCTGGACACAAACACAAATATTTAATAATCTATAGCTCATGTCTTTGTCTGATGTAGCCATAGCTCAACACACACAAATAATCTACAGCTCATATCTTCGTCTTAAAGTAGCCAGAGCTCATTACACACATATAATCTACAGCTCATGTCTTCGTCTTAAAGTAGCCAGAGCTCATTACACACATATAATCTACAGCCCATGTCTTTGTCCTATATAGCCACAGCTCAAGACAAACACATAAATAATCTAAGCTCATGTCTTTGTCTCATGTCACCACAGCTCAACACACAAATAGTCTACAGCTGGTGTCTTTGTCTCATGTCACCACAGCTCAACACACACAAATAATCTACAGCTGGTGTCTTTGTCTCATGTCACCACAGCTCAACACACAAATAATCTACAGCTGGTGCCTTTGTCTCATGTCACCACAGCTCAACACACAAATAATCTACAGCTGGTGTCTTTGTCTCATGTCACCACAGCTCAACACACACAAATAATCTACAACTCATGTTTTGGTCTCGCATATCTTTAAAAAATTTTTTTATTGTTACTGAAATGAAACCAGAGCTGGCCCACACAAACCTCATAGTGTATAACAAAAGCATAAGCAAAAACAATGTAACACAGGAATATTTTAACACTGCATGTATAAACAATCACTGTTAAGTTTTTTATAGTTTGAAGAATGTGCTGCAGTGATAATACTAAAAACTACCTAAATAGGAATTTCAAAGGTTACATTGCTATTTCTTCTTTTAAAAAACCTAAAACTCCATACATGGTGATCCATGGTGTAAAAATTAAGACCCAAAAAGGGAAATTAATGGCAATAGATGGTCCATCAGGGGATATTCACATGTCAGAGAATTAACCTTCAGACTAATCAGAGTCTACCAACAGACTGAAATAAAACACTGAGTAGAGTTTGATACCAAATACAGAGACAAAAATGAACAACACAAGTGTTGGAGAGGATATTTCATTGTAAAACCATGGATATTATATGACAACAAAACAGTGAAAGTAATAATCCTATAATAAATTAGTCATATTCTGAACATCATCATCATCATTTTAACTGAACATATTTGTTTATCCATTAGTAAAACATAAAATCCCCCAAAAAATACATCACTAAGAAAAAGGCTGGGTAAAAACAGCAACATAAGAAAACTTGATAAAGAGATAATTTGTCAAAGGTAGGCCTGCGCAAATGGGCTGATTATAGTGTAACATGATAACAAAATATCTCTTTTTAGAACCTTCAGGCAGCTAAAACACAACAGCCATGGCGGCATCGGTAACTAATATGGTAGAGACTGGAATATGTTGAGATTATGTGGTCAAAGTGAAGATTTTCCTGTGCTTTGTCATGCTTCCACAACTGAAGCATATAGCATTTTATAATGCAACTGCAGCTCACAGAGTTCATGACTTTTCAGGAGAATCATAGGACAGTTTCATCTGATCAGTCTGTGGTTTTAGTATTTGATATGTCTTTAACTAAAGTCTGCCTGCTCTAAAATAATTCTGTTTGTTCGTTTACACGCACTAGCCCAAAGACGGGTAAACAATCAAGAGGGGAAATAGTGACGTCACTCCATAGGGTTTGCACTGCGCTGTTGCGACTAGCGAGGAAGCGCGGTAAACAGGAAGCATGTGACTAGTTTTAACATTTTCCGCGCTTGGTGGAGGAATTTTTATTTTTATTATTATTCTAGCCACTAAACCTTGAAGTACTCAGTCTATTTGTAAAAGGAAAAAAAAAAGGACTCTTACAAGTACAACTAAAGGCGGTGGAAAGATAAATCTGGTTGACTGTTCCTAATATTGTTACAATCTATTGCATATTACCACTGACAATGAGGATTTAGCGATTTATTTGTGCCATTACTGGAAAGTGCAGGATAAACAAAGTGATAAAAATCATCAAATCCTAACAGGCAATACGGTTTGTTTATCGCGCTTGGCAGCTAGTCGCATCAAGCGGGCTCGTTTCCAATCTTGTTTTCTCAGTCTTCGCACTAGCACCAATATGTCTCAGAGTCTACACAATTTGTGCTGACCTGGAACCACTGAGAAGGCCCAAACTGCAATCTGAGAACCTTCGAATGGAAACTGCTTACAGCTACAGACTCATTCTATGCCCATATACAAAAATGTTTCACATTTGTTAAAAAAAAAAGAACAAAAAAAAATCAAGGAAGGACAAAACAAACTTTAAAAAAAACCACCCAATCACTATCGAACATTTTCAACCATCTCACTTATTAGGACTTCTCTAGAGACATGATATGAAATACACAGTGTTCCCATCAGGAAAAGTTTAAATCACTTGCCTCATTCTTTGCCATTAAAATCTTTACTGTTACATGTAAACAAACACACAAAACGCTAAAAAAAAATTTTTTTTAAAGTAGGTGAGACAATAGGTCTAAAATAGAAAGCGCTCAGTGCATCATGACAATCAAGCTTTTCAATTGTTTGCTCTTCTTTCTCTGTTGTTCGAAGCAGAGATTGACTTTTTTTTAGCTTAAAATGATCACAATTTTCCATCAACTTAATAAGCACGCTGATAACGAGATTACCTTTAAAATTCTCACTTCTATTGTGATAACAGTAAATAAAACATCAATAAGAAATAAAAATAGTCACAGATAGGCAACAGCAGAAAATGAAACGACCACTACAAGAAATGTGCACTAAAAACTCAAGGCATTTACAGTTTTAAAACCTCTCTGACCAACAGTTTACTGTACAATGGCTGTCGCAATTCTTGTTATATTTATTTACAAGGAATTTGCATCATAGTTACCTCCTTGATTGCATTGATTTGTGGCACACGTCGACACACTTGCATTCATACACATGGGACACACTAAATATTCAGCTAACCAAATAATGTGAAACAAGTTTTAAAAAACATCTTAAAAATCAGCATGTGACAGATGCAAAATACAGTAGTGCTCTTTACCTTGGCACAGCAATCTGCACACACACACACACATACATACAGACCTGCAGGCTTCAGGGCCTCAGCTGGGGAAAGCTTGGCCAGGTAACATGGGAGAGATTCACCAAAACTATCTCCTCCACATGCTACAAACACAATATACAAAATGTAATTCTTACTCACAGATTTTCAAACTTTATCTACCTCATTTGTTTGATTTATGTGTACCATGAGAAAGTACAAACTGATGTTCTCCCATAGGACAATATTTCACTCAGAATGTCTGATTTGGCAGAGTCTGACATGGCAGCACAAGACAATATCTCAGTTTTGTTTTTGTGTTTTTTATGCGAGAAACGAGTCACATATTTCCAGGAAATTGCTTTCCAAACGATAGATTAATAAAAATAAATGAAAAGACAATTAGTTTCCTTTTATTGTTCGAAATGTACCAATTAAAAAAAAAAGGCAGAATCACTGAGGCATGAAAATAAAAACAAAAACATAGGTGATATCTGCTTTGCTTTCACTTATCAGTCACAATAAGCTTTCCCTGCAAGCTGTGTGGCCATGATAATGATCATAATAATGAACAGAATTACAACCTGTGTATAACATAAACAACATCTGATATGTCAGAATGAGAAACAAAATACAACAGATGATAAATAACTGAGCAAAGTATAGTTTGCATTGATCAAATTGATAAGTCAAGAGATGTTTGAAATAATGCGTTTATCAAACTTTTTCAGCTCTAAGAGACTGACTGAAAATTAAGAAAAACATAAGTCAACTGAGTGAATGTCTTTTGCTTTCACACGCACACACAGACTCAGTCACGCACAAATTTTTAGAGGATGAGGCTTAACCAAACTCCAGAGAGAGTCGGCTGATATTGCTAGAGATCCATGCACACACTCACTCACATCCATACAATATTGAAATCTCTCCATCCCTCCCCACAGTGGCTGCATCTTTACTTGTCCTTGGAGAATAAGTCTCTCATGTCATTGAGGGTCTGGCTCAGAGTGGCACCAAACTTGTGAGCGTCCTGTCAGGAGAGACACACACAAAACTGATAACTTCTTTTAAGATAACAGCAAAGGAAGAATACATCTATTATTATTAATATACATTAGATGTGTCATGAGAAAGATTGGAAAAGATATTAATTAACTCTATTATTTTAAATATCAGCGACAAGAATTAAAAAATTATAATAATAACAACAAAATTTTGATAATATTGCGAGAGGAGAGACTTACCGTGTGCGAGCAAGATTTCTTGCAAGATATATGGAAGAAAATTGTGTCTTCTCCAGCAATCATGTAGGACACACCGTAGCCGTCATCTGTCACCTGCACACAACAGTAAGATAGGAAACAAACATAAGTGTGCGACTCCATTAGAAATACAACTCCACAGGTTTCTCTTTGTGCAAGATCTTGTAACACTAACATTACAAACTGCCTAGAATAAATGCTTTTCTTTGATTGGGTCTCTTTTTTTTGTAAGAGACGCATGGAAGGAAATTGGGGTGGCTTTGTGTATTTTTTTACTTACAAAAAGTTCCGTGTCTTAAAGAATTAAAAAAACCTTTGAAACAGAGGCATTTATAACATAAGATATAACCAAGATCTTAGAGAAGCTATCAACTGGTAAACAATCCATAGCCAGTAGAGCAATGATCCACTTCTAGGTCTACCTTCAATTCCTAGTCCAGGCCAACAATGTTTATCTGATCCACACAGTTAAGTACAGACAGCCAGGAAAGCAAAGATGACCCACCTCACACAGCCGTAGATTAGCCTACTCATAATTCTACTCTGCTGGTTCCGAGTTTGAGACAGACTTCAATTTAATTTGTTAAATGCTGTGTCATTTGAACCAGTAAGAAAATAAAATTTACTTTCTATAAATAAAACAAAGGAAAAAAATTCCCTACCAATCTAAAAGGTATTTAAATAAAATAGTTAAATTTGATGTAACTTGGGTTTAAAATAGAAAAGTGTTGCCATCCTGAGAACATGCTATGGATTACTAGAGAAAAAGAGAGAGGAAGAGGGGAAGGAGTGAGTGAGAGATAGAGCGAGTGAGAAATAAGTCAGTATTCTAATGAACATGAATCACTTACTGGGCCAAATCCTCCGCCACCACAAATACGGTCTGGATGTTTGTTCAGATCAAGTCGGTCCGTCTGCTGGTGTGGGGTCTGATGAGAGAAAGATATCAATGCCAGGAGAATGTCAACATATTGATATTTTTGTAAGACAACCACACAAAAACTGAGCAGATTGTACATCAGAATGTTCCATCATAGCACCCAAGTCTATCAGCCTACTAGGTGCAAACCCATAAAATAACCACATTAGTGACAACTTACAAGTAATTGTGCATAGGGCGAAGTCATCCACACAAGTCATAATTCTTCTTTCTTTATTAATTTTGTCCACACTTAAAACCTTTGGATATATTTACTTAGGTTCCCTTCAGAGAAAGACAGAGTTAGAGATAGATAGAGAGAGAGAGAGAGAGAGAGAGAGAGAGAGAGAGAGAGAGAGACAGGGTATAGTCTCAGGAAAAAAGAGAGACAGAGGAGAGGGGGAAAGAAAAAAGTTTGGAGGAAATTAGAAAAAGAAAAAGCGACTAGTACTCACCTGGCTAGTAGAGAGTTTCCATGGTTCCATCAGAGCTTTAGCCAGGAAGGGGGAATCTACGCCAAGGTACTTGGACACAACATACAGGCAGAAGAGGTGCCGGTCAATTCCTGCCCCAGTCATTGTGTCACGGTACTGCTGCTGGTGGGCCTCCGCTGCCTCACGCAGAAGTTTGATACACTCAGATTTCTGGTTGAGGAGAGGACACGTGAGTCAGATGTAACATTGACATGAAACACGAAGCTTGCCAGTTTAGATACATCAACACCAAAGAACCATGATGGTGTGTCATCATAATATAATATTAATATATCAAAAGAGGTAGAGACAGAAAAAGTGCTCTCCTGCTTGAGTTCCTATCCTCATCTCTCTTCCTTCTTATGTCTAAATTCCCAGAATATTGTGACTTTTCTACACCCTTACAATATATGAAGACATACCGGAGTAAAAGATTTTGAATGGATAAATGGTAATGAAAGTCTACAGGATCACATTTTTCATGTAAAGTTATTCTGAGAAATAAACAAGCATACCTTAACCACCCCAAAAAGGAGATGATGTAAAGGAAGTGCTAAATAGGGCATTTAACTTTCAAGGAAGAATTTGAACATAATAAATATATTGACATAAACAGAATATTGAAATAGAAGGAGCCCTCTGTATAATCATAGTATGAGAGAAGTGTCAATGCTGCAACACGAAAGTTGAGGGCCCAAAACTGACTTGATCACACTAAAAACTTGTAATAAATATCTAACCATTCTAATACCTGACAAAAACATGAAAACACCTACTGGTTTTTTCTCACAAACAGCCCGGGCAAAAGCACAAGTCTCAGCTGTGCATGAGCGGACTGTCTCAGTGCGACCTTCTCGGAACAGCCGTGTCATGGATGACTCATATGTCAGGCAGAAATGATTCTCCAGCTGCAGCAAAGAAAAGAATGTTGAGGGTTAACTTGATATTGACGGTAGCTTCTAAGGAAGTAAAGACAGTTTTGGATGCGTGGGTGAAAGCTACATTTTCACACTAACACTGTAAACATGTAATATGTAAGCCATATGGATGCCTGGGTGTAAGTGACTGTCTATAATGTCATAGGTAAGCTGTATGGATGCCCGAGTGTAAGTGACATTGTCCAACTTACCCTTTAAGACGTGAGCTGTATGGATGCCCGAGTGTAAGTGACATTGTCCAACTTACCCTGTAACACGTGAGCTGTATGGATGCCTGAGTGTAAGTGACGTTGTCCAACTTACCCTGTAACAGGTGAGCTGTATGGATGCCTGGATGAAAGTGACATTGTCCAACTTACCCTGTAATATGTGAGCTGTGTGGATGCCTGGATGAAAGTGACATTGCCCAACTTACCCTGTAATATGTGAGCTGTATGGATGCCTGGATGAAAGTGACATTGTTCAACTTACCCTGTAATATGTGAGTTGTATGGATGCCTGGATGAAGGCATCTGGGCTGACTTTACAAGTTTTGACAAAACCTTTGCCGAAGTCTGTGAACATCATGATGTGAAGGTCAACATCATTTGCCAGGGCACGAGCAACCTGCAGGCTCGACTCAATCACTTGCTGACACTGAAGACAGAGTTAAAAAATCAATAAGACAAGAGAATACCAAGAGACTGTTGCTTTTCCACCTTTCATGAAATAGTCTGACACTGAGAAAATTGGAGTTAAAAAAAATCAATAAGAGAAGAGAATACCTAGAGACCCTTGCTTTTCTACCTCTTCTGAAATAGTCCAGGGTTTGGATCATCCCACAATTATACCAGAGTAAAACTGAATTAAATGAGAGGAATAGCAAATATTGTGAATTTCCATCTTCATGTACGCGCCACATTTAATTTGACTTCACACTTGAACAATTTCTTGCTCCTGCTTTCTATATCTTGTTTTTTTTTCCTTTTTTTTGTCGATTCCAGAATCAGAATTCTTTCCTCTGGGGATATCCAGCATCCAATCCATGCTAAAGCTATCAGTAGATTGCTTTCTCTCAACTTCAAATCTTCTAAACGTCGCTCCACTGTATATAAACCTAATGAGTCTTGGCTGTGCAAAGATTAAAAAAAAAATTACTTGAACAAAAGTGAAAAAAAAAAATGGACGGTAAAAAAAAAGAAATAAATCTAAAAACATTCATAGCCAAAAAAATCAGTATAAGAACAATATAATTTAACAACAACAAAAAATGTGAACTCCAAAACATGTTGGACAAGTTCAGCTGTCATTTTACCCAATGACACTCATATATATTGAACATTCATGTGAGATTTAAAAATTGCAATATTCAAATAACCAAAGTCACGAACTTCCATAAATTGAGCCTAATAGTAGCATGTCTTTTACCTGTGTGTGTAAAGTTTCTAGCATGCTATTTTTCCTAGCTCTGTGCATTTTGAAAAGCTCATTAGATAACATATCCAATAAATCAGCTAGATCCAAGGCTAGACTCATTACATTCGACTCTCCCGTAAAGATTAAATAATCTGAACGTCCCAATAGCCAGAAGTCCTTTGACTATCCTGTGATGGTTAAACACCACAATATTTAGAAGTCTACTCCTAGAGCCTTACCTGTTTGTTGATGTCCCATTCCAGCCTGATGGGGTTGGGTGGCTGTGTCTCTGGTGTGCCGCGTGAGTGACCATCCTTGTCATATCTGAACACCAAACATGAGCAGAGAAGGAGCCGAGAGGGAGCAGAGAAGAGAGGAGAAAGAGGTAAAGAAAGGAACAATAAGCAGGTGTGTTTCTTGTTTGCATTGTAAATAAGACCCTCATCACTATCAAAAATACAAGCACAGGGAAATGTGTATCTCCCGGCCCCTCATCACTATCAAAAATACAAGCACAGGGAAATGTGTATCTCCAGTGAGTTTAGTTTCTACAAGCTAATGATAAAATATCACTGCAACATTTTCTGAAAATGACATTGCTCTTACCAAAACATTCAATTAATTTTAAATTTTAGAAATTAATGCTTGTGTACACTACAAACGGAACCATCATTGTCTTGAAAAAAATAGAACTAAAATCAGAGGAAATATATTCCTCTCATGCATCAAAAATACAAAAACCATGGCCAATAATAAAATCTTTTTTTCTTGATAGAGAATAAAAAAATAGGACTGAAGTAATATTTTGAGCAGTTGAGTACGCGTGCATAGAATCAGCAAGATCAAAAAGTGAATAAAACCTATGTAAGTAAAACAGAACTTAAAAAATCAAGCAGAAAAAAAAATACAAAGATAGAACGGTAGGGCTAAATCTTTTCTACGTGAGTTTCGTTGGCCATGGTGCTGTGGTAGACATGACCTCATTAAAATTCAGTGCAATATTTATCGTTATGATCAGTGCCATTAAAAGATACAGCTTTAATCATTAATATGACTGGCTTCTTTGAAATGTCTTACATAATGATAATCATGAGAAATCGATTGTTCTTTTTTTTTTCTTGAGCATTAAGATTGTTTAAAAAGTTTATTACCATGAAAAGTCCAAAAAAGTAATTGTAATAGACTTACACTTTAATAAGCTTCTAATATTTATAATATTTTACTTTAAAAAAAAATAAAAGACTCACAATTAAGATATACTTCTAGTGATGACACATGCAAAAGTAACAGTGCTTAATCAAGAGTGCATGAAGCAGGTAAAGGATGAGCGTATAACCTTAAATGGTGATGGGTGATTATGATTGTGTACATCAAATTTGTTCAATCGCAAGCTTTCACACATCTAACACTATCCAGAGAGAACGAGTAGCAGAAATAGTTTTTGTTAATGTTAGGTTAGATTCTGTGTTAGTTTTAGTCAATGGCACATCATGCACTTCATGCTGCTGCAGATTTCCATTTGAATTAAAAAAAAATTGAATTTAGTTTTATACATTATGATTCCATGAATGTGGTTTTATCTCTTACATAAAAAACATGTTCAGTGTAAAAAGACTTTCTGCATTTGAAACTTTTAGACAGGACAAAGATTGTATCTCAACTTAATTGTTTCATAAAAAAACAGACAAAACATGAAGTAACTTCACAACAAGAAAATTGTCCATTTCAAGCCAAACATTAAAAAAAAAAAGAGCACCTCAAAACACCATCCAACTTTTGCTAGGGATAAAAAAAAGAAACCATTCCAAAAAGTCAATACAGATTACAAAACCAAATCATTGATTCAGAAAAAAAAAATTGTTTGGGCTTGACAGCTGATAAGAAGAGAATAATGTCACTAAGATTATCTTGAAATGCCATCATGCTTTTGCACTTGGCTCGGTTTGGTTTGATTTCTGCCTGACCTAGGCAGGTTACATCTAAGCAGTGTAGAGAGTCATGTTTTAACAGTTATTACAAATATCACATCTTGACTTTTGCCATAGAGCAATTGAGAAATTCCTTCAGAGAAGAGAATGTAGGGCAAATAATAAAAGAAAAAAAATTAACTGAAGAAAAAATACTGGCGAAGAAAAATGAAAAAGAAAAAAGGAGCAATAAATTGAATGGACAGACAACGCATCCAGCTCTTTACAAAAAAAAAAATCCTTGAAAAACAGATAGGTAACCAAAACCATTAGCACCTGTGAGTGTTGAGGCTGGGCCTCTAGACTCACATATCATGGGTGTTTACATGGTTATTGCTAGAGAATTGCGCTGTGCTTGTCTCTCAAAGAACCTAATTTCTCGCACCAGGAAGAAAAAAATGTGGTTGCTGTGAGCTGATCACCATCTACTGACAAATCCATGAGCTTTTATCTTTTTAGTTCTGCAGCATTCAAAAACATGCCAGGATTGTTTAAATTCACATAACTAGAAGGTGGTTATCATGTCTTACTTCTTTCACGGACGCATAATTTAAGAAAAATGATGCCAAGACAGAGAGCAGAAAAATCATATGTGTCTTTAAAGAGAACAAAAAATAGTATACTAATGGATATATCCAAAGTTGTGCTGATACGGTCCTTGTCATTTAAAAAAAGAGAGAGAGAGTGAAGATAAGTTATTACATGAGAATATAAAAAAAAAAAAACAACTCTTAAAAGGTAAATGAATTAGATGTAGAGGGAGAAGAAAAAGGATGTCAGCAAGGAATGTAAACTAAGCACAAGAGGCAAGAAGGAATGAGCAATAAAGAAAGAGTAGTAATATGATGAGTTCACTCACTAGAGCACACGCCTTCCATAGCCAAGCAAGATTAACAGGCAAATGTAAAGACTCTAGAGTGAAGAGCTTAAAGCATGTTATCTTACGAGGGAAGTTAGTATTGTATGGAGAATCAGATAAGCTTAAAGATGCAGTGGGTTTTACATGGGGATAAAAAACACTCACGAAAAAGCATGGATTAATTTCTTCAACAGAATTCAGCGGATTTGCAGCTATACAATACTTATTAAAAGGAATCTAGATCAAATATTTAAGGAAATAAGCCAAGCTTTCGAGCTTTAAAATACATAGGGACCAGATATTTAAAAAAGAGCAATATTAAGTAGTTAAGAGGGACAGGCAACAAGCTTACGAAGATTCAATAAGAAACAAAACATTTGCAGAAGCAGCTAGATTTTTAAAGTTGTGAAGAACAGGCAACAAGATTGGAAGATTCAATAAGAAACTAGACATTTGTAGAAGCAGCTAGATTTATAAGGTTGACAGGGACTGGCAACAAGCTTCTGAGATTCAATAAGAAAAAAGACATTTGTGGAAGCAGCTAGATTTTTATATGGTTGAAATGGACTGGCAACAAGCTTATGAGATTCAATCAGAAACTAGACATTTGCAGAAGCAGCTAGACTTATAAGGTTGAAACGGACTAGCAACAAGCTTATGAGATTCAGTAACAAAACAAGTTGTTTTGCAAGAGGAGCTAGAGAGAGCGACCAACAAGCTTATGAAATTCAATACGATCATGTCCTTCACGGAAGGAGCTAGATTATATGATTTTGGAGCCAAACTTTTACGTTGTGTAGAAAACAAGATATGCAGTGAACTTGAAAATTCATGGTTTAGAGTAATCAACCAAGGAACCGAGGCAGGCTCAAGATAAAGTTAAGTTTAGGCCACTACAGGAAATCAGAAAAGGATTATTTGCAAAAGAATAGAAATTATACAATTTGAGAGGAATTAGCCAAGCTTTTGAGGTTTAGAAGGAAACAAGACAGTGGCAGAGGGTGAGTAGGTTATTCAAGCTGCTCAGCAAAAATTAATAGTATCCTCTTTTTCTGACCTATTCATTTTAGTCCAGCCATGCCCTCTCCCATTCTATTGTAACTCACTTATTGTAATTATTATTATTATTTTTTTAATCAAAGACCTAACTTCTATAGGTTATTTAGTCTACAGGTTTGACAAAGCAATACTGTAAAAGTAANNCCCCCCCCCCCCCCCCCCAAACAATACAATGACTAAACTCTCAGCTTCTTATTTTGCAGCCTATGAACAAGCAAAGATCTTCCTGTTTCGGTGCCCTTTCGGGAACAAACATTGGCGATCATGTTCGTCCCCTCAAACCTGTTCTCAGTTAACCTCATAAAGTTGTTGCTGCCACTATTACCTATTGCCCATGACTTAAGACTTTCAATAATGGTTATTCTCTGTCTATCTCTACTCCTTTTGACTTCAATCTTTCCAGTGATCACTATATTGTATTGCCAAGATCTACCGGGGTAAATTCTTTAGTGGGTGGGAGAGCAACTGGCACTGAGCCTTTACTCAGACCAGCCTAGCATTACAATCAATGTATTTATTTATTACATGTACCTGCTATAGATATGGTGATATTCCGTGTCTGATGATACATGATAAGTTAGCCTTTTGTCTTGCTTTCCTATATTTTTTGTACAAATATTAGATATTAATGATAGCATTAGATATACACACACACACGAGCGTAGCAGTGGAGGCGAAAGCTTTTTATTGAAAGCATAGTTTGCTACATAGACCAGGCTTGATTGAGACATACTGCACAGTTTTAGATAGATAGATAGAGAGAGAGAGAGAGAGAGAGAGAGAGAGAGAGAGAGACAGAGAGAGAGAGAGAGAGACAGAAACAGAGAACGAGAGACAGAGAGGGAAGGAGAGAGATAGAGACAGAAATAGAGAACGCGAGACAGAGAGGGAGAAAGAGAGAGACAGGGAGGGAGGGATGGAATGAGAGACTGGCAGCGCACTGTTAAAGAGTTATTCTATGATTACGGGGATATCAATAAGCCGCGACAAGCACAAAGAATTCCTCTGACCCATTGTCTAGAGTTATACATTGTTTATTATATTGGGCAATAGTCAGATTACAGAGTGAAACGTGTTGGGGTTGGTCAAGAAATCCAGAGGGGGGGGGAAGGGTAACTGATAGCTGAACAATGGTTAGCCTTGAATTGAACCTCAGAGACCGTGTAGTCAAGGAGGTAAGGGGAATGAAGGTAGAGGAGGAGGTCGTTAGACAGGGATGGAGAGAGAGAGAGAAAGAGAGAGAGAGAGAGAGAGAGATGAAGGAAGAATGAGCAAGTTGTTGTAAAGAGCCCTAGCAAGAAAGAAAAGAGAGGTAGGAAACTAGGATCCTTTGTTACCCTAGGATGTACTCTTCCTGCTGGATAATCTCCCACAGCTGGGCCATCACTGGAGCGTCAGCCCTGCGGGACGAGTGGGTGTGTGGGGAAGTGTGTAGTTGTGTGGTTGTGTGTGTGTGTGTGTGTGTGCAGAGGGTCCAAGGGAATCGGCAAGCAAAAAAGCAGATAGTCTGTTTAGTGAGCTCAGAAAATCAAATCATATGGCATTTGGGTGAAAGAGACACTGGAAATTCTTTGAGGATTTTCAAAATGAATTGGGGTCACGTCTTCTAAACCTGTGTCCGAGTGAATTTGGGGAAGAAAATTGAATGATGTCTAAAAATATAGGGAGAAATGAATGAAAATCCAGTGAAGGAATAAGGCCTTTCACTGCAAACATAGATTGAAATCAGGGAAAATGATGTGCTGAAAAAAAAACAAAAAAACTTAGCCATTTCTTGACTTTAGCTGAAAACCTTTGGGAGAATCTGTGATTTTTTTTTTCAATTCTGGTTATACTGCGGAAGATCTTGACCATCTGAAATCCTAAGGCGTTTTAGTTAGGAGACTGAAGGCAGATTAGTGTGGACTGGGTGAAGCATCAGCCAGGGGTAGTCTATGCTTTCTGCCACTTGCAGGAGCACAATCAAAAACAGCAACATTCAACTTAACATTCAAAGTTAAGCGAGTTTTAATCTGCAGAGCATCCCTGAAGTACATGAGCCTTGAGGGCAGAGGATTACGTATGTCAATTGATGATGGAAAGCATCAATACAAAGGAGTTATAGGCTTTGGAGTGGGCAATTAATAAAACCATGTGAATACATGCAAGCGTTATTAAACAACTATTGAATCATAAAATGAAAATAAACCCATGCAAGAAAATAGTACAAGAAGAGGTATACAGAAAGCATATAAAACAAAGACTCTGTGCAAATCTTGTATCGATTTCATAGTTGACGAGGAGAGAAAAAAAATAAATAAAACAACCTGCCCAACAGGTTTTTTTCAGTATGTGTTTAAAGATTTTCTTAGATAATCAAAGAAAATTAAAACAAAACCAAAAAACATCTGACAGATATGGAGAGACAGGGGTGTGCCATTACTGATGTCACCTTTGCGAATTTCAAAATGTCATTCCTGCCGAGTTAGCTGAGAGATCTAAAGCCTTATGCATTGCAATGCAAGTCCCACTAGCAGCCCAACTCCATGCACACCGACCGTGGGGAGGGTGGGAATAGCGGACACAGAACAAACCATAGAAAAACCCAAGTCACCAGTAAAGGAACTGGAGTCATGCCCGGCACCAGTGAACAAAGCAGATGAGAAGGTTATTGCTGTCGTAGATGTTGAGAGAGTAAGAGAGGCGGTGCATGAGATGGTGCGAGAGAAACACAAGAGGCAATGCATATGAGAGAGAGAGAGAGAGAGAGAGAGAGAGAGAGAGAGAGAGAGAGAGAGAGATGTAGAGAAAGAGCAATATAATGAGAAAGAAATTGAAAACCAGAGAGAGATAGAAAAAAAGAGGTGAAAAATGGAGGTGCAGGGTGTGTCTGTGTGTGAGAGAGAGGGAAAGAGAGAGGAGAGAAACGGGGAGGAAGAGGGAGGAAGAAAGGTAGAGAGTGGATAGAAAGAGAAAGGAGGGAGGGAGGGAGACAGAGAGAGACCTATGAAAATTTCCCTCAATTAAGTAATGCATGCTGAATGAAAGCTTTGCACGGTTAAAACATAAAAAAAAACTTTGTGAAAGCAACAAAATGAACTGGGATTGTTCTAGACATGTCAGGAAATGATTGATATTGAAGGGGAAAGAGTCACTAGCAACAGGAAAATGACTGGTGGTCACACTGAAAGCAGACTTTGATCTACTGAAGCATACTGGTTACAATCTACCATAACAATAATAATGATGATGTTGATTATTATTATTATTATTATTAATAATAATGATAAAAAAAATAATATAGATGCTATTTAAGCACTGGCTAAAATCCTAGCTTCAGAGATGCCCTACTTAGTGTTCAAAAACTGATATAAAAAAAAAGAGAAAAAAACACACCTTTACAAAGGTGTATAAATTGTTGTTCATTTAATATAACACAGATGAAGGACAAAAATTACAGTATGCTTGAACAGTGAACAGTGATATATTATATTAAATGAACAAAATTATATCTCTTATAGATTAATACATAGCAAAAAATAATAACACCCTTTCCCTCCCTCGCATTTTCTTGTTGTATTTTTGTATAAATTATCTTTAAAAAAAAAAAAAAAAAAAAAAATATATATATATACATATGCACATATATATTCATATATTAGCATATCTGATGATAATGATAAAGATCTGTAGTTTGGCATTCCTGAAGCAGTGGACCCCAGAGTTAATGTCATTGTTTGTGCAGCTAAAAATATATTAAAAGGAAATGATAGAGAGGATAAAAAAAAAAATTCCCATAACGATAGGAAAGATCGAAGTATTTCTCAGCGAAACATTAAAACATGCAGACATTGATATGGCAATGAACAGGAGGAGGGAGCATTTCAGGACTGCAGGCAAAGCAAATCTAGGACAGATCACAAAATAATTCTAACCAGTATGCTCTTAAAAAAAAAGCTAAAAAAAAAAAAAAAAAAAAAAAA